>PKMM01004794.1:335378-585405 GCA_002933915.1 Eutrema heterophyllum | reverse complement strand
AAAAAAAAAAAAAAAAAAAAAAAAAAAAAAAAAAAAACCCTAGGAACATTTAGATAGACATGGGACGTCATTGAAAGATGCTCACGGCACGGATGCTGGTAATATTAGCTTGAGCCTTCAGGATCTCTGTATCACGTTCAAGTTTCTCCTTCCAATCCAACAGCAAAGCTTCATCCTGTTATGTTTTAAGAGCAAAAGAAAATGAAGTAAAAGAAAAAAATGGCTCTAGACAAGAAAAAAAAGGAAATAAAGGCTCAGACCTCAGGTAACTGGATCGTCACTTTGTTAGGAAATAGCCTAGTGATTTGTTTCACTGATTTAGGCATTTCTTTGTTCCTATCCTGCAGTCTACCACCAAAGTTATCCTGCAGATGACATTGAAAAACATTCGCAACATATCAAAGAGATAGTATTTTGCATATGCGTATATGCTGCATCGTCACTTACAAGTTACAAATCAGAAAAACAAAAAATAAAAAAACTAGATGCCTTGCAATCTTGAAAAATGGAAATTATTAAAGATGATTTGGGTTATCATACCGGAAATGCAAGATCCAGCAATGCTGTTTGGTTGCTGCCAAACTTTGTGAACAAGAAACCTCCAGGGTGGGACTGAAAATGAAATATCAAAAAATCAAATTAACCATTTTGAGAAGAATTTAAGAAAATTAAGACAAAAAGAGAGATAAAACACAATTCGTACTTTCTCTTTTCGGCTGTCCAACTGGGTTTGTGAGGCTATGACAACAATATTTTCCGGTAAATTCTCAAGCTTGCTCTTCAAAGTTACATACACATCAGTGTTCCCCGCCAGAGATTTCTCAATGTTTTTCAGGAACAATATCAATGACCCTTTTTCACTTTCATTAAAAGCAACCTACAATATCATTCAAAGAGATTAAAGGGTTTTTGTAGCTACTTGGACTAAGTAGTACTCTTCAAATTAGATAGAGAGCTACAAGGACTAAGTAGCACTCTTCTAATTAAATAGAGAGGCAACAAAAGGTGGTAAAAACTACCTCAAAGATTTCATTAATGGCAAGTTTATCAGCATCATCACTGGAAGAACGATCTAACCGAAGTGAACTCGCTGCACATGAAGAATATCGTTAGTACAATTAACTTTTAACGCAAATATGTAGATATTAAACGAAAATTACCAGTACAAAAAAAACCACGGTCTTCTTCACATAGACCACCAAGATCATTGCCATCTGCTATGGGCCTATCGAATCTAACCCCGATTTTTGAAGATCCATTGTCTTCAAATGCAAGGAGTACTTTGCCCTGGAAACCTGTTGCCGGTCCCCTAGATAGAATAGCATGAATAAAGAAATAAAATTGAGTTTTGATAACAACAATCTACATCAGATGAAAATACATCAAACAAAAGACGAGAATATAAACAACAAACAATACCTAAGTGGAGCGTGGAGAGAAGGAAGGGAAGAAGTTGAAGGGCCGACAAACTTTACTCGATCACCTACGAAATACAGAAGTGCTTGTTCAGTTGAAAAGAAAGTGGCACAAAAACGAAACTGAAAAATAATACATTAGCAACCATACCTGCTTTAAAGGTGTAACTTTTAGAGGTTGCAGTTGACACTTCTTGCCTCAGGACAGCCTGAGAACTCAATGTTGATCCACCTGTTATATCAGCCTCAACACTTGAAGTTGGTTTCTTATGCTGCAAAACAGCAGCTTGTGCAGCCTGTACGGCTCGTTTAGCAAGCACAGACAGTCTTTCACGCCTAAGACTTTCTTTGGTAGAATCTGCTTCCTTGGCTGTTGATCCCTGAAACCATCCAGAAAAGGTAGAGAATCAATGCTAGCAGTACTGTGTAAATCCTAATAAGTGAAGAGATTGCCAGGACAAATATAGCTCCCAAGGCATTTGGAACCGAAAGTCAAGAGTGCCAATTTAAAACCAATATGCTCATGATTCTAAATCAGAAAATAAAAACTGATATGAATATGCGTAATATTAAACGGTCAAATCAAAACAAGAATATAAAAGCTAATTGGAAGTTTACCCCAGGTAACAAGAGAGAGTCCACAATCATCAATTTGGCCCCATAATTTTTCGCAAGTGTTTTTGCTAACATTTCCTGATATATCTCGGAGCCTTCAAATATTGCATATCAAAATTTTGTTAGGAAACTGGAAATGAGAAACAAAACAATTATAAACAATACTTATCCTGAGTTTCCCTCATACCAGCTGGTCCAGAGAGCAAGATACGGGGACACATTGTTGACAACTCTGATGCATACTTTGCAAACTTGCTTCCACACTTCATATGGACATATGTTGATGTTATCAAAACATCCTTAGTTGTGCCACTGCGACAATTCAGAAAGTTGTTTATCAAAACTTCGAAGACCACAAATCCATGTTGTCCATCTTGTCATAGTTTGTTACTTTGTATAACAGAAATTTAATAAAAATGTTATAACCACAACCGACCTTAAGAAATATGGGAAGTTCTCAAAAGAAACTTCTATGTCCTGAGGATTGATTACTCCTGCTCGCAGACAATCCTTATGTGCTTGACGTCTAGTTGATACCAAAGCTGATGAACTGTCATATTCTTTAAGCATTTCCTTCACTTCCCTTCGATCATCCACCAGTTTTTTGGAAATGCTACCCCTTAAATCAAATTCAGAAGGATCCCCAAGTAAGCGCAAAATTGGTCTAATTTCATAACCAGAATCAGGAATATTTCCACATTCAGCTTCTTGAAAAGGATCCATTCCATTTCCATCTGCATTCTGGTCATCGTTGGCAGCACAAGAGGTCGAAGCAACAGTTTTCTCCGTTGAAGCAATAGCAGCATAATCATTGTTACTATCAGCATCGTTCATGTCAACATCCGGAATACAATCATTGCAACTAGAAGGCAGCACAGGAACCTCTGAATTTTGCTGCCTTTTGACATTTTTAGCTGTAGGTGGTAAAAAAGGGACATTGTGTAACTTTGTTAAAGACGCCAATAAAGAGGACCCATCAACAGATGAAGAGTCTCCTGCTCTTGTCTCAACATGAAGAGCTTTCAAAGGGGCACTCTGCGCTTCAAAAATGCTCAATGAAGAAGCTCTGTCCGGTGCAGCTAGATTTTCATCTTTAAGAGGCTGAAATATCTAAACACTTGTCAAGAAAAAAAAATAGCAAGAACCTCATAGACAGATAAATAAAAGATGAAAAAAATATATGATCCTGAATTACGGAATGTGGATAACTTTCCAGAACACTCTTAAAAGGATACATAAGCGTGTTTCCCAGGGGTGCTGAAGACAACCTCATCGCCACCCCGCAGATGAACACAAGTACTCCTTTGGTAAATCTTGCCATTGACCTGAACAAGAACTCCATTCCCTATTATCTCCAGCGATGCAACTGATGGACCTCCATGCTGCAAAAAATAAAATAAAAAACATTATAATAAGTGACAAGGCTTTTTGTCCCTTAGGCTTCTAGAAGACTTAACAATTCAGATAGATGTCCATACCTCAGACTGCCTCAGTTCACATAGAACGCTAGGCATAGATTGATCTTTGATACATAAGTCGCATCCTCGCCGTCCAACAGTAAACACAGAGCCTCTCATGACACGATGAGGGTTCTAAAATTGCAAATAATTTTTTCAGGACAGTCAGAAACAACATAATTAATAGTCACAGGAATTATGATGGGAACGCTGAAAACTGGAGCAAGCTCAAAGCAACAACCCACGATTTTCAACTACAAGAAAAATGGACCCTCTAAAACATGGAGCTGCGAAAAATTCAGCTGCTACACGTAAACCAGGAATGGTAGTTCACAATTCTTACTTATCAGCTAAAATTTCAACAGCACAATACAAAAGGTTTCTCATCTAAAAGGGCCAAAGGTTCAGGAAAATGATACACAAATGCCCAGTTCATCAAAATTGGACATTGTCAGAAAATCCTCCGAACAGGCCATATTTATCACATAACATCGCAGAAAAAAAACTAAACTCGACCTCATAAACCGAAAGCCATGATCTTTCCTAAATTCACACCCTAATGAGAAACATGCAAACAACATATAAACCAGTCGCACCTGAGGGTACTGAGAAAGCAGCTTCGCCCAAGGAGCCTTCGCAATCCGCTTCTTTCCGGATTTCGACTTCTCAGCTTCCGCCACAACTTCACCTGGACACCCAACTCCACACATATGAGAAAAAGAGATAATTTTTCCATGAGAAACCCGTAAAAGGACAACATGCAAACCTGCGGGCGTAGACGTCACCAAGCCTTCGACTTCTGGATTCATGTCGGTATCAGGACAGTTCTCCATCGTCGGCACATCGGTTGTAGTGGCTGGCCTTTCAGCATCATTAGTCTGCAGATCAGAAGTTCTCAGTTCCGGCTCTCCAGATTCCGATCCAGGATCCGAAACCGGATTGTGATTTTCAATCGGCACCTCACTCGCCGACGAAGACCCTGCCGGTTCCGCCGCCGCCGCCTAGGGTTTCCCAAAACCAAAAAGGTAATAATCAACGAAAAGGAAACCACGAATCGAAAAGAAAAAACGAAATTCGAAATCAAAAACCCAGATTCAAATCCAGGAGAAGAGAATTAAGCCCCACGACTCAAGCGAAATCCACAATTCCAATGGAACTAATTACGCATAGATGAAACTGAAGAAGTAACGTTGGTCTCGATCTTAACCTTGGATCGTTTGCTAGGCCGTGACGATGAAGTTTCAGGAGAAGAAGAACAGAACCGCTTCGAAGCCGAAGAGCTACGCCTCGTCTCCACCATATCTAAACGAATCTCTCTTCTTCTTCTTCGCCGCCGCCTCCGCCACTTGATCCAAAGAAAGACGCTTCGAGAGAGGGAGAGAGAGAAACCAGAGAGATTTCGTAAGGAATGAAAGATTTTACTGCAAAGTCAGTTTATCTTTGTGAATAAAGAATAGGATTTTAGAACTGCGACTTCCTTTTTATTATATAAGTGCGTACATCTATATAAATTACATTTTCCCTTTTTGTCATATTTCTAAAAACAATTGTTATATTTCTAAAACTTTGAGAAAGTAATTTATTCTCGTATTAAACGTTTTAAAAAACGACAAAATTTATTTGATATGCAAAATCAGCTCCACTTGAGCTTTTGACCAAAGACGCAGATAATTTAGTTTAGATAATTGAGGGATGTAGATTCTCTCTTACTTTGTTGTAGAGATATCTCTAAAATTAAAAGACCAATTATTATCTCAAATTATTAAAGGTTTCCAACTTACAATAGAATTTGCCTTAACCCAAAAAAAAAAACAATTATATATCTCAAATTATTCATAGTTAATTCTGGGTTTAAATGTTGACAACTTGACATCCGTTTATTGTATTTGAAGTAACATACTAGTTTACAGCCTTACATCCAATCCACTTGATCAATATTCATAAGTTTGTACTCTTTCTGTTTTTTCAAGTTGCGTGTAGATGATTTGTTATAATACTAGGATTCAATCCGCGCTAGTTATATAGCGTGGGACTATTTTTCTTAAAAATTGTTTTGAAATTTAAAAAAAAAAAATTATCTGAATTTTATAATATGTCTAACTAATTAAGAATATATATAGAATTGTCAACTCAAACTAACATGTCTACTTAACCCGTTTTACAATGAACTAAAATATTATTCGGGTTAACCCGCAAAAACCTATAATCTTGAAAACATAACTCTAGTATGCACCGCTTAATGACTATGGTTTTTGTGGCCAGTCCACAAACTCTTAAAAATCATTTTTTTTTAGTCTAACTTTTTAAAAAATTAGTAAAATATTTTTCAAACTTTTGTTTTTATATATATTCAAATACAATATAATAATCATAGTGAAAAATATTACAAGATCTCGGATATATTTTCTTTGAATATGTATGGATTAATTTTTATTTAATAATATCATAATAATTAAGAAACTAAATAATAAATAACATATTTAATGGAAAATAAATAATTCTCATATTCTTATCAATAATTTTAAAAGAAAACTATATTCTTTCCTATTTTAATTATATTCTTTTATTTGTAATGGCATAATATGTAATAACTTACAAAATAAAGTTCATTTTCCTTAATGACTTCTTAAATAATAATATAGAGACTAGGTGATACCCGCACCTATGCGCGGGGTGAAATGATTATTAAAAAAATTCATATAATTTTAGATATAAATCTATTATATTTATTGGTGAAATTATTATCCGGTATCCGAGATCCGCTTGTATATGCTAAATCACATAATGATTTTTATCAATGTAATGATTATTTTTAACTATTTTCAAATTTACGATTACTTTATATATTCGAATTAGGGATTATTAAAACTTTTAGAGTACTTAACACCTTAATTTTTTTATAGTTTCGCAAACTTTTTAAAATACATAACACTTGAACTTTTCTACTTTTATCATTTTTATCAATTTTGGTCATTTTTATCATATATTTCGGTGAACTCTACTCATATTTATAGCCGATGTGAAACTTTTAACAACCTAGGTTCATTCATAAAGAGGTAATTTATGTTGGTTTTAAGAAATTTAAATCACATCATATGAAACAAAAATCTAGAAATTTTTTTAATTATGTTGATGATGTGATTATTCATTTTTTTACAAAGATGTGACCAAACAAAGATGATATGAGGAATATAATGATTAAAATAATTTATATGGTATAATTGGAAGACAAAATAGGAAGAGAGAGAGTATAATTGATTTATGTTATGATTAGTTTAGTGGGATTTAAAATTGATTTTCAAACAATTTAACGTGAGTAGCATAAAATGTAAATATTCTAGTAATTTAAACATGTTTTTATATTTTTTTTAGAAGCTCTCTAGTGTTGATACATCAGCATGGCATCTCTGTAAATAACATGTCAATGCAAGGTTAAATTCTAATAGTCTTTCTCAATTAATATATAAGGAATTAAATATAGCCTCTTTTTATTCAATGGAATTGATCAATTTTCTCAAAAAGTTATATTTTATTAACTTCAATTAGTGTGAGTAAATCAGGAATTTGTATCAATAATGTTGCATCCAAATTTGAAAACAATATGTTTTGTGAAACAAATTAATAACATGCAATATGCAAAAAAACGGAGAAAATACTGTATAGCAATGTTTATATAGAAATGAAATGAATGCAATGCGCTTTGACGCTCTATTTTTGTGTGTTTTATGCATATGATTCCAAAAAAAAAAATCAAGATCCAAATATTTCAACATAGTTTGCAAATATGGTGTTGCAAATGAGTTTCAAACCTAGAAATTTTCAATTGTAGTGAAAACATGTAACCACCAAACTCTTTAGCCGTTAGGACCGAGCCGAATGTTGTATTAAGCATATTAGGGATAAGAGAGGTGATACAAAACAGTTATGATGGATAAGATGAACAATTAAAAGAATCTGACAGAGGTCACCGAAAGTGCATGTTATGTTGTGCAACTTAGATTCCACAACGTGAAAAGCTAAAATTTATCTTGTTAAGTAAATACATGCACTTCACAAATGAAGACAGTAAGACGATAAAAAAAACTTTTGCAGCATAATTCGTACTTAGTGTAAAATCAGGCGTATGGTTTTCCCCGATTGTTCCTGGTCAGCAAGGCATGGATTTGGTCGAGTTTAGTCTTTTGGCGATGCATTTGTGCGACATCAAAAGTCAACCAGTCGACATCAACAATCTTCTCTATCGGCCTCAAAACCATCAATCATTAGAGATAGATTTGTCAACTCCTCTAGGTGATTTTTTAGATCAGTTATATGTTGAACACATGAAGTTTCGTCACAATAATTCAGCGGATTGATTCCTCATTAACGACTTGGTCGCCCTAATTAAGATCCGGTTTGGTTCAATTCGGTTTGGTTTTGATTAAATCCAATCTACTATAAAATATATATCGCACAACATTTCACCCGAAATCGCGCCAATTCCCACCGTTTTCCATTCCTCCGTCTCCGGTGGCGGAAGCAATAACCTCGAGACTACAGAAGAGAAACCCGACCCGGATAAACACTGATTCTCTCGGGAATTGGCTACAAAAGAGCCCTAATCTAACCTCCTGAAGTCAATCAAGAACAAAAACCGATTACTACAGGTCAACTTTCGACCCGGGAATTCAAGGATCGACCCGGTTGATTGAATTTGTCCCCTACAAAATTCGATTTTTGCCTTAATTCTGGAGTAAACAAAAAAAAAAGCTTAATCGATGAAGCAACTCAAAGTCAGGATCTTTTACTTGTTAGTTGTTAGGATTTAGGTTGAGAGTTGGTCGCTTATGTGTTACAGCTTGAGCACGTATCCAACACTTTTTGAGAAAACCGGTTACTAAATCCGAGTTTTGAAAGCGGTTAAGTACCAAACCAAACCTGGTTTTGATCAAACATGCATAGGTCTTTTCTTTTAGTATTGTGCAAGAGACATGAATATTCAAAGCTTAAAGCAAAATTAAACACTTCATGAAAACCCCAAGATTATTCACATCCAAATCCAACTGATGGGTATAAATTAAACAACACGTAAAGAAGAGAAGACGGCTTCTTTCTGGATCATCTAACTCCTGCAACGAGCAATTGCGCTGCAACCGCGACTGTAAGGATTAGCCTGAGCTCCGTTCTGACAATTGTAATAAGACGCGCCTCTTCTCGAACAAGGCACACTGTTCCGTTTCAAAGATTGATAGCTTATGTATTTTGTTGTCGCCAATATTCTTCTATTGATCTCTGAGTCCATTTCCTCTTCCTCTGCCCCGACACAGTCTGCTATTGAACCGTGGCAGCCTGAGCCATGGGCTCCGGTTGTGGCCCATTCTAGACCGTCGAGGTCATTGGTGAAGCCGGCTTGGACCGGAGGTGAAGAGATGATCACGATGAAGAAGATGAGTATCATAAAGGTTGGGAACAGAGTAAAAGACTTGGCCATTTTTTGTTCTTTCTTTGGGTTTCTTCTATTGTGCTATTATTGTTGCTTAAGTTAATGTTTATATATACATACATGGTGAGTGGTGGACTAAGTTTTTGGTTTTTGTTAGTGGTTGAAGAATTTTCTATGTTTTTGTCTTCTTAATAGAATTAAGTGTTTTTTCTTTTTCTTTTTAACGATAGCATGACGATATCATTTTTTTTTTTCCATTGTTAATCAAATGCTAGCAATTTTTTTTCTTTCTTTTTCTGTTTATATTCAAGTTTTGAAATATTAACGAGCTTTGATTTATAAAAACAAAAAAAAACAGCTTTTGTATAGATAAAAGAACCATTTGAACATTATACTATCATCTAAACGTATCATGTATTGCGATATTCACATCAATGCCACTTGATAATGAAATTAAAAAAGATTATGCGAATGAATGATTTATTAATGGAGAATGGTTGGGAGTGGTTGAATATTTGTTAGAAGGGAACCGACACGAAAAGAACCAAAACGATTTTGATATATTTGAGCGGTCAAGCCATTTTTCATTCTCCATTTGAATCTTTTAAAATCAACATTGTCATCTTTAATGATCTGAAAGCACTGAATCTAGATTACATAATAAATTTATAATTTGTTATTAAATATATTAAGTGGCAAATTACTTCTCTTTATCGATAATAGAGTCATTATATTGATTTTAGTATCTTCATTCACTATCTGCATTTTGTCATTTCTCTAGATGCATTCAGTAAACATCGATTATTGGCATCGACCGAGATCAGTTTTAGTTAATTGTAAATTATACTAATGAAGAGGTCCCCCTTATTACCAACTATTTTAACTACTGAATTTCAAAAAAACATTTTTTTTTTTTTGGGACATGGTTCGCTCTCTAAATAAAAAATACATATTTCGAAACAACGAAAAGCTATGATTCGTTTTATCTTCCCTAACGACTATGAAACGAGTTGGGCCATCGTTATCCCAATTAAACAAAGAAAATAAAACCTAACCCTTCTTTAACTAATATAAAACAATGGAGAATTATTAGACTAGCACTTAAAAAAAAAAAAAATCATGTCTTAAATCATACAATACTCTTTAAAATCCCACTTTTTATTTCTCACCGAATCAAAACGCGTTTCATGCTTGATGTAACATCTTTAGATCCATGAATCAGTCGTATCATCGAAACATGAATTGATGATACTAATAAGTTCCACAGCAAACCAATCTGAGCCAACGACTCATTTAAGAGAAAAGTCACCGAAATTAATACAAAACTAATTAATTTCCTTTTTTTTGGTCGAAAACTAATTAATTTCCTTTTAAAAATGCAAAAAAAAACTGTTTTCACATATAGTATCAATCTCATGGACTAGTGAACACAAACAAACAAACAAACAATACAGAGCATTTCTTCTCCTACGAGCTCTCTCTAGTCTCTTCTAAGATTTTATGAAGATACCGTATGCAAGAGAGCTATGCAGTTTCATCTTTCTAACTTGCTGAGCACGTCATCCATTGGTGGCAACTCCTTCGAGATCTCAGCCCAGTCCGGCATCCCCTGAATAACAGAGTTTTTTCCTTACATCTCAGATACACAAAACCGCTTTTAAAAACCGAATACATAAATATCGGAACAATAACCAATAATATTCTCCAGTCAAGACCTAAAGGATCCATTTTTGCATCAAACATGAGAAACCAGAAAGGTTTCTAGATGAAACTTACTTTACCCGATCTGCGGACTCGACCATCTAACCGAAGTATGATGTACACGTCCTCGCCCGGGACAACTCCTTCAGCTATCTGTTGATCTCTTATCCACCTGAAACAAACAAAACCAAAGGCATCTTTAAGACTCAAAAGCAGAGTTTCCATCTTTGTTCTATCAAACTTTGATCAGCAAAAAGGCGATGAAAGCTTCGACCTTTCCCATTCACCAGGCGAAACAATCTCGGACTTGAACCTGATTTCACCTTTCAGCTTTGATTGGGCAACTACCGATTGAGCCCGTGTATCGAAATCTTCCTACCAAGTAAAGAAAAATCATTGCTTTGCAAAATGAGAATGAAGATGAATATTTCTATTCATTCCATGATATAATCTTTTCGTTACCCCAATTGAAGGAAGAGATGTAGCTGCCTTTGAAGAAGCTCCAAAACCCTTTTTCTTCTCGATTTCCGGTGTTTTACGTTCACCCCATACCACGGGAACTAAGAGAACACCTCGTCTTAGGAGCTCGGTTCTGAACCTATCTGCCTTTTGCATCGCGAGTGTAACAGTCTCTTTCTTTCCAGCTAGAATAACCTAACAACAGTGTCAATCACTTAACTGATTCAGAAACTCAACGGAGAATACTCGAGGCAGCAAAAAGTGGGATAAAAGACTCACGGGTCGAACTGTATCCCTTAGCTGCACAAGCTCAACAACACGGTTGGTTGACAGGCGTAGAGGCAACCGAGAAAGAGTTTCGTCTCGAGTTATCTGAACCATTTGTTCTTCCTCTTTCTTGTTTTCCCAAAGGAATAATGAAACCAGAACAACAATACCTGTACATTGCTGTTCCAAAAGCTTAGTCACATAAATGAGCGAAAAGAATGGAATTTTAGATTCAAATTGTGTCTATGGACTCACCTCCGATGTTAATTGCAGCATTTCCTGTAGTTTCCAGAAGATCTGGAGCACCATCACCGCCTCTAATTGCCTGAATCAGTCTTGGTACGGTGAAGAGCGTTGAGATACCTGCTGCTGCTGCAAATGCAAAATAGAAGAATTTTCTAAAGCCACGAAACGGTGCTCGTACTTCGCTGATGAGTTTCAGATCTCTTCGGAAACTATCGCCAATATCTTCCCCGCCTAACCTAGCCTGCACAAAAATGGAAGCAGTTTTCGCTAATAAGAAAGTTCTTCTTGGGGATAAGAGCAAGACAGAAAAAAAGAAAAGAAAAGTACAAGACCTCTTCTTGCAGCTCCTTAAACTCGGGTAATGCGCGAAAGGATGCTAAATCAGGATCATTAAGAATTGTGGCAAACTTCAGATTATAATCTCTCAAAGCGGTTCTCAAGCAATCAGCAGCGTTTTTTCCTTCGCCCCTACCTCGAGACGATAAACAAGAGGGATGAAATGAAAGAGAACATAATCTCATCAGGATCTTCCACATCAGTGATTCTTACCAATTTCATCAGTATATGGTTTGAGGTTCTTACCGGTAAGCATGACAGCATGCTTTGTTATAGTAAGCAGCTTGTGACTCAACAGGATTTGGGTCTAAACTCAGTGCTGTTTCAAACTGGACAAGAGCATCTTTGACCTGAAAGAAATCCGACAAAACAAATCAACTGAATCTATTAAAAACAAAACGTATAGTCTCTACTCTCTACTCATCGTTGATCCTCAACATGGAAACAATTATCGCATAAGACTGTTTTGCTGGCCCAAGTATCCACATTTATAACTAGTACAAGCGAATCGCTAATTTTGTTTTCAAAGTTTCAAACATAAACTAGTAATCACAAAACAGCATTCCTTCCACTCGTTTGGTTACAAGCTTATATTCCATAGAATCAAACTGGTGAAATTTTGTGTAAGATGATAATTTAATGGTGATTAGTGAAAGTAGTTAAATTTCATCAAATTTGGTTTACCCATTGTCACAGAATCACAAAAGCGTCGCAATAAAATCGTTCAAGCTTATAGAGAACCATAAAATCGACTGAAACATCTTCACCTACGATCACAATTATCATCCGAATCGAGCTCTAGAACTTACCCGTCCTCTCTTAAAGAGATCGAGGCCAGTATTAACACACGACTCTGCCGTGAGAGCATCCGTCGGAGAGTTCGGAGACGGAGGTGAAGACGACGAAGATGGAGAAGAAGAGGAAGCGAAAACAAGGAGATGGGAATCCCAATTCCGGCGAGAATCGAAAAGGGTCGCGTCCCCTGGTAACAGCCATGGCCGTCGTTTATTCACTCTCGAGAAAGGGTTCGAGACGCGGCGGAGGAAATGGCGGTTGAGCGACGGAGCGGTAGCCACAGCCATTCAATTTTCTTCTCCGCTTCCCAAAAAAAAACCAAAACTTTTATCTTAAAAACGCTTCCACTTTTGTTTTTGTTTTTTTTTGAGTTCTCTGTTTTATTTCGGAAAAATAAAATTTATCTCTTTTTAATATAAAATTATTATTTTATTTTTGTCAAAATATATTATTTAGGAACTATTTTTTAACAATTTTTTAACTTTGAGTATTTGAAGCTTGCCATTATCACAGAACGTTTGGAACCAATTAAGAAAACGAAGAAGATTTGTGATTGATGAACAACTGAAATAACTTGGTGTTTTTGTTTGAAAATCGATTCATAACTGAAGATCACATTCAAACTAATCTCTAAAACAAGGAGACAGAGAACACAAAAAGATTACATTGAAAAAGAAGAAGTCTAAAGCCGAACTTTCAAAAATTAGATTATTACTAAGTAGTTGAACTTGAAGATAGGGATGATTACTTTGTTTTAAATACCAAGACTCATAGTTGACAATTGCATTCAAACCAATTTCTCAATAAAAGACAGAGGACACACAAAACAATAACATGAAACACAAAATTACATTAAAAAGTTTTACAAAAAAAAAAAAAAATTACATTAAAAAGAAGATGTCTAAAGTCACATTTCAAGAATGAGATTTAACACCAATTATTAGCTAAACTTTAAGATAGATATATAAACTAAAAAACTGCTTTTATATATGAAGACTCACAACTCATAATTGAAGATTACATTCAATTAATCTCTCAGAAACCAAAACAGAGTACACACAAACAAGAAAGTTTAGAGAATTGGGCAATGATGTCTCCGCCACTTATTCAATATGTGGATTAACAGTTTGATTGAAATACACTTAAAGGAGGATCTTCTGAGAAGAAGGCCTAGCAGTGATGTCAGCAACCCAAGCACTGACATGTGGACGCTCATCAAAGAGCTTCTTGGTTGGAGTACCAAGCAAGTACTGAATCACAGGGATATGGTGAAGATCGACCAAAGTGAAGTGATCACAAGACAAATACTTAGACTCACCAAGCCTAGCTTCGTAGTTATCAAGTACTTTGGCTAACTTAACCTCTTCCGCTTCAACAACGGCTTGGTCGGTGGTCAAACCGTAGAAGTGCTTGAAGATTTGCTCCCAGCCAAGCTTTGAAGCAACTGAGTCAAACTCGTGAGATTCTATTTCCATGCCCATGGCTAAGATTGCCATGTTCTTGGAGCCAAGTGACAGAAGCTGGTTTCCTTTGTCTGAGTATTCATGAGCTATGTATTGAGTAATTGCTCTTGATTCTGCATAAAATAATAAAAGTAATCAAAATCCATTTTTTGAGTGTTTTTGCTTTCTTTACTTGCAATGATCAAAACCAGAGTTTGAGACATTGAACCAGGATTGGGCATCCAAACCAAACCAAATAAATTAAGGGACCGATTTCATTTATAAACCAATCAGTATTTTTTTGTTTTCATAGTGATACCAATCAGTATTATTTTGCTTCATACTGATCTGAATCTGAATTTAGTCTAGTTGAACCGAATCAAACCGAACCGAACTAAAGATTCAAACGGCCAGGCCTAAATTTAAGAGTCGTTTACCGAAAAGCTTGAAGTCTCCATCTTCAAAGGCTGGAATTTTACCAAAAGGCTGCAAAACAAATTTTCAAGAATTTCAGACCAAGATTCAGTATCTAAATGGAACAATCTTTATTTTGAAAATATTATATTGCATATACTTACGTTGCGGGAGAGGAAAGGCTCTTTCTTGTGTTCACCATCTTTGAGCTCGACATGAACAAGCTCAAAGTCAAGATCTTTCTCGTGCAAAGCGATGAGAACTCGTCTCGTGGCTGTTGAAGCAGGGTGGCCAAAAACTTTGATTCCTGCCATTAATTAATACTGTTTTTTTTTAAAACAATAATGATGAGATTAATCAAAGTAGAGAGATCTTTGAGGTTGATGGAATAAAGACACAAATGGTGGAGTGTATTTATACAGCTAAAACAGAGTAGTACTAAGTGAATAAACAAAAACCAAATCGGCGCCACCAATCTTTTTTTTTGGGGTAAAATGTTAAATAGCGCCACCAATCTTGAATATCCTTGTCAGAGGATAATTTCAAAGTTAAGTTGATTAAAGTAAACAAACAAAAAAAACTTGATTAATGTGTATGATTCTTCGTTTCTATTGGTCCAAGACTTTTACAGAATAAAGTTAATATAAAACACTAAAATCAGAGATCATCAACCACCGCGTGATAACGACCAAAAAACTGATGTTATCTACAAGTCAAAGTTTGACCGGCACTGTTAGGTTCACGTGGATCGTTGGGTGCTCAAATTAGATCGTCGAGGACTGTGTTTCTCGATTTCCTTGTAACGAATGAGAGATAACAGTAATGACAGAACAAAGGACTCTCTCGATTTCACACTTTTGACAATATGGTACGTGTTATTGGTGAGTTTAGCACTTTCCGGTTTAGTTCGGTTTGAATCTAGACCGGCCCAATTGATCCCGGTTGACGACGGTTCAAATTCGGAAGGAAATCTACGAAGCGACTGCTAACCAACAAGTTCGGTAAGAATCCGAAGGAATGCCGAACTCATCACGATCGGCTTTAAACGTTAATTTTGAACCGAGATCGGCGAATTAGTCCTGATCGACGATGATTCAAGATCGGTAAAGAAGTTTACAAAGCGACTGCCAACCTTCGAGTCCGGTAAAGGCCGAACTCATCGTGAATCAGTTTTGAACGAAGACCTTGAACCGAGATCGGCGAATTAGTCCCGATGGACGATGGTTCAAGATCGGTAAAAAAATCCATGAAATGGTTGCCGACCTACGAATATGGTGGTCCCAGTTCATCGCTGTGAAAACCCACTACATGGGTGCACGTGAAAATTAAAAGGGCGAGATTAATTAATTGTAAGCTTAGCAAAGCCTAACCTAGATCCCCACTATAATTTGTAGAGGGCTCAACAAAGCCTAATCTAGATGCCCACTATAAATCCCATCGACGTCAGCGCCGACGTCATCACCATGTGATCACACGACATGCTCATCCACTATAAATAGAGAGAGGATAGAAGAAGAAAAAGATTTTCGACACCATCACATTAAGGGAGAGAAGAAAGAGAAAGCTCAAACACCGACTTTTATTTCTTTATCGACCTCAAAATCACTTTGTAACATCACCGAGTTCGATCGAATAAAACGAGATCCCGATTAATTTATCATTTGTTTATTCTTGTATGATTTCAACAATCAACAGTACGTATACAAAGTCAAATACATTACAAACTTCAAATAAAATACAAATCAAATACATTACAAACTTCAAATAAAATACAATGGGACAGTGCATTTGTGACATGTACGCGATATATCAACCGGAAAAATTTATACTGAAGTTTAGATTATTCTTTGAAACTGGCAACCATTATGTAAATTTCACGGTGACCACTCGATTACTTTTATAAATACACTCGATTGCAATTTATTAAGTATACCATTTTTTTTATGTGAATTGAGTTAGATTCAGATCAACAACAAAAAAAAGGTTAGAAAAAGGTTGATATATCAGAGACATCAATGCTTATGATAAACGGATTTAGTATGAATGAAAGCACATATTTCATATCTCATTTCACCAAAGAAAAAAAAATAGTTACTTAGGTTTGTAATTACTAATTTTGTATCAATTATTATGAATACACATGTATCAAATGTGGTAGTCGGTCCTCGCTCTAGACTCTAGAGTTTTAAATCTTAAACCCGAAAAATAAAAAATACCCGAACAAGTTTTAAATCCTAAACCTGAAAACCCGAATAACCTGAACCGAACCCGACTGAATAACCGAACGCCCATGGCTACTCTAAACTCTAGTAATAGCTTCGTAGGCCTCATGCGCGTGTGCATCACCTCAAAACTACTAGAGTCTAGAGTCTATGCAAAATAAAGTGATAACCACATGCGCGTGTGTATCACCTCAAAACCCACATAATGCACAAAGCTTTTATTCAGTACGGTTGATTCCACTTTCCCGCATGTTTTATCACCGTCGAAAATCTCAGTTTCAAAATTGAACACATGGCATGAAAGACTTGAGGCTCGAGTTCTTTGAAGATAGTGTTGAAAGGATAGTCGAACACACGTTGCACAAAGATGGTTTGCAAATTGAGCATGGTTGGATACAAATTAATAATTATAAGGCGTTTCTACGAGAAAAGGGAGTTGGAAAAGGGGTTGAGTAATTTTCCGAAAAACACTATGTGGCTATAAAACGCGAAACAAATTCTCAAGAATTTCAGACCAATATTCAGTATGGAACAATCTTTATCTTGAAAATATTATATAACATATACTTACGTAGGGGGAGAGGAAAGGCTCTTTCTTGTGTTCTGTCAAGAAGCTTTAGAAGTTATGAAAAAGCTTTCTTATTGATAGCCTTAATGGGGCAAAGCCTCATATACAACTCTTACTAGCGACTCATATTTAACCTATGTATAATTACAACATCAAAGTATATACGATGGGCTACGGGGGCCCAATAGTTTTCCCTTTATTCACACATCAAACTTAAAGAAAACAAACACACACAAAAAAGGTATCTCCTAAGTTCACATTTCACAACATAACAAACAACACAAGCTTACAAAATTACGCTCAAACGACACACACACACTCGCACACAAAATTCTTTGCTCTCATTTATTCTCCTTATTATCGTACCAAGCCTTCACATCGCATGCCTTCTTCCAAGCCGGTCTAGCTGTAATCTCAACCACCCACCGGCGCACGCTAGGCCGGTTTTCGAACAATCTCTTTGTAGGTGTGTCCATAAGGTATTGTATATTAGGAAGGTGATAGAGATCAGCTAATGTGAATTTGTTACTAGCTAAGAAGCTAGAATTTCTGAGTCGTTCTTCGTAGATATCTAGAACCTTCTCTAGCTTCGGCTCGGTATCATTCACGACCTTATAGTCCGTCTTTAGACCGTTCAGAGGCTTGATGGATTGCTCCCAAGTGAGTATCGACGCAGGTGGATCGAACTCAAAAGATTCGATATTCATCCACATTGTTTGTGTTCCCATCGTCTTGAAGCTTTTGTGATTCAGAAGTTGTGAGCCTCTTGATCTATGAATAGTCGCGATGTATTCTGATATGGCTCGGGACTCTGAGGAAAAAAATTCGATCAAAATTCATCAGAAATTTAAATCGAAAAATGTTTATCAGATCAGTTAGTTGTACGTGTAGTTTAAAACTCACCAGTCAGCTTAAGATCCCCGTCTAGGAAAACTGGGACTTGACCAAATAGCTGCATCAATAAACACATTATTGAACACAAAACCTAAGATGTAGCATAACTTAAGTCAAAAGTAACTAACCTCTTGGCCAGAAACCCTAGTTATATAACATGTTGATATGTTATATATGTATGATGATTCATTCATTGCTAAGTTGATTTATAAAGTTGATTAAACAGGTGTATCAAGAAGAAAGAGTTTGGAGATCAGAACGCGGTCATCGAAACACTAATAAAAACCTAAACACTTCTTGAGTGACAAGTAATCTATCTAGAGGTGAAAGTTACATTGAGAGAGAGAAAACGTGGCTTCTTCTGGTCACCGGCTTTCAAGTCGACGGTGATGGGATCGTAAGAAAGGCCTTTCTCGTGGAGAACGGCGAGGACACGCCTTGTATTGGTGGAGTAAGGATACCCATAAATCTTGTACCCTGCAATTTTACATTATCATAATCATATATATATTTTTTTTTTGACCAAAATCTCAATCATATCTTACGAAGAAGAAAGAGAATAAAACCCATCAAATTGAATGTTTGCAGAAAAAAAAGTTTATTCAATTTTTCTTAGCCAAAACACCAATATATACCAATTTTTCAGAAAAGAAAAATAAAAAGAAATATAATTACAACAACTAGAGGTGACACAAAACGTACTTATCTTTTTCCGGTTGAGAGAATTAATTTCGAAACATCAAACAGAAATATAAATCACAATCAACTGACATTTGCTATAAATCAGAAATCTAGGTGTTATTATGATTACCATCTTTGTGAGCTAATTCTTCACACCATTTATAGCATTGGTGACGACTCTCGAACGTCTGGTTACAATATGGTAGCAACTCGTAGGTACATCGCTCGCGTTTGCGCCCATCCCTACGACTCAATTATGAAATATTCAAAACTATTATATATAATATTTGATAGCAAAATACGAAAACAAAACAGTTAATCATAATAATTACATGGGAATGGTTCATAAGAAATGGCCATCATAATCACGAGAGCAAACGAAACCAATAATCTAGAGGAACCCATTTTTGCTACCCTCTTTATACACTCAATTATTTTTATATTTTGTCTTGAGATTGATTTGGTGTATACTCCTTATTCGTAGAGATGGAGCATCAAAAAGATGTAGTTTTTTTTTGTCAACCACAAAGATGTAGTTTTAGATAAAACGTGGCTTTTTCCTTATTAATTTACTTTTTCCCCCTGTTCAGTTTTGTTAATTAGTTGGATTTTTGACATGAAATTGTAGATTTCTTTCCTTTACAGTTTTTATTTTATTCTTATTATGGACTTTGCTTTTGCATGTTTATCCTTAATTTCTCATCAAACACATTACTAAACGATTTAGTCTATCAAACTAAGTATTAGCTGTATATGTTAATGTCTAACATAAGTGGAAAATTGGGGAAAATGGCTAATATAATAAGCTTATACAGTATTGAAATATTTAATATTCTATCTAATTGAGCTATATATTTTTTCCAAACAAAGATATATAGAGAAGTTTAATTTGTTTGTGTATTTTAAAGATTTTCAAATCCATATGGATTGATCGTTAATGAGAGAGGGTAGTCTAATTGGGCAGTGTACTAGCAATTTTTTTATTTTCATTTTAAGACATATATATTTTTTTTACAAAGAAGACTTATATATTTTGTACACTAAAAATACCCATTCATTGAAACTGGATTTTATTTTTTCATTGTTTTTTTTCTTTCTTATTTCTAGATTTTTTTTTAATAAAAAATTGAAATAGAATTAAAACCCAATCTAATATGTTTCTGAGAGGTTGTGCACCCAAAATTGTTTTTAGGTGCTATTCTCAAAGTAGTTGAAATTATAATTTTTTTTTATATATTCCTTTATTCATATACATCAAACTACATAAACCAAACACAAAAGCATCTTATAAGATCCACCACACATGAGAAAACAAACAACACAAGCTTACAAACAGAGACCCATGCCAAACTCAACACACAAACACCTCACACACAAATTTTTCTTCTGCTTTCATTTACTTCCTTTGCTTACCAAACCAAGACTTGTCCTGATCACAAGCCATCTTCCAAGCCTCTCTACCCGTAATCTCATCCACCCACTTACGGACTTTAGGTCGATTTTCGAACAATCTCTTCGTTGGAGTTCCCAAAAGGTATTGTATATTGGGTAAGTGATGAAGATCAACCAAAGTAAAGGTATTACAAGCCAAGAATCTACATTCTCCGAGTCGTTTCTCGTAGACATTTAGAACCTTCTCTAGATTAGCCTCGCTTTCTTTGACGACCGTTTGGTCAGTCTCTAGACCGTAGAGAGGCTTAATGACTTGTTCCCATGTGAGTTTCGATGCGGGTGGATCAAACTGATGAGCTTCGATTTCCATCCACATTGTTAATGTTGCCATTGTCTCGTGGCTTTGAAGATTCAGAAGCTGTGTGCCTCTTGAACTATGAACATATGCGATGTATTGTGTGATGGCTCGGGATTCTAGAGGGAGAAATTAAAAAATTAATGATCCCGAAAAATTGATTTGATAGAAACAAATGTTTATTAGGTTGTTGTAAGATTAAACTCACCGCACAGCTTAACATTTCCATCTTCAAAAACGGGGACTTGACCAAATGGCTGCATCAGTAACACATTGTTAAAAAATTGAAATCCTTGTGTTACAAGTAACCAATACCTAGGTGAGCATCAAAACCTACATATAACAACTTTATGTACATGTTGTCGTAAAAAAAAAACGTATATGTAGATGAGTCGCGGCAAAGTCAATCTATAAACCTGATCGAACATGCGGATCAATAAAAAGTGGGTTGAAGCAGAGAATATGATAGTGTCAGCATAAGCGCTAAGTTAACAACACTGGTGAGAATTAACCTAGATCTAACATGCCTTGAGTGAAAAGTATCCATCTACAGGTGTGTAATCTCACCCTGAATTTACTAATCTTTTGATTTTTTGTTTAGATAAAATTACTTACGTTGAGAGAGAGGAAAGAGTCCCTTTTGTGTTCACCGGTTTGCAAATCGACGGTAATGGGCTCGTAAGAGAGTCCTTTCTCAAGGAGAACAGCAAGAACACGCCTTGTGTTGGTGGAGAAAGGATGGCCATGAACCTTGTAACCTACAACTTTAATATATTCCATATTCTTCTCACATTAGTGTAACGAATAAGAATCATACAAACGAAATTCAGAAATGATAAATCATATCCTGTTCTATCCTGACTTGAAGGCAATTAAGGACGAAATTACCGAAATCAAAATCTATATCTTAATTTTTTTTCATAAACCTGTATATATCTTACCGAGCTTTTTTTTTATGAGTCTATTGGGCATTAGGTTTAACAACATCTTCATGCAGTCCATCGAGAGACGACTTGTATAGCTCATCGATAACCCGATGGTATACTTATACATATATACTAAGTTATATGCCCTTGTTTTGCAATACAAAAGCGAGAGAACATTTTGCTTTTACCTGACATCCACGTAAAGAGTCCCACCTTTCTTGTGTATCAAGAGATGAATTGTTCCAGTGATACAAATATAAACTAGGGATCTACAGTCTGGCTGGGTTAAGCCAACCGAGATCCAATTAACCGAGGAAAATAAAAACATAAGAAATGTCGTTTTGTAATATGTAGTTTTAAATTTCATCCGTTAATATTGAGGGAGATAATATTATAGAGTCTTGATTGGAAAGAAAAATTTGAATTAATAAGTGCATGATAAAAAAAATTATTATATTTGTGAATCTGTGTGAAAAATATATAAAACGAGACTAATTTGTAAAATTATAATTAGTTTGAAACGCAAGGTATATCATTTTAAGTCTATCCGTTCTTCAACTATTCTTTACGTTTCACTATTTAAGTGCTAAATTAAGACAAAGACGAATACTAACCTTTTTAGCTTCGTGAGGTTACCACAAACTATAATTATATTTTATTTTTGAGATTCACCAAAGCTCAAGAAAGGAATCAAACCAACAAAGAGTTCATGCATAACTAAAACGAGTTGAACAATTGGTAAGAACGGATTTACGCCTTTTAATCAGTAGCAGCACCAAAGAAGAAAACATGATGAATCCAAAAACATTTAAACTCTGATTAATATTCGCATAACAATTCTGGTATTCTCATTTTTTTTTTTTTTTTTACAAATTACATGATATTGGAAAATTGTTATTTGCGTTCTACATTCCTACTATATATTTTGATTATAAAAAATCCATTATTCTGCAATATTTCAGTTAAGTTGATTTTTTCATTTCATTTTCCACGATTCTGCTATCTTATTGTTACCAATCAGTGCTTTAATTATCGTTTTTCACATATTGCTTCTCTGTTTTTTTTTTTTTCCCGCGTTTTTTGTGACATTTGTGTGAGTTACATTACAAACTTGAGAAATATGAACACAAAATAATCACCTCATTGGTGTTCTTCACTTCTATTTCTGTCCTGTTGCAATTGAAAAGCTATATCAAAAAAAGAGTTTAGTGACATATTGACATGAGATAAGAGTCTCAAGAGTGGAATCGAAACTGACCATGGCGCATGAAGACGGACAAAGCTCCCAATTTCGATATCGACATCCGCACAAACTTTAGGATTAAAGATGATTGTTGTTTCTGTTTCTTTGGCCGCAAGAGCTTGTGTGTTCTTAAGCAAGAGGGAGTCCTACAAAACCGAATGTGTGTGACTCAATGCTTATAATCTGATTGATAGATCTTCAATGTCAAGGGATCGAGAGAGAAACCCCAGAAAGGTCGATGACAGAGCATTTGCAGACAACCAGCTTTCCCTCCAAATGTCTTGACATAATTTTTATATCAACATAGCTCGACGCATCTGAGTTGGGAAACGGGAAATGAGATAAACAAGCAGAACAAAAGTATGATCTAGATTTTGTTTATATGGGAGTTATGAAGCAGCATTACCTGCTTGTCCGATTCCACCCTGCAATTTCTTCATGATTTCTATTTCCGTCTCTTTTTCTTGCTTCATGATCTGTTGTAGCTTCCCATACAGGCTAGAGCCACTGCAGATCAATGCAACAAAAAACAGGTTTTGATGTTGTTAAGTGATTTGTACGATTTTAAGTGTGGAATCTGAAGGTGTTGAGAATTTGATTACCCAGATAATTTAGGTGAGCCGAACAAGAGACCTTCCTTGCTTAAAGAGGAAGCTTTTATTGCTTCATCAAACCGGTCTCCAACAAATTGGTTCTTCTGGTTGGAAATGTTTGGCACCGAGCTTTGATAACTAGGCTATGTAACAGAACAATATTATTTGGATTTGAGTGTACATTGAGAAGAAGGAAACGACCTAAATCACAGAAAAGGAGGAGACCAAAACCTCATCATCGCTTGATGATTCACTATCCATGGGCCCAGGAAGTTCATCATCAGTATCACTATCTTGGAGGTTTGATGAACTTCCCTTATGATTAAATTTCAAGCTTTTTCCTTCGCGCCTGCTGTACTGGAGCAGAAAGGACGCCAATGAATGAAACAGAGAACTGAGCTAAGTAGCAAATCAATAACTAATCCACTGGATAAGGAAAGATTACCGGTTTAGAGAGCTTCTTGTTATCACTCTTAACTTATTTGGAGGAGGGACTAAAAGCTTGGATACCGCACCCTCAGTGTACCCGTACAGAACCTCCCTCGACTCAGCAACAGAAATACCTTGTCTGTTTTCTGATCTTTCATCAGAATCGTTGGGGCATTCAACAATGGGATCCTCCTCTATCGCCTGATCAGCAGCGGGCTCAAAGTTTTCAGCCATGTCACTTATCTTGGATAACGTTTCTCCATGAGCATGTGAGTGAAATGAAAATTTTGGCCTCACATGATCTTTGACAACTGCGGAGACATAAGAAACCCAACTCAGAGATTTCAGAAGTTTATGCACTCATGATTTGTTTCTCTGAGTTTTCATTCGTGGTGCCCGTTCTTTAACTTCTAAGGTAAATATATCAAGAAGAGTTTTGGATGAAACCGTACCTTTACTACCTCTCTTTGCTCTGAAGCCAGATGTATGGGATGATGAGACTGAAGAAATACCATTCAAATGGATTAGTGACTTGGTTTCTTTACTTATAGTAGACCAAGTTGCCACTTGTTCATCATGTGGAATCTGAAGGCAACAATAATCATCATTACAAAAAACCTAAAGTAGAATGCTGTCACCAATTCGACAATAAAGTACTTTTCAAGATGCATGGTTGAAATGGACTAGAGATTCGAATGTCATGAAAATAACTCAAAGAAGTCGAAGATTAGATCATGACCTCATCATCTGACCCACTTTCCTGAGCAGATATGCATGTTAATCCGGCTCTTCTTGAAGAAGCAGAATAACTCTCCTCGGGGGAATCAGGAACTTCAACGTCATCCTCAACAGAGGAAGATATCTTCCGTAGCTAAGAATAAGAGTAAGATATCTCCCATCACCATTTGATTCCATTGTTCCTCGAGACAAAAAGCTGCACAAAAGAATTTTGAAAACGAAGAAGACTCACAGTTGCTTCCCGAGATAAATGGCCGGTTTCCCTAGCATAATTTAGTTCACCACAACCTGGAAATAACACAGAAGCTATGATAAGGGAAACCTGACTGAAGTTAAGATAGTCATAGAAAAGGCTGACCACAAGCTGGATACCTATGAGTTTTTCGAGCTTTGTTTGAAGTAGTAATCCTCCCTATAATATTGAAGCCAACTATGGTCAAACAATAATCATATTCCTTATAGCTCCTCAAAACTACCCAAGTCACAACAATCAATTGGGCAAAATCAAATTTATCACCAAAGTTCCCAACTTCTTTCTTGATGGATATTCAATGGAATCAGATAGATACAGTGTGCTGCATAATCAAGGATACAACATAAGAGACTCAACCCAGATTTTGATGACGATAGTAGTAACGTCTCATCATTCCATAATTTGTGTCAACAGACAAATTCGCAGGATTTCCCAGATCTCTCTAAGCAAGCTCAAGGGAAGAGGTTTAAAGAATCGAAAATTAGTGATAAAACACTACCTCTTCCTTCGCCTTCTCACTTGCCCACATTTTATTTTCTCCCAAACTAACATTTACGTGCTCTTCCTCTTCCTCTAAAAGCCAAACAGCAGCTTGAAAATTACTCGTTAGACAATGAAAGACATAATAACCAAGAATCAAAAGATAAAATTTTCAGATGACAAAGCAATCCTCAGTCCTCACCAGATATGCTCTGATCAGAATCTGGGTTTCCCTGAAAATCCAACAAGGAAAAAGCAAAACGGAAGATCAAATGAATGTACGGGAAGAAGAAATCGCAAAAGTTAACAATTCGTAAGGCTGTAGGAAAGTTACCGGTAAGCTATTTCGCCGCCACATTCGTCGTCACCGTATAAATCGATCTCGCCGGTGTTCGCCTTTGTACCGGCGTTGCCGAGAGTATGCTTGGATTTAGAATTGGGCTTCACTATTTTAATGAATTTGTCACTGGGGTTTTATTAGTTGGCCCAATTCTATAACACTATCCCACGTTTTAGAATTTGTCTTTTTTTTTTTTTTAACATCTATTTTTTTATTTTTTTTGATGAAAAGTTAAATTTATTGCTGGAAACAAAATCTAGAGACTAGATAATATTTACAAGAAAATCCTCAAACAGAAGGAAAGAAGCAAAGACAAAAGAAGAAACAAGGGAATCGTGAAACAAAGTAACCAGACCATGACGAACCAAAGAACCAAGGCTTACAAGGACGTCAATATCCAGTGTGCGCGAACCAAATTTGCATCAAAGCTCGCAATCTAGGATTTTCCCAATAACGTAGAGATGAAATTCGATATCTTATTGTTTTTTGGATTTGTTGAGTGAGATGGTTTGTCGATCGTTGTTGCTTCCCGTGGATCCGATCGTTCCTCTCTCTCCAGACAAAATAAACAGTTGTTTGGAAAGCTAGCCGAACAAGAATATGACGTAGTCGATCGCTAGAGAACTCGCTAATGGCTGATAGTGTATCATCCCAATCTGGTGTTAATCGAGCTGCTAGGAGAGATCCACTAACCTCAGACCAGATTGTGAATGAGAAAGGACATGCGAAGAATAGATGGTCCCAAGATTCATCCCTATCTCCGCACAGAACGCAACCTTGAGTAATTCCCCAAGTCCTCATTCGAACTCCAGTTGATAATCGATCACGGCATCAAGCTAAAGGATGAAGCTGTACCGTGGGATCGCTTGAGAAAACCAGATTGTTTTGCACCAAGGAGAAGACTGTTTTGTGTCTCTGATCTGCTCCCAAGTCGCACGAGCTGAGAATAAAGGCATGTGGATGTTTGCATTGTGCCGCCAGTGGTAGATATCAGCACCTGCAGTAGCTTGGGGTAGAGTTGTCGAGAGAATTTGACAAACCAATTGCGGATATTATCGAGCTCGTCTACTTCGGATTTTCCATCCCAAAGGTGTAGTGGCTGGTGGTGGTGGGTTTAGCACCCCACCCTAGCCCAATACAAATCAAGTTCGGCCCACCAAAAACAAAGTCCCATCAGCGCTGACATCAGCACCTCGTCAGCGATGACGTCACGTCTCACTCACTTGCCCACTGGTCCGGTTTTTAAGGAACTTTTCCCGGATTCGCGGGGAAAAGAGATCCAGCCTTAGCCGCCAAGGACCCTTATAAATAAGGTGGAAGAGAAAGAGAGAAGGGGGACTTCTGGGGGCCGAGCATGAAAATCCTAGAGAGAGAGAAGCAAGAGAGAGAAGCAAGAGAGAGAAACAAGAGAGAACTGGCATCGCGCCGACATCCACCGCCAGTTAGGCACCGCGCCGACCTTCCTTGCAGTCAGGCATCGCGCCGACATCCATCGCCAGTCAGGTACCGCGCCGACCTTCCTTGCAGTCAGGCATCGCGCCGACCTTCCTCGCAGTCAGGCACCGCGCCGACCTTTCTTGCAGTCAGGCACCGCGCCGACCTTCCTTGCAGTCAGGCACCGCGCCGACCCTCCTTCTCAGTCAGGCACCGCGCCGACCTTCCTTGCAGTCAGGCACTGCGCCGACCTTCCTTGCAGTCAGGCACTACGCCGACCTTCCTTGCAGTCAGGCACTGCGCCGACCTTCCTTCTCAGTCAGGCATCGCGCCGACCTTCCTTCTCAGTCAGGCATCGCGCCGACCTTCCTTCTCAGTCAGGCATCGCGCCGACCTTCCTTGCAGTCAGGCACCGCGCCGACCTTCCTCGCAGTCAGGCACCGCGCCGACCTTCCTTGCAGTCAGGCACCGTGCCGACCTTCCTTGCAGTCAGGCACCGCGCCGACCTTCCTTGCAGTCAGGCACCGCGCCGACCTTCCTTGCAGTCAGGCACCGCTCCGACCTTCCTTGCAGTCATGCACCCCGACCTCACGCCAAGGATGACACGCCGACCTCACACTCTTTATGTTGCCAAGAACAAACTGTGAATTACGATCTGGCTTGATCCCCATCCCGGGGTACGTAGGCAGCCCTTCGGGGTTCAGCTATCAAAATCAATTCTTCTTCTCCACCGTCTTAGCTCATTGTCGTCGAGACAAGGCCGACCTTCAAGTCGACCTCACATCGAACCTTGATGGTCGGACGACCGACCTGGTTCAACGGCCATCTCGGCTTATTCTTGTGTGATTATCGGGTTGTGCTAAACCCGGTATCAACAATTGGCGCCGTCTGTGGGGATCGAACAAAAAGTCACGTCGAACCCATGCAACCCACAATGAACCCGCTGAGTTAAATAGCTTCCAAATGAGGCTTAGAGCGAATACTCGAGAAGAGTCTCTAAGTTTTCGGATCCCTAACCCTTCTTCGCTTAACGGGTAACAAATTTCATTCAAAGCAACTTTCGCCGTGTTCGGGGCATTTGGGGAACCCTACCAGAGGAAAGTGCTACAAAGCTTTTCTATTTCGTCAAAGCAACGAGTAGGTAGTCTGAAGACAGAGCACCAAAAGTTCGAGATACTGGTTATTACTGATTTTATCAGTTGTAAGCGTCATGCATATGATAGTTGTTTAGTAGTCCAGGATAAAAGCTTGTTGCGGATCTTGTTAACCAGAGGAGCGTAATCTTCTTTCGACATTAATTTTGTGGTTAGCGGAAGTCCGAGGTAGCGAATAGGTAGCGTACTGATGGACATGCCCACTGTATTTGCCGCAACAAGGAGATCAGAGGAAAAACTTCCGCTAACGTAGAGCTCAGATTTTGACGGGTTAATTTTTAGGCCAGAGAATCGCCCAAATATGTCAAACACCTGAAGAATTCTCTGAAAATACTGAGTTGTACCATCTGAGAAAACCAAGAGGTCGTCAGCGAAGCTTAAATGTGTTACCTTAACTGCTTGGTAATGTGGGTGATAGCCCACCGCTCCAGATCCTACCGCACGATTCAGCATAGTTGATAAAACATTTATTGCGATCACAAACAGGTATGGGGATATTGAGCAACCTTGTCTCAGTCCTCGCTTACTCGAAAAGAATCCCTCGAGCTCTCCATTGACTGAGATCGAGAAGTGTGCAGTGGAGATGCAAACTTTGATCTAGTGGATGAAGAGTATTGGGAAGTCCATAGCTTGTAGGACATAAGTAATGAAAATCCAACTAACTGTATAAAAAGCTTTTGAGATGTCGAATTTGATGACGTTTCTTGGATTGCCCGTGTCTTTATGATAGTCTTTTACCAGCTCTGTTGCTAGGAGGACATTTTCAAGAAGCAAACGACCCTTGACGAATGCACTTTGGTTTGCTTCGATGAACTCGGGTAAGGATCCTTTAAGACGGTTTGCTAGGATCTTTGAGATTACCTTATAAAGCATGTTGCAGCAAGTTATTGGCCGATAATATTTCATTGAACAAGCATCTGTGTGTTTTGGAATGAGCGTAGGAATAGTTGCGTTGACACTTCTCGGCATGAAAACGTTGATAAAGAAGGATTGAACTGCTGTGATGAAATCTTATCCCACCACCGCCTAAGCGGCCTTGTAAAATTCGAGAGGATATCCATCTGGACCAAGTGCTTTTTCTCGAGGCATGGAGAAAAGAGTACTTTTGATTTTTGCTGTGGTTACAGGAGCTGTGAGATTGACACGATTATCAGCTGAGCAACGGTAATGAAGGAGACCATAAAGGTAAGAAGTTGAGCAATCCTGATGATCAAGCTGATATGCTTGTAGAAATTCTTTGAAGTGGCGAGCTGCTTCAAGCTTAATTTCCAAGGCATCCGTGATTACCTCACCCGTCGGTAATGTCAAAGATCTGATTGCATTTATTGCTGCTCTCATCGCTAGCTTCATCGGACACCCAATAAAGCTTAAGATATATTTTTACTTATATAAGAAATTCACGATTACGTAGAAAGAACAGAGTTAAAAAATTACAAACATTTAGAAAGAAATAAAACAAAAGAAATAAAAATGACGATGCTTTTCGATAAAAGTCTTACTCGTTTTCATTCTCGCATACAATCTAATGTGAGTTTCATTTTTGGTTATCAGCATAACCAATTTAAACACAATTTCCTCTTGTTGTATCACATTGGCCAATTCCCAAATTAGATCTATAGATATTTTTTTGTTAAGAATCCTATGTATTGATTCTTCCAAAAGAAATAAAAATTGGGACTGCAAATTTTCAACGATTGTTCGAATATCACCGTACAACAAGGAGGATACATCTTCAACTCCGACCCGGTTTCCCTTCCATGGTAGTTTCTGTTTTCCAGGATCCCATATTCTCCTACCATTGCACCATATTCCAGTCAGACTCCAATTTCGAGGAAACATCACCACAATTGAAAGAACTAAATGCCAACCATAAAAAAAAATGATTCGCCTGGGCTGCCGCTGCACAAACTTCCACCGGAATAGACACCAGTGTATCTTCAACACCCAAGTTAATCTCTTGGATTGTTTTAGATTCATAGATCGGTAGTGGAGGATTGTTAAACGACATGGAGTCATCGTAGTGGGGTATAGTATACACTACGGAGATAGAAGGCGTCACGGTGAAACCATCTCACAACAGTCGCACCACGACGCCAAATATACATGATTCCATTCTCAGGATGATAAACCATCGAATCGCCAAAACAATCGCTATCAGAGCGATCGGTGACAACTAATCGAAGAAAAAGTGAAAAAATTGGAAAAAAAAACTGATGATAACTAGTATTTGTTTTTTTTGGTCGAACAATAGATTTTACATAAGATTACACTCCAAGAATGGAGGTATTGTTTACAGATACAAGTGATGCCTTAGCTAAGGAATCAACAATAACATTTCTCCTTCGCGGAGTAAAAGCGAAAAAGATAGATTCAAAGGATCCACAAAGATACTGAATATCTTGTAGAATACCTTTAAGCTCCGTAGAGGAGTTCCCGGTTCTAAGAAAGTTAATTAGAACATGACAATCAGAGAGCACAACCAAGGCTCGAAATTGATAACTTGTTGCAGTAGAAACAGCCTTCCTAACCGCTAATGCTTCTGCTAACAACGCGGAGGAGACATGGGTTAGACCTTCGGAGATTTTGTTCAAACCATCACTACCTGGCCCGAAGAAAAAACCTCCTAAACCACAGTTTCCCGTTTCCAAACTCCATGTAGCATCAACCTGACAAGTTAGGACAAAGCTACTAGAAGGGTGGGTTACCGGTGAGGGAAGAGAACATGGCTTCGGTAGGACATGTACATGCGCCTCTTGCCACTCTTTTGCTTCATCAATCGCTTTGCGGATCACATCCTCCCCCGAAAAAAGACGGTCCTCAAATACGAAATAGTTCCTTGCTTTCCATAAATTCCACAATAACCAGGGGTATATAGGGGATCTCGAGATGCCTGTAGGTGGAAGATTGGTCATACGTGATGCAGTTTGGAGTAACTGAGTCATCGATGAAATTTGTTCAACATGTGGCTTTTGGCAGGTTGGTGCAAACTCCCAAACCCGGACAGCAAACGGGCATTTGAATAAAACATGTAGCTCATCTTCTTTATCTCCACATTGTTTACAACATTCGCCATGAAGACCCCGTTTTGCCATATTTTCCGAGACTGGTAGAGCTCCAAAAACTGATTTCCAAAGGAAGTTTTTGATCTTTGGAATCGTTCTGACCTTCCAAACCTGTTTTTTCTAATTAAAGGGTAACGCCTCCCTTTCACGGTATTATCCGTCAAATTCCTGCAGAAAATCCTGCAATCAGCGAGTATTGCAGTTACGTTTTAGAATTTGTCTTTATATCCCAATTTTAGAATTAATTAGAAATCAATTTCGTAGTTACTCAATTTAACATCTTTTACCCGATGAACCGTGTAAATATTTTTTTAATAACTACAGATAAAAAGTAGAGAAAGCAATTTTTTAATTTGTTGACCAAAATAAATACAATTCTTTAAAGTTAATTAAGAAAAAAACATTATTCTAATTCCAAATCGTAATTTGGGAATACAATTAAACATTGTTATTTTGTTGACATCATACAATTAAGAAACATTATTTATTACTAAAAAAGTGCAATATATATAAATGCCTGCCTCGTGCCCCAAGAGCTAGTGCTATCATAGGAAAAAAATATTTATTATTAAGGACCCAAAGCTTACATGACACGCTCCACAGAAGATCCGCTGCACATCTACCTAATCTCTGACGAAATGCTACTACCCGGAAGATCGTACGGTCAGAAATTGATAACAGAGAAAGCGTACCGTAATCATTGCTGCAGCTGATTAGTTCCAAATTAAGGCTCGAAACGCTAAGAGGCTAGAGCGCGCAAATTTTGAAATTTATTGATTTATTTCCATTTAATCTCTCTAGCTCCACCACAAAAGTAAGTAATTCATCGTCATGTTCGAGAAGAAAGGAAGAACACTGTTGGCGAAGAAGAAAACCCTAGGGACGATCAAAACGAGAAGAACAAAGAAGAATCGGAAGATGGAGGGGACATTGGAGCGACACTCTCTGCTTCAGTTCGGGCAATTTTCGTTTGAAAATCGTCCGCCGTCGAATGCTGCGTCATCGGCGTTTCAGGGTCTCCTGGATTCGGAGTCGTCGGAGCTCCGGAATCAGTTGGGTTCCGTTGATGCAGATGCCGATTGCGGAGAGAAGGAATTTATTCTCAGCCAAGACTTTTTCTGGTAAATCTTCGTTACTCGGCATTTCTTAGCTGTGAGGTTGAGATCTATCGTTATCTTCCTGGTCAGGCATTCTTAAATCCATTCTGGGCTTATCTGACCGGTCAAAATCTATATTTGGTTCTGTAGATTTGAGGAGCTTTCCCTTATTTTCACCTTTTTGAATCTAGCTTTGTCTCAAGTCTCACAGAAAGCTAAACTTATAGAGATTTCTCAGATACTGATAAATTCCTTCTCCGATTTATCTTTCAGCACACCTGACTATATAACTCCGGACAATCAGAACTTGATGAGCGGTTTAGACATCAGCAAGGTGAGTTGGGAGAAAGCTATTAATTTTATATATGGTTTAATATTTCCCCAATATCTCCAATTTATAAGCTTTTCACTTTCTTTTTTGGTAGGATCATTCACCTTGTCCTAGATCTCCTGTTAAACTAAATACAGTTAAAAGCAAAAGATGCCGGCAGGGTAAGCTTTCGTTGCACTGTTTGTCTCAAAAATTTATTTGTCTACCACCTTACCTTAATGTACAAACTAGCATGAATAGCCATTATCTTTTCACGGAGTTTTAAGTTAACCATCTCTTGTCATCGACATGGTTCCTGGATTGGATATTTGTGTTTAGTTTGCATAAAAAGAAGATTCTCAGATGGGAATAAGATACAGGTTTCAGAAAGAAACTTGCTTGACTGTTTTGTGGTACAATTTTCATAATAGTTATGTTTGATCTCCTGTTTTAACAATTGTCCAACATTCAAGTCTTTATTGGTTTGAGTTTCACAGAAGTACTATTATCTAGTGATATGATGTTTTGGTGATGTGTTCTTTTCCTAACATTTTCAATAACTCAGACAAAAACTTCTATGTTTAATGCAGACAGTTTCACATTGAATCATGCAAATTTTTCCTGGTCTTCAAAACATAGAGTAGATGAACAAGAGAATGATGATATTGACATAGATGAGATCATGGTGGATAAACTCCAAGCTAATCAAACAGAGAGGACTGGATATGTTTCACAGACTGCAGTTGCTCTGCGGTGTCGGGTTATGCCACCCCCTTGCCTGAAGAATCCATATGTGATGAATGAGTCCGAGACAGCTACTGACCCTTTCGGATATCAGAGGTCAAAATGTGCTAGTAAGTTTGCTGTCACAGTTTTCCTAGAATCCTTATTCATGAAAGACTAAATAATCATTACGGTTCTTCAGTAAAAATATTTCAAATGTTACTGTTATGCAGGTTTTCTCCCTGCAAGTATCGGTGGGGATGGGTTGTCAAGATATCTAACAGACTTTCATGAAATTCAGGTAAGCCAATCTGAATTTGATTATCAAATTCCTACTAAAGTGATGTAACAATATTGCTGCTTCTAACATAACTTGGTTTGGTTTCTCCAGCAAATTGGTGCTGGGCATTTCAGTCGTGTATTTAAAGTTTTGAAGAGAATTGATGGTTGCTTGTATGCTGTGAAACACAGCACAAGGAAGCTGTATCTAGATTCAGAGAGGTAGATTTCTCCAGTAGTTTCCTTAGCAAATGAAAGATTTTACTGTATTATTATAGTTCATCTTGTTTTGATCAATTTATTTAAGTAATCATAACCGAGTTTAATGCAGGCGTAAAGCTATGATGGAAGTTCAAGCTCTTGCTGCTCTAGGTCAGTACAGTCCCTTGTTTTGCCTTTTTGTCCTCAACCTATTCTGTTATTCCCTGTTTGCAGGCTAAGATAAGTGTAGCCTCCAACTGTTTATTGTTTCTTTTGTTTGTAGGATTCCATGAAAATGTAGTAGGATACTACTGCTCGTGGTTTGAAAATGAGCAGTTATACATTCAACTGGAACTCTGCGATCACAGTTTGTCCAAGAAATCTTCTCTTAAGATCTCAGAGAGAGAGATCTTGGTGATTATGCATCAGGTAAACACTTATGCAACTTCCATATAAAATCAAGTATAGAGAATTAATTGGTTCCTGAGAATTCTTATGTACATACCAAGTATCAACCCTTGTATGGTGACTCTTACAGATAGCTAAGGCCTTACAGTTTGTGCATGAGAAAGGAATAGCTCATTTAGATGTAAAACCAGACAATATTTACATCAAGAACGGTGTCTGCAAGCTTGGTGACTTTGGTTGTGCCACACGGTTGGACAAAAGCTTACAAGTAGAAGAAGGGGATGCACGTTACATGCCTCAAGAAATACTAAACGAAAACTATGAGCATCTCGATAAAGTCGATATCTTCTCTTTGGGTGTCACGGTATACGAGCTGATTAGAGGATCTCCTCTTACAGAATCAAGAAACCAATGCCTCAATATCAAAGAAGGCAAACTTCCTCTCCTACCCGGGCATTCGTTACAGTTACAGCAACTGCTTAAGGTACGTTATTTGCTTTCTCATCTCTGTGTTTTCATGGAGCATTGGAACATGGCATATAAAGACAGAATTTCTAACATGTTTTTGAAACAGGCAATGATGGATCGTGATCCAACGCGTCGTCCTTCTGCTAGAGAATTAATGGACCATCCCATGTTCGATAGGATTCGAGGTTGATTCATAGACTCTCTCCCAGATGTTGAGAAACTAAATTTTGTAAATTATGGTATTAATGATCGGAAGAGGGTATTGGTCGTAGCACCAGGTTTTTTTGTTCGGGGCGTCTTAATTCAGTACAAAAGATCCGGTTAACCAGAAAAGAAAATGTATTTGTTCTTTTTGTTGTAATTTTGTGGTATTGAAAATGCAAAACTGAAAATCGGGATTCTAATTTTCATGTTTCGTTATCGACATTTGATTTTATCTGAATTGAATTCGTTTGTAGGTCACAGAATGGTTGAATAATTTGTTTTTGATATGAATGAATAATTTGTTTTTGATATGAATGAATAATTTGGTTTGATATACACAAACCAAAAACTCGTATATATCTCCAAACCAAATACACCACAAAAATAGAAACACATTTGTTAAGGTATATATATTAACTTTTCTGTATATAATAATAAATAAAGTTTCCAGATTTTTATTTCCCTAAAATCTCAATTGATAAGGAAGGGTTTTCTAACTATTATTTTTGTTTTTTTTTTAAAGATTGATTTATGGTTCTTCTTCACCGCCTTCTCTCAATATCGGACTCTATAAATACGCATCTCTTCTAAGCTTTTTTTTTTCCAATTCACTTCCCAATTCTCACAGCTCTCTCAAACCCCGGTGAAATCGGATTCGATAGTCTTCGGGTACGTGACGTCTTATAGGGTTACATCTTTCGTACTCGTCTTTAGTCTTTCTTCCTGTTTCTCGTTTATGTATACGATTTTGATCGAGTTAGGGTTACATCGGTGTGTTGCTCTCGATTCGTCTCGATCTCAAATTCGTATCTCTCGCAACATCTTGTCGTTGTTGTTCCTTTTTGTTAGTCTAAGATACGGTTAGTTTTGAATTTCGATGCTAAAATTTCTCCTAACTTGATTATATAGAAGTTGATCGATTCAAGAGAGCTAGCTTGATCAAAAGGGAATGGAGGCACCCAAGGTTATTGGGTTGGAGCAAGGATGGTCCCTCGTGCAGATTGGTGTTACCAAGCTGAGAAAGATTCTAGAAGGAGAACCTGAGCCACCCTTTGAGTCTGAACAATATATGCAACTTTACACAACTATCTACGATAGGTGCATCCAGAAACCTCCCAACGATTACTCTGAGAAGATCTATGAAAGCTATCGTGAATTATTTGAAAATTACAATAAGCAAACGGTGAGTATCGATCGACATCTCTTTAATTAATTATTAGGGCTTCACTTTTTTGGAAATATTATGAAGAATTTTGACCCCAATAAAAACAAATATAATTAATAATAAAATCAATAATTCATATTATCTGACCCAAAATGAAGAGGATTTCGAGAGCTTCTTGCTTCAAGACACCACATCTTACTATTCTCGCAAGGCCTCAAGCTGGATCCATGAGGATTCTTGCCCTGAATACATGATGAAGTCCGAGGAGTGTCTAAAAAAGGAGAAGGAGAGAGTCAGTCACTACCTTCACTCAAGCACTGAGCCAAAACTAGTTAAGATTGTACAGAATGAATTGTTGGTTCTGGTTGCAAAACAGCTTCTAGAGAAAGAGCACTCAGGGTGCTCAGCATTGCTAAGAGATGACAAGATGGATGATATCTCGAGGATGTACAGGCTTTATCATCCAATCCCGAAAGGGTTGGAACCTGTTGCAGAGGTGTTCAAGCAGCATGTCACTGCAGAGGGGAATGCCCTTATCAAACAGGCCGAAGACGCAGCTACTGATGGTGGCGTGCAGGAACAGGTGCTTGTCAGAAGAATAATTGAGCTACACGATAAATACATGCTCTATGTCGTTGAGTGTTTTCAGCACCACACCCTCTTCCATAAGGCCTTGAAAGAGGCATTTGAAATCTTCTGTAACAAAAAAGTGGCTGCAAGTTCCAGTGCAGAGTTACTTGCAACGTTTTGCGACAATCTCCTCAAGAAGGGAGGAAGTGACAAGCTGAGTGAAGAAGCTCTCGAAAATACGCTTGATAATGTGGGTTTTCTTTTTCCTTTCATACGGCTTAATTTATTCTTGGGTTGATACTAGCTAATTAAAAGTTTTATTATTTTTATATGATTATTACAGGTTGTTAAGTTGCTTGGTTATATAAGTGACAAGGATCTTTTCGCCGAGTTTTACAGGTACATATATATATATATATATATATATATATATATATCTGCCTCCAATATTGATTTCCTCTGAATTGATCTTACGCTAATTAATGCTTTATTGAGATGGCATTCAAAAATAGTAGTAGCTAGTGGAATGGCTTAACTCAGATTAATTAACGAGTTCCATGCTTTTTGTTAAATATGGTTGTTTCGCAGGAAGAAGTTAGCCCGTAGGCTCTTATTTGATCGTAGTGCTAATGACGACCATGAAAAAAGTTTACTTACAAAGCTCAAACAACAACTCGGTGGACAGTTTACTTCTAAGATGGAGGGCATGGTTAGTTTGATGATTAATTATTATTTTATTTTTGCTTTTAAAAAAGGGTTGTTTAGTAGTAGTAAAGGTTAATTATGCTTTTTAACGTTTTGTACATTTAATCTGTTTTATGTGTATAATAAATAGGTGACGGATATGACATTGGCAAAAGAACAACAGAAATATTTCGAGGCTTATGTAAGCACTGACATTGCGGCAAACTTGGGGTTTGATTTTACCGTCACTGTTCTCACCACCGGTTTTTGGCCAAGTTACAAAACATCTGACCTCAATTTACCCAGTGAATTGGTAACTCTTTTATTTTTCAGGTCTTTGAAACAGAAAATAAAAGATGACCCCATAATATCTAAACTTCTTTTTTTCTTTTTCAGGTCAAGTGTATTGAAAGTCTTCAAGGTATTTTATGGAACGAAAACCAACCATAGGAGACTTTTGTGGATTTATTCTCTGGGAACTTGTCATCTTCTTGGAAGATTCGATCAAAAATCAATCGAGTTAATCGTTTCTACCTATCAGGTATCTTTTTGTTTTTTTGTTTTGTTTTTGGGTTTGTTTTCTCGTGACATAATTAGTGATATATATATAACTTGATTTTCGCCATAATTTTTATAAATCTTTTGCTTTCAGACTGCCGTGCTTTTGCTTTTCTGCGACACAGACACAAAAAGATTAAAATATAAAGATATCTTTGACCAACTTAACCTTAGCCATGAAGATCTTTCCAGGCTGCTTCATTCACTGTCATGCGCAAAGTACAAGATTCTTAAAAAGGAACCTGTCTCAAGAAACATTTCTCAAACCGATGAATTCGAATTCAACTCCAAGTTCACCGATAAAATGCGGAGAATTAAGGTATATTATAAGAGCATTAATTGTGTTCTTCTTTTCATCTCCCCCACCCGATCAAAAGGACTAGCTAATGATTTTTTTCTCTATGTTGTTGTGAACTTGGGAATCATCAACAACAGATCCCTCTTCCTCCTATAGATGAGCGGAAAAAAGTAGTTGAAGACGTTGATAAAGATAGACGCTTTGCGATTGATGCAGCTGTTGTGCGGATCATGAAGAGCAGAAAAGTGTTGCCGCATCAACAGTTAGTCTCTGAATGTGTCGAACTTCTTAGCCGAATGTTCAAGGTAAATTATAAAAACAAAAACAAAAAGGCACATTGGTTTCATATTATACTATCTTATTATAATAAGACATATATAGATTGAGAAAATTTCTTATTATTTTTTTCGCAGCCTGATATAAAGATGATAAAGAAACGGATCGAAGATTTGATCAGCCGAGATTACTTGGAGAGGGATAACGAAAATCCTAACACTTTCAAGTACGTGGCTTAGTTAAGAAGAGAGAATCTCTTTACCTTCTTTAAATCAAAAAGGTGTTATAGTTTTCGGTTCTTGTAAAGGTCTCTTTACCTTCTTTTCTCGAAAAATTGGAAGATTTTTTTTTTCAAAGGACGAATGTCCTTACCCTTTACCTTCCTTTTTCTTTCAGAAATATTTTAATTTCATAATTGTCTCATATAAAATGTGGATGAAACAAATAAACTAAAAACTCTCAATTCAAGAAACAATTGCGACAAAGCCGGCTTGAGTAATTTCAGTTTCACGGATCTTAGAAAACTACTTTGTTAACCTCTTTTAACGTTCTCTTCTTATATATGTATGTACAATTAATTATTTATTCACAAAACGAAAGATGGTAACTTTAAATTTTTAATCTTCAACAAATCTCACAAATATGGTCCTAACACTATACACTTACGTAGTGAAGATAACAAACAAGTTTATATAGGTCTTCAATTTTCCAAGCAAAACTAAAAAGTCGCTTTCCCTTTTCTTCTCTTCTCTCTGAGTATGGCATGTGATATTAAACTTACTTTCACCGGTTTATGGATTCCATTGCAACCCTCACCACATGCAACAATTTCTCCATGTCCTGAAAATTGAAATCAAGAGCCCTTTTGATGCATGTTACACCATCACTACTGTATCGGGCATCAAACGATTTTCCCTGGGCAGCTGCAAATGCGATTTGTGCTTTTCTTGATGCATCCATAGCAAAGCTTACGTTTTGTGACTGCAAGACCAAAATAAATCTATCTAAGATACACAACATCTGATGATATTACACACACAACACTATATTTTATGATGATGGTAATGATACGAAGCTATGCTTGAAGATGATCCCAATTCATGTTTCGCACAAAGCAACTATTTCACACTACATACTAAAAACCTTCCACATGCGGAAATGAAAAGATTTAGTAGTTTAAACCTAGCCTAACTAGGGCAAAATGGTTCTGTAAACCTTAAACTAAAGTATATATTTTTTACGGCACCAGATCACAAAAGTAACATAACTGAACTTACAAATGCCAAAAGCTGCGAAAGAGAGGAATTGTTTGCCGAAGAGATAACATGATTTCCGGTTACTATTGGGGATGATCTCACAGTGTTGGACAAGGCAACCTTTTCCGTTGCCAATGTCTGGTTTGAATTTTCACCATCAGAGGCGAAGGAGGGAGATTCACCTGTTTGAAACCCAAACAAGATGGAAAGATAATTAATCAGAATCATGCTCACAAGCAAATAGGAACAGCATCTTTAATACATTATTGTATCTGTCTTCATATGGTTCACAGATGGCCATTTGTGGTAAATACAACCATCCAAGAGTTTTTCTGAATTGTGATAAATTTGCCCAGACAGAAACATTTAGTAGAAATGTAGAATATAGGTTGTTTTTTTTTTATTAGATACCTGAAGGAATCACTTGCAGAGCTGCTAGCAACTCATATCTGTATCTGCTTATGTTTCCATTGGACGAATAAGTTATCCTTAGATAAGCTATTTCCATACATTTATAAGCCAGAGCAGCAGCCCCCATATCTTTATTTTTCTCATATTCATGAGCACAGTACCTGTTACATAAACAGTATAGATTCCATAACATGAGGATACGATTCAATAGAACATTTGCATATGTTGACATGCTAGAAATATCTATAGGCCACAATGCAGACGCTCAGCGAAAATGAGAGAGCAACATGATTAAGTACCATCACAGTAAAAGGATCCCTCTAGACGGTAAAATGGAGGACTTAATTGCGTGACTATCAAACGCACAACAAATCGAGAGAAGAAAGTCACAATGTCAGATCTTGCTGAATGCCAAACTTACTCGCAAAGTTTTGCTGTGCTGCCATAAATATGCCTGGATCTGGCAATACTCTTATGTGTGGCGTGCTCAGTGCCAGAGGACTCCAAAAGGGAAGCACCATGAAGAAACTTAAGCGCTGCCTGAAAGTAAACACCAGTGCTCTCGTGATTGGACCCAGCATTCTGCAAAAGGTTACTGTATATGTTAAGTCGGGGGAGAGACAGCAGACCTAACCACTGCAACATTTGGCCATAAATATGCCAAACCTTAAGACGATCAGCCATGTGTTTCAAGTCTGTAGCCTCTTTGATTGAGTTAGAGATAGCCTGACTCGTGGATTCCTTTTTCAAAGGGCTTGAGCCAACATGATCCTTATGCGCATTTCCATTTTGCTTTTGGTTTCGTGAACCTACATCGTGGGTCACACTGTGATTATCATCTCTCATTATCTGTTTCTTTGAAGTTGATATCTCACTGCCGTGGTTTAAGACATCAATTTGATCTCTGCCAGCTGGGGGAGCTGATTTATTCTTTAATTTCTCAGCGGTCACTTCCAAGTGGTTACTTTTCCCACGGAAAGTTTTTGCTCTATCAGATTTCTGTGGAGAAGAAAAACGACTACCATTTATATCTAGCTTAGTATTACGATCTTGATATTCCCTCGAGTCTTCTTTATTACTCTCCATAGACACTTTTCTAGCAGGTCTTTTCTTGCTTCTGCTTTCTTTTGTTATTACTTCAACAGCAGTGCCAAGATCTTGCACTTCATTCACTGAACCCCTGTTGTTCTCTTTCGACGGTGCTGATGACCCCCCATCCCTATTCTTTCGTTGAAAATCACCCTCTGTGCAATTGTCACCAGTATATCTCCCTGACTTTTTGGATTTATATTTTTCAATCGAACAATTCTCACCGTCTGCTCTTTCTTTATCCCATGAGTGTGTGGCTTTCCCTGTAATGAGCAAATCATTATCCTTAGAAATTTCTGCAGCCTTCTTTGTTGTCCCTGGTTTATTGATAGTGCTATAACCTTCACCATCTCGGCATCTTTTTAACGTATCACCAGCATTAGAGTCAGCATCATGGTGTTCATCCCTCTCTGAGATGCTTCCTGATTTACGCTCACGTGGGTCTAACACCCTCAAGGCTGAAGAAGCAACTGATTCAACTACACAACCTTTGGCTTCGTGAACATTAGTTTTGGTAATTTCAGAGTCCAAATCCTTACATAAACTCGGAGAGGACGCTGGAAAAGGTAGATGAGAAGCACTATCTCTACAGTTTTCTTGACTAACTCCTCTGTCCCTATCGCAACTTTCACTACTAAAAGGCAACTCCTTTCCATCACAACTTGAGCCCTCAAGCCTCTTTTTCTTTCTAACTTTTTCTCCACTTGACTCCATTACTGCGGCTTCTTTAAGTCTCATACAATCTCCACTTTCTTTAGTTTCCTTCTGTTTCCTCTTTCTGTCATCATGTCTATCATGCGAGGAAGCATTAGCAATATCCTTCACGTTTTGGGCTGAGGCTTGAGTAATCATAGTTTTGTTGACACCGTCCAGAATTTTGTTGGATCCAGGTTGATCTACAGCAGAAAATCGTGATTTTCCAGTCTTTGGTTTCTTACAAGTCCCAGAAAGTTCTCTTTCAGGTTCCATTCCCAAATTCTCCATTCCTCCTACAAGCGTATGTATCAAGTGCATCAGATAGTTTGAACAGAAACGAAATACAATAGGGAAAATCAACATATTTCACAAATAATACCTTCAACAGAATGCTTAGTGTTGTGCCTATCTTCATTCAAGTCACTTGATTTGATAAGATGTTTCGAATCTGGTTCACGTACCAAATGAAGATGATTACATGTCTTTTCATCATTTTTGAGATTGTTGAAACTCTCCTTCAATCCATTTTCTTCTGAAAGCTTTTCTTTCTTAGCTTTACGAACCGGGCTACTTTGTTTTTCTTCTTTTGATACTCCTGAATCACCAAAGAATCCCTCATACACATCTTCAGATCCTCCAATATCTTCCTGCAATTTATCTGGTACATTCGTATTAATTATATTTACAGCAGCATCCTTGCCTCTCAAACTATTCCTGCTTGAACTTTTTTGTGACTTCTGTTCTTTAGGCAGTTTTGACTTCAAAATTTGCTCTTCGTTTCTTGTCTCACTCTCACTAACCTTATCCATAGAAGAATAATCTGGAAATGCGACTGCATTATCTTCCAGGTTAGGCTTTGAAACCATCAAAGCTGCATCTAGGTCAGTGTTGTTTGTTTCTCTTAATCTACCCTCAATATCATCCACATAAGTATCTGATATTTTATCAATCTCTTTTGCCGGGTGGATATATGGCGGTGACAGACAGGACAAAAGCGGAAGCTTCAGAGTCTTAGAAACAAGCTCCTCACATGACTGTTTAGCAGCTTCTTTTTCAGTATCGGGTACAATATGATTTCCGTCAAGCCTGTTTGACGGTGGCATATACTTTACCCTCTCCTTTAACTTTTCTTTCTTAGCAGTGGAAAACTTACCGGCACCCTTTTGTACATCAGAAACACCCAAAAGATTGTGCTTACCATTTGAGTCTGACTTGTTGACAGAAACATATACAGCATCTTTCATAATCTGTTCTCTCTTTCCCAACTGAATAAGATCATCAGAGAGAGGTGATAACAATTGATCTTTATGCAAAGGGAATGACACCATAGCCTACACAAAAGGAATGCATCAAGAATAAACTCATGTTCATCATTATTCAATTTTCTTTGAGAAGAAAGAAACAGAAAAAGATTATAAGAATAATCACCATTAGAATTTTAGTGGGCGAATCATGAATCCCATTCAGTAACCCTTCATCAACTTCTGAGAGGCAATTCACCCGCGATGTTGATGGTGGCATATTGAGGCCTTGTTTACTATTATAGGTTGAAACGTTTTTTAGTGAGGAGAGGTCACTTGAACCAACTTTTATACGGAGTCTAAGTGTCTTATGATTTGATGGTGCAGAAGAAGAAGTTTTCGTGACAGATACTTGTTTGCTATCAGGTGTCCCTATATTACTTGAATTGACGAACTTTTTCAATTTGACCAAAACATCGGAAGAATGAGCTTTTGAAGTGGATCCAGATGCTTCAGGTACAACCGATGAAGCTGAGCAAGTAGATCGACCCACCTATAAAATAGATTGACTAAATTTGCACTAACTGTATGTAATGTATGTCTGTCTGAAGAGAGAAATATTTGACCTCGAAGCTTGAGTGATCTTACCACTTGGTTTTGAACTTCCGGTGGAGTCTTACAAGCAGGAGATCTCTGGTACATAGACAAAAACGAGCCATAGCCACCAAACTTTGCACCTATATACATTCGATTCTGTTAAAAGATGCCTCAATAACGAAGTTTTATTTATTTTACAAACTGACCTAAATTTTCAGCTGAAACTCCACCTTCAAAATCCTTCTGAAAGTGTCCCAATACGTTCTCAAGCTTCTCATCCTTTAAAAACGGAAAATTGAAATTCAAAAAAAAAAAAAGAAGGATTCTTTCAAAAGTAGTAGAAAGCAACAACAGTTATGTTGAGGTAAGAGGAGGAAGCTTACAATATAAGAGAGAGCAAGATCTGGGTCAACGCAAGAAACATAAGAATGTGTGCTTTCTTCCTCAAAGTGGCTCTCCTCCATCATTTCTTCCTCTATTCCAGCAAACCCTAACCCTATTTCGCTGCTGCTCACCGCAATCATCTAAAACCCAACCTATACCCGACCAATCGCAGAAGCAAATCTTGCAATTTCTCAGATCGAGATGGGAGATGATTCTTAACTACCCATTTCATAAAGTAGCCGATAAATCCAACAGGCGAACGTAAAATTGGAGCTCACCTGAAGAACTTGGATGAGCAAAAAAAACTTGCAAGATCGAAACGAGATTCCTCACGTTGGAAATTCAAAATTCCGTTTTCTTCTGATTCCTCATATTCTCTTGTCGCTATTTTCTCGAACAAACAAAAATATTTATTTCCTGAAAGAAAAAAAACGATTTCGGACCAGCTCTGCCCAAACAAAGCAAAATTCCACGTGAGTCAGCTCGCGTTTAATCCTGTAATTTCCGCCCAAATAGTGACAATTAACAGGATTTGTCTTTATTAATCTCCTCTTTTTATATGAAAAAAAATTATGCATTCTTCAACGAAACATTTTAACATAATTGATTCTTCATTTATACACTCTGGAATGACTAACCAAACCAACTTTAACTAATAGTTTTTATTTATTCAAAGGAATTGATTTTGTTGAGCTATGAGAGGTTTAATGGGTTTGTGTATTCATATCACAATTCACAACACGAGAGAGAGATTCAGCTCTGTAATTTGTATGATATTATTATTATTATTCACCGATGAGCAGTTTTAGCTCGAGCGGCCTTCGAATTGATCTCGAAGCGCCTCATACTTCTTAAGTTCAGCTATGGAGAGTGATGGCGAAAGCTGATCCATCGCCTGCAAAGACAAAAGTATTATAAAATGGTTTCAAACTTGAGATTTCTTAAGACGAGATTGATTTCAATCCAAGTCTGAGGTTTTTGCTTCAATTTTTTTTTTTTTTAACACCAAACCTTATGCAATTGAAATTGAATCCAATAAAGCCAGAATTCACTACACCCAACTGAATTACATGAACGCATCTTTGAGTAGATGAGGAAAAAGCTTGTACCTTTATAAAATCCACATACTCCACAACAACAGAATCCGGATCGTCTTCTGGAAGAGGATCCCCTGAATCTGAATTCAAGACCTGCATTTGCCAAGGAAGCATATAGAACGATAAGCTTTTACAGAGAATATCATCAAATAAAACTAGAAGAAGAAGATTAGAGGCTTATATGTGTTAACCTTTCGCTTAGCTGCTTGAAACCAAGCATCGGCACACAATGCATACATATCAGCTCCAGTAAATGTAGATGGACACTTCTTTGCTACTGAATAAAGCGATACATCTTCACTTAGCTTAAATTTCCGAGTAAGTGCTTTCAGGACCCTGTAAAAACAAGAATCAGACTCTTTTTTTTTCCATGTCAATATACAAAAAATCATGGTTTTGATTTTTTTTTTTTATTATTTAAATGCATAACCTCTCCCTGTAAGACGCATCGGAGTTGACTCCAACATATAGAAGTTTGTCGAATCTGCCAGGTCGTAGAAGCGCTGGATCAATGAGGTCAGGTCTGTTGCTTGCTCCTATAATAAACAGATCCTGGGAAGAATCGCTGAGTCCATCAATCTCTGCAAGCATTTGAGAGACCACTCGATCCATGACTCCTCCAGAATCACCAGAAGCACCTCGAGCTGGAGCAAGAGAATCAAGCTCATCAAAGAAGATCACACAAGGCCGCGTAGACCTCGCCTGCATTCGAAGAAAACAAATTAGTTTAAGAATCAGGACCATAGTTTCAATAGGCTCCTTCTAGAGAAGAAGAAATATAATTTACCTTTTCGAATATATCTCGAACATTTTTTTCTGACTCTCCAATATACATGTTGATTAGTTCTGGACCTTTTACACTGAGGAAATTTAAGGAACACTCTGTCGCCACAGCTTTTGCCAGTAAAGTCTATAAATTTAAATCAAAACCATAAATATAACTGCCAAAATAAGACTATTAACAGTCGCTAGAAGTCACAAAACAAAACCGGTTAACTTACTTTCCCTGTTCCTGGAGGACCATAGAGAAGCACACCAGAACGTTTACGCAATCCGGACGAAAATAAATCTTTATGCAGGAGAGGTAATTGAACTGTGTCCAATATCGATGTCTTGACATCCTCAAGCCCACCAACATCATCCCATTTCACATTAGGAACCTAAGATTGCAAAACAAACCTTTAAGTTATCAGCATCTTTTTTTGATAAATTAAGTTGTCAGCATCTCCAGTAACAAGTATGCAAAGCTGCCTCATAAATAGGAAAGCCAACGAGAAAACACCACAGAAAAACCATGTGCTAATGTTACCTTAGGAGCACCAAGGGCTGATGCATTTCTCTTTTTTGATCTGTCCAATGCTTTAGTGAAGTCTTCCTTAGCTGTTAATGTCTCACCACTGTTACCTAACTGGCTTGCCTGGTCTGCATCAACTCCATGAAGATCATCTGACAGAGAGTTAATCTTCTCGGCCCCAGACTCTTTACTGATGAATAAGTTGGCGCCAGCATCAGCAACAAGAGCACGCAAGTCCCGAGGGAGGAAACCAGAAGTCTGTCCCACCAATACTTTCACAAATTCATCTGAGCTAGTCTACAGCAAAAAAAATGACAGTAAGTGTTCATCAAGCTTGAAGTTCTTAACTATAGTTTGACGATAGCATAACACAAATAATTAAACGGTAGAGCATTGTACTCACATACATTAAGGAATTGAGAAACACCTTGGAGGGACTGAGACAGCATCTCAGATCTCTGTTCGTCATTTAAAGAACCCATTCGTATTTCATGGCTAAAGCAACGCCTGATTGTTGGAGAGAGACCTTCAGTACTTTCAGCAGATGCGATTAACAGCACCTGGTGTCCCCTAAACTTCCCAACTTCATCCACAGACTGCATTATCAGATATACAAATAAGGAAGGCATCATGAGTTTTATAGGGTAAGAGTTCTAATATTATTATGAGTTGTTTGTGACCTTAGCTATAATGGATTATGAGAAAACAATTTAGTGAACTGAAAAGTGAACTTAAGTGAAACTGTGCAACATGCAATGGAGAACCAAGAAAAGAAATGCAAATCTTACGAAATTGCTATTCGATTTTTCTTCCATGGAACTGTATTCACCATTAGAAACTGACTTAGTGAGTTCCCTAATAACCGAGGCAATCTCAGAGGCCACGCCAACTCGATCACCCTGTGAGCCATCCTGAGATCCCAGATTTTTAAAAACATCGAAATGGCGGAGCAGAAGTATCGTTGGTGTATACCTGTGAAAATAAAAACAAGGCATTCGCCAAGTTGAATAAAACTACGTTTCCAGAAAGAAGTGCTCAGTGATTACAAATATATATATAAAAGTATAAACTTTACAAAATACAGTCATATACTGAATGCAGAACATATAGCATATTGCTATGCATAGTACGAAAAAATGAATATCTGAAATAAATAAATAACAGATTTACCTTCGTGCCATATGAAAAGTCTGGGCCAAAGCAGTAGATGTTTTCCTTTCAGATGATGCTAATAAACTGTGGCAGCTATATTCAACTACATGCAGGCCCAGCCTCCTAGCAACATAGTTAACAACAGCTCTCTTCCCACACCCTTAAACAAGCATTAGATTAAAAAAGCTATTAGCATGTGATTCATTTGTATTCAAAAACTATAAAAAAATGTATGAATATCGGCATCCCCAAAATCACTATAATTGGGAAAACAAAAAACAGTCTCTTACTAGTCTTTTTCTCTAACATTGTTTTCCAGGAAAAAATTTAACACTTCAGAAAAGATATTAAAGTGAAGAATTTTATAGGTAAAACAGAAGCAAGTGTACCTGGCAGACCATGCAGTAAAACAGCAACCCTGAGTTTCGAGGAGAGTGCTGATGGGCAGAGAGGTGGGGAAAGCACCGATGCCAAAATATTTACTGTGTCCTCCTGCAAAGGCATAGGAACCTTTGATCTAAATACCAGCAAATCTGGTGGGAGACCAGAAGAGACAATTCCTCCAAGTACAAGAGCGGTTTGGGAGTGATTGACTCGAAGAAACCTCTCATTAGAAGGTTCCATCGCGATGACCTGAGCACGGGAACTATAATTCGGTAAATTCTGGCCAAAAATAGTTTTTTCTGGAAAAAAAAAACAGTATTTTACCTTGAAATAGATGAAGTCCTCGCTTTTGGAGCATAACCTTTGACTACATGGAATACAAATGCTTGAACCACAGTTCCAGTCAATGTAAATGCGAAATACATCGCCTCTTGACAGCTGTCTATCAATTCCAAAATACTTATGCAATGCAGAATCTATCAACCCTTGTCGCTCTTCAGCTTCAAATGACGAATTGACTTTCAGGGACTGAATGTTACCACACTCTGGGATTTTAACAAACGAAACTCTCAGATGTGATGCATAGCCTGGAACTTCGGACACAGCTTCCAAGTCCAAACCAATCTTTGATGCATCCGCTGCAGATTTTCCGTCTAACTCCTCGTCAAATTTAGCATCAAAATACTTCTTTAAGACCTCGTCCCCTCGATGGACGAGGGATTTCAGGCAAGATATGTGCAAGCTAAGATTAAAAGCTAACATTGGGGACAAGTAAGCAACCTCTTGATCTAATAATTGTTGGGTCATCAAATCGTAAATGGGAAAGACAAGCATTGTATGGAGAGAGTCCGATACGGGTACTCTAGCGACAGATTCATCTTCCGGCGACGACTTGGGAGGATCAAGTACAACAACTTGCGCAATCCGTTGAATGCCTACCTCGATGTTGTTGATAACAACCTTGCATTATTAATACTCAATATTAACATCAAAAGCCAAAAAAAAAACAAGTTTCTGCAAAAAGAATGCTAAGTGAATGAGCAACAAATAACGATCATGCGAAAGGAGAACGGAGAAACTGTATTTCTCAATCGCCTGAAATCTTAAACCCGCGAACGCTCCCAAAAGCTCGTTCCAATAAAGCATCCATTTTTCTAATTTCTGTTATGTAAGTCAGTGACTGAACAAGAAAAGGACTTACCAAAGAACCAGAGTTGATGGATAGTCTCTTGAGCAATTGAGTCGAGAGTCCAACCAATGCGGAGTCATCAAAAGAAACCAACTTTGCATCGAAAACATTTGCTCCCTCCCGTTGCCACCGGAGAATGCCCGCCGACAACCTAACGTTCCGCCGTATCAAATCGGATCCGCCCAGAATCCCGACGTTATTCAGAGCTCGGTCGCCGCCGGAAGCGACGGGTTGTAAGGAATTTAGCACTGAACGGAGTGTAGTTCTGGTGGATGATAGAATCAGAGGATTCCGTCTCTCCACCATTGCAACGGAATCAAACCGAATTCCAAATAAGCAAAGATAGAAATGAAAAACCCTAATTCTCCATTAGAGGCTTGAAATTCAATGACGCGAACCGAGGAAGAGGATCAGATGATGCTTGGAGGATGACGCGCCGACATACGATTTCTTTTCTCCTTATATTGCATTTGAGTTCAAATCTTTTGTTAAATTACATTTTCGATACAATTATTCATTCCCTTTGTTTTTGTGTATTTCGGATCTACAAATGGTTAAGTGGTCTAATTGTAATTAAAGCATCAAAAAAATTTTGGAAAGATAATCACTTGTTGTCCCAAAATTATCCTAACCTTGTTAAAGGTTATACCGTTTTACATTTAACAATACCAGTAATTTATTGGTCAACCTTACTCCATCAAATCGCACAAAAAGCTTATCGAATGTATCTATCCATCTTAAACTGATAATTTATCATAATTACTATAAAATAGATAATTATAGGTTTCGAGGGGCTCGAGATTTTCGATCAGCCTAACATCATTACATAAACAGCCTTAAAGCTAAATATAAATCTCAATCGGTGTAATCACTAGGAATCACTACAGCTTTCTAATTCTTTATTTTATTTTTCATAACCAAAGCAAGAAATTATTCACATGTTAAAAAAATGTATGGACCACAGATAAACAATACATATTAAAAAAAAATTAAAAGCATGGAGTGATCTTAAAGCTTGGTCTGACCAAATTATTCACATGACACAAATATATTCCTTATATATTGTGTAGAATAAACTATACAGAAAAATTAGTTGTTAAATCAGTGAAAATCTTAATTGTGTTATTCAAATAGTTCAAGTTTATACTTAATTGGCTATTGTTGTATGTATACATAAATCAATCATAGAGTGTAAAATAAAATTTGATTAGGTTACTTGAACGGAGCTGGGCAAACAAGAGTGGACATAATCATAAAACTAGAATTCATCATTACGATTACTATAGGATCAACATGAGAAAAATAGATACCTTAGCCCATTATAATGAGATGAAATGACTCAAAGGACGGACATTAGCAACTAATGTATGTACATAATTTTATCTATGATAATAATGACCTCAGCTTTACACGTAATTAACCTAATTAATCAAAAGTCTCTTCTGTACCTTTTTGCATCATTAACTACGTACATTCACTGCAATTACAACCGCAAGAGCTCTTCTTCTTCTTCTTCAGTGAGTAGAGAGAGAGAGAGAGAGAGAGAGAGAGAGAGAGAGAGAGAGAGAGGAGAGAGATGGGACTTGTTACAGTCGGAGAATTGAAGCCAACTTACACAGGAAAGAGAGGGTTTCGTCTGAATTCAAGCATCAGACATGCCTCTGAATGGTAATAGATACTCTGTTTCAAAAACCAGTTTTGTAATTATTATTACCAAAAAAACCATTTCAGTGAAAATGGTTCTTGTTTTGTCTGCATTCACACCATTTTTTTTTTTTGACCCAGATTTGATTGTGAAAACTGTCAGCAAACGAATAAAAGATTTGTTCTTTCTGATGAAAATTTAGCTAAAGATTCAACCTTGTATGTGATGTGAATCTGTAGCCACAAGTCATTTATTGTTATAGTCTTACTGTTCATCAAAACCAATAAATTCTTCATCTTATTTTGTATCTATGTGGAACATATCCGTACAATAACACTTCATCTGGTTCTGTCTTCATTTGAAAAAGTTTGATGTAGACATAACCTTTTAAATGTCCCTTGTGAAACTAAAAATGTCTTCAAAACCTGGGAAAAAATACACTATTTTCGATGATAAATTGACTGTTCCCTTATCCTAGAATCTTAGCGTTGGAGTCATGGAATACGGAAGCGGTTCTTATATGATCATCAAATTCAAGTCCACACACATCTTTTGATTGATAATTAAGAAATACTTTTTTTCTTATTGAAAAATCTCAGAGCCTTAATGGGTTTTTTTATCTGTTCTCGCAGGCCGATATCCGATGTCTCTAGTGATCTAACAGTTCAAGTTGGATCTTCGAGTTTCTGTCTTCATAAGGTAAAAGCAAACACAAGAACCTTAAAACAGAGTATCCTCTGTTAAAACAGACCATCTATGTCGAAACAGAGAATCCTCTGTTCTTGAGTTGTATTGAAGTTTTGAACTTTTACTTGTCGTTTTGATTTTATCAGTTTCCTCTCGTGTCTCGGAGTGGAAAAATCCGGAAGCTTCTTACGGATTCAAAAATCTCGAATATTTGTCTCTCGAATGTTCCCGGAGGATCTGAGGCTTTTGAGCTCGCAGCTAAGTTCTGCTATGGAATCAACATTGAAATCAACCTTCTAAACATAGCTAAGATTCGTTGTGCATCTCACTATCTAGAGATGACAGAGGATTTTTCAGAGGAGAATCTCGCTATCAAAACAGAACAGTTCCTGAAAGAAACAATCCTCCCAAGTATTTCGAATTCCATCATCGTTCTACATCATTGCGAAACTCTAATCCCAGTCTCTGAAGATCTCAACTTGGTGAATTGGTTAATAATAGCTATCGCCAACAATGCCTGCAAAGAACAGCTTACCTCGGGTCTTTTAAAGCTCGATTATACGTTTTCGGGTGTGAATATAGAACCAGAAACTCCACTAGACTGGTGGGGGAAGTCACTAGCTGTTCTGAATCTTGATTTCTTCCAGAGAGTTGTCTCTGCGGTTAAGTCTAAAGGGTTAAGACAAGACGTGATCAGCAAGATTCTGATAAGTTACACGAATAAATGGCTTCAAGGGTTAATCGTTCGCGATCCGAAACTGGAGAAAGAAAGGATTCTTGATTTGGAAGTGAAGAAGAGACAGCGATTGATTGTGGAAACGATCGTGAGGTTACTTCCTACACAAGGAAGAAGAAGCTCTGTCCCAATGGCGTTCCTTTCAAGTCTTCTCAAAATCGTCATCGCAACATCATCGTCCGCTTCTTCAGGATCCTGCAGATCGGATTTAGAACGAAGGATTGGTCTTCAATTAGACCAGGCAATCCTCGAAGATGTCTTGATTCCGATAAATCCCAACGGAATCAACAACACGATGTACGACATCGATTCGATCTTGAGAATCTTCTCTATATTCTTGAATCTCGACGAAGACGACGAAGAAGAAGATCAACATCATCGTCACCGGTTTGGAGACGAAACAGAGATGATTTACGATTTTGACAGTCCTGGATCTCCAAAACAGAGCTCGATCTTGAAAGTATCGAAGCTAATGGATAACTATCTAGCAGAGATAGCTTTGGATCCGAATCTCACAACCTCAAAGTTCATTGCTTTAGCAGAACTCTTACCAGATCATGCTCGTATCATCAGTGATGGACTATATCGAGCCGTTGACATTTACCTCAAAGTAAAAACTCTTCAATATTTCTTTCACTTTCAACCCTCTCAAATTCTGAAAATGTCAAAATTCATATAATTGTTTTCATTTTCACAGGTTCATCCGAATATAAAAGATTCAGAGCGTTATCGTCTCTGTAAGACGATAGATTCACAGAAACTATCACAGGAAGCTTGTAGCCACGCAGCTCAAAACGAGAGATTACCTGTACAAATGGCTGTACAAGTGTTGTACTTTGAGCAGATCAGACTTAGAAACGCAATGAGCAGTAGCATTGGTCCTACTCAGTTTCTGTTCAACAGTAACTGTCATCAGTTTCCTCAACGGGGAGGAAGTGGAGCAGGTAAGTTTACTTTATTATCCATCTTGATTATATATCTAACTGTTTTATAAAACAACTTTGTAATGAAAATCTTCCATTTAGATTCAGAAAACCTCTCCTAGCAACAACATCTGATGTTGTCTCAAACCTTTTTTGTTTGTTTGTTTTGCTTGGATCACAAGGAAGTGGAGCAATATCTCCAAGAGATAACTATGCGTCGGTGAGGAGAGAAAACAGAGAGCTAAAGCTTGAGGTTGCGAGGATGAGGATGAGATTAACGGATCTAGAGAAAGATCACATCTCGATTAAACAAGAACTCGTTAAATCTAATCCAGGGACTAAGCTTTTCAAGTCATTTGCTAAAAAGATAAGCAAACTCAATTCTCTTTTCAGCTTCGGTAGTCTTAAACCTTCCTTGAGCGGAAAGGCAAGTTCTGAGAGCCGCTTCTTGTTTCAGAAAAGAAGAAGACACTCTGTTTCTTGATTTAAATAGAAAAGAAAAAAAATAATCTTAAAATTTCAATATTTTGATTCACTTTGTATAGTGAATGAGTTTTTCTTTTTGTTGGGAAGTTTGATTTGTGATTGCGTGTGTATGTATAGCTTTATATAGTTGTGTTTTGTGAAAGGTGAACGATGGTGTTTTGTCCGGTCTTTGCTACAGACTTGTATAAAATTTACATCCTAATTATAAAAATTGGACAACAGCACAAGGCATAATAATGATAAGAAATAATCAAACTGGTACCACTTAATTATAATGTTCTCGGGTAAATACATATTATGCAAATACGATCTTATTTCTAAACAATTGCGATTGCATTCAACAACACAAAAGCGAAATTGAATCAAATCGCTTTTTTTGTTCTTCTTGTAATGACTATATATATTATTTAGAGAAATTGGTGTACATAACCATGAAACCAAAAAAAATTGACGATACTGTTTTCAAAATTTTAAACCCAACTTTGCTCCTCTCTCTCGGAAAAGAAAGCAGCGGCGTCTCTTCCGATTTCAACCCTTCTCCCCCTCTTCTTTTCTTCCCTCATATCGTCTCTCACCATCATCATCAGCACCACCGCGATCTCTCTTCATCGGCCGCCCCTCTCTCCTACTTCCTCCTCTCCCATCCCACTCGACCCTTCCTTGTCGATTTCTTCTCCACCTTTGCTTTCTCCGCCGCCCTTCTTTTCTCCCTCCATCTCGCCCTCCCTTGCCTCTCTTCCATCCACCTGTTCCTCGCACGCTCCTTCACCTCCCCGTCTACGACCCCTTTGCCAGTTTTCTGGATCCATCGGCTCTCGTCCTAAATCTGACAAGAGAGAAAGCTCCGGGTGCTGGGTCCGTATGTGTTCCTCCCACGAATCCAGATTTCATGGCTCACAAAGACACCGCTTCTCATCAACCCGGTAACAATAATTTATTAGCCTAACAACAATCTCATATAGTAGCCAATTCTCAAAGTAACAGATAAAAATGTTGTTATATCTAGATAGCTAATTTTTTATCCAGTTATAGTTATCCATTTTTTTCGAAGTAGATAATAATGTTGTTATCGTGATAACTTTACAGGTGCCCTTTATGTCTATATAATCCCAGTAAGATCATTGGTCTTCTCACGCAAATAGATACGTTAATATGAAAGTTAACATTCAAAAATTTAATTACCCCGTTAAATTAATTTTTGGATCTATATCTAAATGTTTATATGGTCTAATAAGTATTTTAACATGTTAAAAGTATATATATATATATATAATTTCAGCATAAGTTAACATACAATAATTGAGTTATAGAGGTAAACAAAATGTTAGAGGTAAACAAAATATTAGAGGTATACATACTTGTTTACCAATCTAACTCTTTTTGTATCACGATAAATATGAAATTAACTATGAATATATGATATATCATGGTTTTTACCCGTTTTTAACCATGATATATGTCTTATTTATAGAGTCTTTCTAGTATTTTTGGAGTATTTTTGGAGTCTTTTTGAATCTTTTCAGGTTTATGTACGTTTGGAGCTTAATTTGAGATATTGAAGCATTCTGGAGCATTTTTGAGCTAAGCAAAGATCATGTAGCTGTGAAGCTCGATTTATGGTTCTTGTATCGAGCGATACCACATGTGTCGGTCGATACCGACGACATAAAGAAAGGAAACGTGACTTTTTCCTTATCTGAAGAAATTGCACTTTGGTCCAGAAATCTTTATTATTTACAAGAAGTCCCAAAACGTGTTTTAGCTTATAATTAGGTTTTTCAACCACTTGTTTTGGGGGAAGCTATTATTATTCTGGATACTTTGAGAGAGATTGTTTTTAGGACTTTTGGGGAGACAATTCTGAACCCCTTTGTTTCTTATTGATTTCTTTTATGCAATTCTATTCATCTATGATTTCTGTTCCATTGATCATGTATGAGTAGTTTGCTAGTTAAGTTTAGGGTTTTTCAAAGAGCTCTTCATGAATTGTTAAATTGGTTAAACTATCTAGAGATTCATCTTATTGAGTTCTTCATCTAAGTAGTTCTTAAAGCTTGTTCTAGATTAGCTACCTAGAATTAAGATCATAGGTTAGTTCTCTCAGCGAAAGTTGGTTAATTAACTTGAAAGACTTAGATGAACAATTCTGTTTAGTGCAAAGAAATTTGGCTAGGGAGAATTGTGAACAAATCAGACTTGAGCTTATTGCATGTTTAGTTGTCTAGGTTTCGCAAAGAAATTTGGTTTCTTAACTTCTTAATCATAGTAATCAGTGCAGCGAAAGTTGGTTGATTTGGTGTAGTGTTCTGAGTTCTAGAACCATGCTTAATTAGAATCTCTACGTTCTATCCATATGCTTTTCTTGAATCTCTGCGAAATTCCTTAAGCTTAGCTTTTACCTCCATCGAATTCTCACTAGATCTGTTTGCTTTGTTTTATTTCTTATTCTCATTGATTTTACTTAGCTTAATTCGAACCTATATAGTCTATTATGTGATCTTGAGTCTCTGTGGATTCGACCCCTAAGTACTACAACGACATAGCTGCTAGTACCTCTAGGGTATTACATTTTGAGTTTATCAATATAATATTTATACATCACAAAACAATTTTTAACATGTTACAATAAAACGTGTATCATTTCCCAGTAATAACAACGGTGGTCGACGTCGGCGCCGTCGCCGTCACTTAAACCATGAACATATGGGTATCATTAGATTGCTATCGATAAGAAAAAGAAGTTTTGTGTTCGAAGTTTTGTCATATTCATATATGTTTTGTATGTTTTCTGGTTTTGGTGTTAGAAAAGAATAAAACAAAAAAAAGAAATATGATGGAAAAAAAGAGAGAAATGATGGAGAAGAAGAATACTCATTCGTCGCTATAATTATGTGGAAAGGAAAGGGGCAATATTGTCTTCTCCTCATGCGCTACAGGATCTCCAGTTCCAGTTGTTTGAAAAATTTAGTTAGATTGCCAATTATTTATTATTTTGTAGCTACAGACCTAATTGACTCTATTATTTATATATGCTTCAAATTAACGCTGATCACACTATGTACTAAAAGATATAAAAACATTACGCGTTTTATTACGAGTAAGGTGTTAAATCCATATGGCTCCAGCTCTTCTGAGCAACGAACCTAGTTGGTTTCTGACTTGAAGAGACATAAGCTGATTTGCACCACCTGTGAGCTGTTGCCCTATAAAGACAGCTGGCACGGTTGGATTGCACCCAAGCTCGACCAGTGCTTGTTCGATCTCCGGTCCATTAGACATCTCATCTAGCTCGTATACCGTTGGATTCGCACCGTAGCCAGATATAAGCGACTTGATCGTGTGGCTCATACAGCATGAACTCCTGCTGAATATCACCACTGGCTTGTCTTCTAGCAAATTTGATATCTTCTCCATTGATATTGTCTAAATGTTTGTGTGTGTATAAGTGTACTAAGGGTAAGTAACTTTCGTGTATTGGTGTAAGTATGGGAGATTTGGTTTGAGTCTGCTCCAAGGAAAGTCATTGGTATTTATAGAACATTTTCGTTTCCGTTAAATTATCACGAGCCCCTCTTATTTTAAAGTCATTGCTTGTTAAACCCTATACTGTTTTCAATTAATGCATTATACTTCTCATTTTATTCAGATTTATACCTAATCTCACCTCCATCTCTCTCTACATGCAACGTATTCATATGAGATCAAATCCAAATTAACACTCGTCTATATAGAAAAATAAGAATCAGACTGAAGCCGGATGATGATTGACATTTGACAACAACAACAAAATATTGAAGCCGGATATAGCTCGATTTTAATTGTCTAGACTATCTAGCCTTGATTTTATAGTCTTTTAACAAAAAAATACATTTCTGAAAGGTTTAATTTTTTCAGAAGTTTATATGTGATTATATATATATAGTTTTTTTTTCTATTCGAGTGTGATTTCATTTTAGTTTTTGTTTTCCTAACTTAAAAAAGGAAAAGGTAAACAAATTAAGAATTCAAAACCTATTGATTTAATTGGTTTTTCTAACCCTCATTATGATAAAACTCTTGGCGGGATAATAATCACATTAAGAAAAATTGGGATTTATTAGATTTTTATAGTATTTATTTTCTCGGACTATTATGCAAAATATATTATTGAAATGACAGAACGAGAGAAAAAGTTGGAGAACATTGGAGAGCTATCGGAAAGAGAACCACAATCAACAAAGATTCTATCTATATTTCGATTTTCAGGAAATTCATATTAATTTTTAAAAGAAAGAATCTCAATACATCATTGATAATTAATGGAATTATACTAGCAAGACCACGAAAGAGCCATTGTCGTTTAAGATGCTACCTCTGTACGTTCGGATTATTCCACCAACAAGAAAAGAGAACCAATTAATCAATATACTCTCCCAACAATCGCAATATGTCACTTAACTTCGTGGAATGACGTTTCCAATGCGATTTTCCGGGATTAATGTTTTGTGGAGTATTGTTTTCTTCATACACTTGCTTTTATTTTGAAACATTAAATGAGAACTAATCAATTTCGTAATGTTTTTGTTTTTCATTACACGTGTGTCATTCAGTTTTGCGCAATTAATTACATTTCACAATGTCATCGTTAAACTATGTTATCAATCACAACTTAGATACTTCTGCATATAACAAAAGGAAAACGATTCGTACTTGTTTCAAGTTGATGCATGTATTTCAATTATTCTATCATTCAAATCTCCATATGAATTTTGCCCTAAAAACGGTTTGGTTCATAACTTCGTACCTGTACTTCTCCGAATCGCCAAATTATACTTGAGAGTTAGAAATAATAGCTTGAATGCGGTAACTCGGTTCATTTTCTTAAGGGCCGGTTTATTAGAAAATAATAAAATTATGTTAAAAAAAATGAAAACTAATAAAATCGAAAAAAGTAAAATATGTACGAGAAAAAATCGAAACTACAAAATGGAAAAAATGTAAACTATCTAATCTATATAAGATTCATAATATATAAAATTAAAAAAATAATAATTTGTTATCGTGTGTTTGATAAAAAAATTATGACAACAATTCAGAGATATAAACTTTAAACTTGAATTATTACGTTAAAACATAAATTTCCTAACATGTTATAACAATTAAGTTTCAGAAGATAATATTTTTTTAAAAAAAATATTGATTTTATCAATTAGATTCAGTTTGAAGTTATATAAGATTTGAAAATTGTTTTTGGAACCCTTTCATTCTTTTAGAGAAATTATTTATGGATAATATGAATCAATTGTGAATTACAAAACGTAATTTCTGAATAACTAAACGAGAGTTTTAATTTAAAATCTAATTATACGATCATAATTATGCGGAATATCAATTTTAAAATCTTAATATTTTATATTTTATCCGTGTATCACGCGTATTAGTAACACATAAATCTTAATCAGCCAAATAATCAAGCTATACAAGATTGGGCTATAAATAATAGGAATGAACATTCATGTGACGAACGTTAATTCAATCACAATTTTAAATAAACTTATTTATCTTGTAAATTTTAAACTAAAAATTGTAACGAAACTAAATTAAAATAAGTAAAAACGAATGCGGAAATTAAGCTTTATAATTACAAAATTGGTAAAATATGGTAAACAAAAAAGGGAGTTAATTTAATGTTATTTATTGAAAATTATCTACAATCGAGATAATTCTTCGTTTTTTTTTTCTTGGCCAAATAATCAAATAGTTACTTTGGTTTTAATTCAGCAATAGCTATATGCCAAACGAGAAAACGAAAATAGTCAGCCCTAATAGATATATAGTGAGATAGACTATCATTGGATGATATATACAAACTACAAAGATTGAACACCTATATTACCGAGAACATATTCGATATGAAAAAGATATTAGATGTGGACCCAACTTACTTTTCTTTTTCATTTAGATTTTCTGCACTGTATTACTACTAATTTTATTAATTCCAATACTAAAAAATGTATCAAATAATATCCAAGGAAATTATGCGTATATGCGGAGAAATGAAAAGGTACTAAGCTGTTTAATATTCCAAGAAGGCATGAGCAAGATAGGCCACGTATCTCTCACACATTGAAGAATTTACGCGTTTATTCATCTTTGAATTTGATGCTTTGCATGCATGTAAAAATAAACTTTTTTTCCTCGTTCATTCGTATAATTTTCAAGATCCTTGTGGTATTATAAACTAAATTGGCTCCATGGAAATTCGAAGGGTCACTTGTTATGTGTGAGCTAGGGTCACATATGAATGATTTAGCCAATTATCGGGGGAAAATGAGTTTCATGGGAGACGGTCTATCTTGATATATCCTACAGAAAGGCAAACAAATTTAAGTTCCAAAAAAAGTATTTGTTTGTGCTAATAATATTCTTTTCACTGAGGCATATAAATGTTGCTTTTAATAAATTCTGAATAGATTTCAAATTGCACAGATGAAATAAATTCTTATTTCATTTGATGGCAGATATCATATAACAATCACAAATATTCACAAAAAATATGATATGATGACGAACATCATGCAGATTTCAAATTGCATCAGATGAAATAAATCTGATAAACTACATGTTGAAAAATGCTTGTTCCGTTAGATGGCAGATATCATACAACAATCACAAATATTCACAATAATTATGATATGATGACGATTTGAAACTGGAATTCATAATGCAACTACACATCAGTTATATTTTGTAACACGATTCTCATATATATAAAACAGTAATAATTATACGATGATGATAATGCTTTAGCAAGCAAGTAATACAAACTTGTATAATGCACTTTTGTAGAAAACATTTAACAAAAACAAAATTTTCATTTTAACCTGCAGAACGAAATTCAATTCTTTTGACATATGTTGATACGATTAAATTCACTTTTTTTAGTTTTTTCACATATTTTATTTCATTCTGTATATAATTTATTATTCAACCTCTACACCAGAGCCATATTACAAATTAAATGCGGTGTAGCCAACGATGTTGACATTTGATGCACATGCGTAGAAGTTTTGATTGCGTTAGATGCTACAAGTTAATCCCTATTTTGCCTTTTGTTACGTCTATGATTGTGATGTATGTATGATGAGTAAAGTGTCGTCGTGTAAACATTTAATTATATTGTAATTATAATTATCTGTATATATAAATCATATTTATCAGTCTCCGACTATATTAATTCCTCGCGAGTTACAAAAGTAATGGTAAGACCTAAATAGCAAAAAAAAAACATGCGAAAATCGATCGGAAAAGTATAAAATAGTTGCAGTTTCTTAACAGGGTTTTTTAGGGAAAAGTTAGATTAAATTAAATAAAAAAAAAATTATTAACTAAGAACCGTTAAGAATCGGTTCTTAAGTGATATGTGTCATGTTTTTATTCGTCGGAGTTGTTGAGAAGTGGAAACGGTGTGCGATGGAATTCATTTTTCTTTGTCTACGCTTGTCCTCGCAATCTCTGTCGCCAAGCATCGTCTACGGCCGATTCGTTTTGTCTTCCGGCGATTCGGTTCCTTTCGTCTTCTGGCGGACTCGCTTCTCCGTTGTGTCGTCGCTTCTCCGTTGTATCGGCGCTGCTTCACAACGAGAAGAAGAAGAAACCATGGCTTCCTCTGTAATCGCTTCCTCTCCTTCGTCTGCAAATCCTCCAAGGTTAATATCATCTTCATCACCATCTTTCATGTCTCGATTTCACAATTTATTTCGAATTTCTTACATCTTAATTTGCGGGAGAAGGATTTGGGGTTTTCTTCGTTCCCTAAATCATCTCAGATTTCGGTTCATAAATCATCTCTGAGCTTATTTTCCTTATCTCTCGGGATTGTTCCTCCTTCTTACATGAAACTTTGTTTTGATTTTGCAGGTGAAAACTGGGATGACGATGACGGAGAAGATTATGGCTAATGCAGCAGAGTTTTGGTTTCTCAGTTACTGAGAAGAGCTTTGATAAGTTTTGGTTTCTCGTATTCGTTGTCGCTTACTTGCGTAATGTCATTGTTACTTCCATGTTTGCAGGTTTGGGACCCAGAGAAGATCGTTGTTACTTCCACCAACAATGAGGTTTATCTTGGATGGTGAAATGCCCAGTTATTTGCAAGCAGATGATCTGATCCTGCAGGTGAGTGGGATATGCCTTACAACATTTATTTGTTTTTGTAAGACAAATCTTTTTTACAGATCAATTTTGACAGTAGTCTTAGGGTAGATATGCAACTTTTAATGTGTTCAGCTAATTCCATATAACTTTGAGGTTATTGAAGATTTTTTTAAAAATGTTTCTCTTTCGGTATTCTATCTGGAATCTTTCTTCTAGATCTTGAACTTACTTCCATCTCTTTAGGCCATTGGTTAAATATTTGTTGTTGGCGCAGCTTATAAGACGATGGAGTTCAGTGCTAATGACTGCTCTGAAGGTAGTGCCGTTGTGCATGGTGAGCCTTCTCAAGACGGTAGTGTTACCCCTTCTCAAGACGGCTCAAGACCAAGAGAATGAGATAAGTTTGCATTTCCTCTACTTTGGTAGTGTTAGATTATGGTTGTTAGTGTTAATAAATGGTAATAAATGAATGTTAGTGTTAGATTATGGTTGTGTTAGGTAATAAATGGTTGTTATGGCTAGATAGAAATCGATGTGGTTGATGAATGGTTCTTCTTGGTAGATATATGTCAACTCGGTGTGGTTGTGATGAATGCGTTCTTTTCATCTTTGCTTCTCCTCTATTAAACCCATTGCTTCTCATCTTCTAAACACAAACCTTCTTCACTTTTTTCATCTTTTAAACACAATTCTTCTTGTTTTTCTCTTCTTTGCCATTTGCTTCTATGAATCCATATAGTCAGAGCTCCAACTTTGTTGAACTATTGAATAGTCGACAGGATAGTCTTCATTGTTTCGAACTTGGTTCATCCCAAGTTCCTGTTTTTAGTACTCAATGTACCGAAGACTCAAGCTTCGGTGAAGACACGCCTGCAGAACGTAGAGAAAGAAGGAAGTGGACTCTCACAGATGACATATTGCTCATCAGCTCTTAGTTAAACACGAGCAAGGATCCGGTTGTAGGCAATGAACAAAAATCCGGTGCTTTCTGGAAACGCATTGCAGCCTACTTTGCGGCAAGCCCCAAGGCTGCAGGCCATGAAATCCGAGATGCAGGATAATGTAAGCAACGGTGGCAAGAGATTAACGATATTGTTTGCAAGTTTTGCGGAGCATATGAGGCTGCAACAAGAGAGAAAAGCAACAGTCAGAATGAGAATAATGTTCTCAAATTGGCTCACGAAATCTTCTACAACGACCATAAGAAGAAGTTCACCCTTGAACATGCTTGGAAGGAGCTGCGCAATGACCAGAAATGGTGTGACCTATCTGCACCGAAACCTGATGGAAGCTCTAAACGGAGAAGGTGTGAGGATGGTGCACAATCATCAAGCTTTCACGCAGGAAAGAGAGACTCTCGAAGATGATCAAGCAACCAACCGGCCTCCTGGTGTAAAGGAAGCAAAAGGGAGAGGTAAGAGGAGTACAATAGATGGCAAGGCTCTGTCGGAGTTTCAGAGCATGTGGGCGATCAAGGAGAAAGACTTGGCTATGAAAGAAAGACTGTCGAAGATGGGGCTTCTTGACAGTCTAATTGCAAAAAGGAACCACTTTCTGAGATTGAAGAAGCTCTAAAGAAGAAGCTTATTACGGACATGTTGGCTAATTAGGGATGTCATGCTCGTTTTAGTTTATTTGTGTTTCTGTATGTGTAAGTTGTTGTTTGTTTTATCGGATAAGTTGTTAAAGTGATATAACAACAAAAGATTCATGCCTTTGATTGTGTATTACTAGTTAATGTCTATACTTTACTAGTTTATACTTATTAATGTCTCAGGTTACTTACTAGTGAGGTGTTTTGGTTTTATTTATGTTTGCTTTGTGTTTGATGGTGTTTGTTTCTTTCTGTTTCAGCAAGGTATTGTCGGTACAAACAAACAAGATAAGTCACAAGCCTTCACCGAGACCACAAGTCACAAGAATTCATAATTGGATTTTGTTTAGAGTTTGAGATTTCGTAGCCATAGATATGTGTGTGGGTACAAGTTTTTGTCCATTGTAAAAGATGTGTCAAGACTTGTATGAGTACACTTTTGTTTTCTATCGAACAAGTTTTTTTTGTAACTAGTAAAAGATATGTCTGAAGACTTTTGTTGTTGTACACGTATGAATGTTTTTTTTCACCTTTAAAACTCAAACAAGTGTAGTCACAAGATGAGAAATGCATGTTGTTTTTGTGTTTGTTTCTTCACAAGACCCCAAAAACTGTTCTTTAACTTGCTTTCTTTACATAATCTTTGTCTTTTATTATTGACACCACAAGTACTAAATTTTTTTGCTACCACAAGTTTTCTGACCACAAGTTTTTAGTATACTTTGACACCACAAGTATGTATCATTCATCAAACTCTTCGTCTCTTTATATAGTTTACATTCTTCTTTACATTTCTTCATATGATCTCTGGATATGGCACGCGTTTTTTGGACATCCAAGTACCTTAAACGATATCAATGTTCTTGATAGCTCACCCGTTTTTGATAATGTAATAAAAGGTCAAGCTCCGCAAGTAAATTTCTCCGTCAACAGAAGAGAGTATCATTTGGCTTACTATCTCACAGATGAGATTTATCCGAAATGAGCAAATTTTAAAATAAAACAAAATTATTATTATTTTTTTTTTTTTTAAGAACCCCTAATGGGGTTCTACAAATGGAGCAGAAAAAACAGAAATTTATTAACAGAGGTTCTTAACTTAAATTTTATAATTAAATATTAGTTAAGAAATTCAAATGGGTTTCTCCCGATGATGCTATTAGAGTCTGTAATTTAGAAGTAACCACAATTTTAATATTAGCTTAATTTAGATTATAGCAATCCAATCAACGTTTATAACCAACTCAGCACATCATCTATCACATTAACTAAGACAAAAACAGAAGTCTTAATTTTTTTCAAAACTAAAACCGATGAGAGATGAATTAAAGGACTCGTGGTCTCATCGTGGGCCTCACAGGCTGAGGTCCTGGCCCATTGGACCGTAGTTAGGCTTTTAACACAGCTAGGATTAGGTCAACGGCGTATTGATGTCGAGAGTCACGTGTGAACGTCTTGACACGTGACATTTAAATAATTAGTATTTTTTTTTAATCCTGCCATATTCCTCGTCCTTGGAACAGAGAGAGCACCGCTTCGATCGATCTGCGGAGAAAACCAACAAAAAAAATGGACTTTTGATTCGGAACTGTTGTGATTTCATATTTTCTTGTTTGCAAATTTCTTTTGTCTCCTGCTTCTGCTATATTACTGAGTTTCAGTTTTTAAATCTGTTCGTCTATGGAGGTTTATTCTTTCTCCAACGTACCCAGATTTTGTTACTCATCCTCCTCTGTTCCAGGTTCCTTCTTCGTTTCACAGTTCCCAATTCTTTTCGTATCGGTATTCGATTAAGAGCTTACTCCCGATATTAATCACCGTTTTTGAAAGACTTAATTTGTTTTCTCGATTCATTTTGCAGAATCGTCTCGATTTAGAGGAGTCAAAGTTCACTTATGGGACCAATCTCCTGTTACTGTTCAATTGAGCATACGTAAAAGAAGAACCACTCGTAATTTGGTGGGTTTTCTAGGGTAAACGATTTTTGATTCAAATTGACTCTCTTGGGTTTTGCTTAATCTTCTGTAGTACCAACTGGAACTGATCGGTTCGTGCAGGTTTCCTGCAGTCAGAAGAGAGATGTCGCTGTCGTCGATGGAAGGTAAAATCGTATAGATCAGCTCATTTTTCAGATAAAGGATTTAGAGTTTGGGGTCAGTTTCTCCTCAGTCATTTCAGTATCTTGCAGATTTCTAGTCACTGTATAAAGAATTTCTAGTTTATGGTCTACAGTCTCCTTGTCATTTCAGTATCTTGCAGATTTCTAGTCACTGTATCAACAAGTTGCTCTTTTCTAAGATGATTATACTGATCCGGGCGGATACTAGATCAGTCTGTTCTCCATCCAGACTGATTTTGTCTGACCAAAGATACTGAAATAAGCTTGAGAAGGCTTTATTTTTTTAATATGAAATTTTAAGATTAGATTCTTGTTCTGTATCATCAAGACTCAATAAGCGGATGCTCATGAATGATCGTATCTATTGTTTCCTGTTAACTGCATACGTGTTTTTCTTCACTTCTCTGCACATTGCTTCTACCAATGTATTGAGAGACACTTTTTTCTCTCCTTGGAAGTTGTATGGATGAGATATATGACAAGTTGGCGGAACGTATTGTCCCTCTGTCAGCAGCAATGTTCAGCCCTAATGTTAAGTAAGTCTGTTACTGTTGCAAACACTCTAAAAATGTTGATCCAACTGTTCTTGAAGGTAACTGTTATAAACTGTGTGTTGACTCGTGTAGACGTTTGGTCGGTTTGGCTGGTCCTCCTGGTGCCGGGAAAAGCACATTAGCAAATGAAGTAGTACGTCGTGTGAATAGGCTATGGCCTCAGAAAGCTTCTTCTTTTGATGCTGAGGTTATGCCGCCGGATGTAGCTATAGTACTTCCCATGGATGGGTTCCATTTGTATCGTTCGCAACTCGATGCAATGGAGGTTGGGCTTAGTTTTCTTTGGAAGAGTTATATTTCTCTCTCTTTTGCTCTTTCTTTTTTTAATCATACTTTTGTTTTTTTTCTCTCTAGGATCCCAAAGAAGCTCATGCGAGAAGAGGAGGTGAGATCTGTTTAGAATTATATTTACGTATGATTTCAAAAGGTTCGAAATAAATTTAACTCTTTTATCCATGAAACCAGCTCCTTGGACTTTTGATCCTGCACTATTGCTTAACTGTTTAAAGAAGCTGAGAAACGAGGTAAGGAGATAGTTACAAGATTTTTGTAGACCTTAGAATCTTGGAGTTACGACACTTACATTAGACTCTGATTAGTTTTCTAGCTGTCCAGGGCTCAGTTTATGTGCCATCATTCGATCATGGAGTTGGTGATCCAGTTGAAGAAGATATCTTTGTTAGCCTCCAGTAAGTAGTCAGTAGCTTCCTAAACGGTCAAATCCGAATCTTCCCGAGACAATCAGTTACCTTGTGTTTTTACAGGCATAAAGTGGTAATTGTAGAAGGAAACTACGTGCTGTTAGAAGAAGGATCTTGGAAAGACATCTCGGATATGTTTGATGAGAAGTGGTAAAACCAATCAAAAGTGTTTTCCCTTTTCTCTCTCACTCGTGGTACCAACTAATGTCTTCTATCTTCATTTCAAGGTTCATCGATGTCAATCTCGATACAGCAATGCAGCGTGTTGAAGCCCGTCATATCTCAACCGGTATGCATTAATTTTTCTTTTGATTCTTAAAGACTCGCAGTGACCACAGATAATCCGGGTTTTGTTTTATCCGTTTTCCCTTTGCAAATTACAGGTAAACCGCCGGATGTTGCTAAATGGCGGGTAAAAGCTCTTGTTTTATATTCAGTTATAATGGTTTAACTTTTTAATGGTTTCTTTTAAGGTATCTGCTTTCTTTTTTCAAATTTGGATGGCAGATTGATTATAACGACCGACCCAACGCAGAGCTCATAATGAAGTCGAAGACGAACGCTGATGTACTGATCAGATCTATCAATTTTTGAATCTGCTTTCTTGGCTATTGCACGAAACAGAGTAACAGACAAGATGCAGATTAGTAAGTAATAAAAGACCCTATCTTGCTCTTAAATTTAAAGTTTGTCTTTGTGATCTACAATGTCGCATTTTTTTTAGTAATGGAATATTTCAATAAGCGTTTTTGTTTGCACTAAATTGTGTACTATTTTCAAAAAAATAAAAAAGCAAAGTATTTTCAGGCTGCCTTTTATAGGCCCAATAGCGACAATTTTTTCAGGCTGCCTTTGATCGGTCCAGCTCCACCTCTATCAATTTGATTATTAATTAAATAAATGATCATCCAAATTATTGCAAAATAATAAAAACGAAAAAGTAAATTCATAATTTTTTTCTCTTTTTTACATGATTCAACATGGTCCCATACCTTTCAATACAAAAACTACTACCAGAACTAGTCTACTACCCCTCAAAGCCTTTTTCTTCTTCAAACTCCCACTAAAGTCTTAAGAAACAAAGAGAGAGAGTTACTTTCATCAAAATGATAAATATTAGCTAAACAAGTGAGAGCCTTTTCCTTCTTCGACAATTCCCATTTTTTACTTCTTACTGCACAAATCCTACTTTGGTTCCATCTTCAAAGTTTTTCTTTACCTTTTATCAGTCACAAAAGTGGGTAGTAGTGGGGGAAAAAACGAGCAAAAAGCCGAGGACCGTTGGATGTAAGATCTACGGTGGAGGATTCATCTCTGGTTTGACGATTGAAGAAGATATGTCTGGTGGCTGAGAATGGTAAATTGCCATTGCCAATGAGATCGGCATTATGCAAAGAGCCTTTGATTGCAAAAGCTGCATCGCTGCTCCAACGTTTTCTTCCATCAACCTAGCCACTTGCCGCTCGGTCCCATCGTTTGACCATTTCTCCCACACGGCTTGCGTCTCATCCTGCACAAAGTTTTAAAACCACAGTCAATGAAATAACCCATTACCAAAGTTCTCACCTTTTATTCAAGTCTCTCTCTTTGAAAAAAACAATTGCCAATGTTCTCCCTTTTAATTGAGTCTCTCTCTCTCTCTCTCTCTCTCTCTCTCTCTCTCTCTCTCTTGTCTAACCTCAATTGATGAAGACAATGGCATTTCAGTGACTAGTGGAGCAACAGCACCGGCTCCACCAAGACGGCTCATGCTCAAGACCTGCCATAGTTAACCAGAGAATAAAGCTTATGAAAGAAAAGTATTATTAAAGCCCATCATTGCATGGTATTCTTCAATGTTCTCATTAGCTTTATCACCAAAGTCCTAAACCGTAATGATTCTCCATAGGAAGAAGGAAGTAAAATGTGAAAGAGACTAATGCCAAAAAAAAACACAAAAATCATGTGCTCTTTGACTACTCTCTATTGCCAGATTAAACAATTATAACCTTTTATTCAGATTGGAATTTTAGTTGAACAGAGTAGGTAGTGGTGGGGACCAAGGATTTATACCACCAAATCCTTCTGGGGATATTAAATAATCTCTCTACAAACTTTAAAAGATTTAACATTTTTAAGATCTCTTACCTTATGAATAGATTAGAGAGGTGTCAATAAGAGCCAGAGAATAGAAACTGAAGAATGACTGATTGTATACCTTAACTTGGAGCCTGAGAAACTTTACATAATCGACAATCTCATCAATCATGGCAGCCCTATCTGTCTGCAAAGAAATAGAAAACGAAAAAGAAGTCTTTATTATCCAAATTCTGTGAATACTGCAGTTTCTATATGCCAATTACAAAGTTTTTCTCTCACTGAGAACACCAGTTCTCTGACTTGCTTGCGCTCTCTCTCTCTGTGACATGAGGATCGAACCTAGAAAAATTTAAACAGCTGAAGCACCAGACAAAAAAATACCAACCTTGTTGACAGTAGGTACGAGTTCCTGTAACGCCCTGATCCGTTCTGCTATTCTTTCCCTACGCAGCTATTGCATTGCAAATATATTCATGTTAGGTCTCAGTAAGCAAAGAAAAAACAACAAATCTTCTCAACTAAAAGCTATAGTTAAGGATTTGATCAAACATTAGACATGAACATCGTCACATCAAAAGAGATAAGAAGATAATAAACACTTTACCCGCTCAGCGATGCTATGTGGATCGGTGGCCTGACCTCGCCTAGCCCTAACTCTAGGTCGGATCGAAGATTGTTGATGCGGCATTGGTGGAGCTGGCTGTGACATTGGCTGCCCATGGAAAACCTTTCAACAAAACCAAAAAAAGAAAAAGAAAAAACAATAAATCAATAACGTTAAGAAAAAAGCTTAAAATCACCTCAACTTTTGACTGAATTATCCACAGGAGAAACGAAATCTAAAGATCTGAATTTCGGACAATCTAAATTCAACATAAAGAACACTTATTTATACTGATTGGAAAGTTGCTTGTAAAGTTAAGCAGTGTTATGACTTAAGAAACATCAAAATCTTCAAGTTGGGGTTCCTCTAAAACAAACCAACATCAGTAAAATTTCACCAACCTAAGCCAAAAACTCGCTGTAACGATCAGATTTAGACCTCATCCCTTGGCAAAACCTAGCTTTTCATAACTGAGTTTTTTTTCTTTTCAAAACGTGAACTTTTTGAAACCCTAAAGATTTAATTTCACTTTTTTTCTTTCTCAAAACCAACAAACACAAAACAAAAAACTGAAAATTTCAAGAAACTTACAGGTTTCATGGAGGAACATCGATTATCAACAACATCATCTTGGAAACGTTTCCCACTTCCATGAACACCTTCGGGTTTAAGAAACCCATGTCCTTTCCCTTGATCGAGGCTTAATCCCAACGGAAACATCTGATTATGAAACCCTAAAGGTCCACCTCCTCCAATGGCGCCTATATGATTATGATTCCCTTCCTCGCCGGAACCGAGCTGAAGCATCATCGGCGGTGGACCGACGCCGCTTAATCCTCCGGCTAGTCCAGAAAGCCCAGAACCGGAAGATGCAGAGAAGTTAGAAATCCCGAGGATCTGCTCGAAGAAATCGTCGGAAGGAGATGGATCGGAGAGGTGATCATGTGGGTTGTTGTTGTTATTAGCCATGGAAACGAGTTTGGTTAAAAACTATGACTCAGTCGAGTTGGGTGAGTTAAGGATAGCGAGTTAGAGACCTCGAAGAACAATCTCCATGTGAATCTACTCAAACAAAACAACTTTTTTTTTTTCTTGGGTGTGGAGTTGTTTGGTGAATGATGCTGCTGAAGCTAATGACGACGAAGAGACAGAGACGAGAAAGGAAATGACAAAAAGAGTGACTTTATGCTCTGTTTTATTTTATTTTTACAAAAATATAACTTTCCTTTGATAAAAAGACCTTACTTTACTGAATATTCTCGTTTTTGCCCTTGCTCTTATATACCTTCGAGAAACTTGAAGTGGGCTTTTTCTGTTTTCAACTGGGCTTTTATTAGTTTTGACTTTCTCTAATTTATTCACATTAAATTAAAGAAAATGACCAAACTCTTTTTAATTTTGTAGTAGAATGTTAAAAATTAATATAATAAGATTTTATTGTATTAAAATGGTAATGGGAAATTCCCGGTATTGTCGGGGTCGTCATCATTTCTGTAGTGGTAGAAAATAAGACATTTTTAAAAATATTTTCTCTCTCTCTTGTACTTTTTTTTTCCTTTCTAAATAGCACTCATCGAGTAAAGCTTTCTAATATCCAATATAAAAAAATGACAGGTACTAAATTTGCAAGATGGTATTGCTAGTTTGCTACCACTTGCTTCTTCCTGACTTTCAATATCCATTCATCTCCAAGTAAATTAAATTATACCATGCTTAAGAGACTTTTGGCTTATCATATGTGGATAATGTAGCCATGTAGGCATATACCATATTATAGTACGTCGTGTACGTATATTATTCATTAACATTCATGGTCTGAAAACAGAGGCGGTTTTGAGTACAAGCCAATCAAGCATTAGTTTGAGATCTTTCATAAATATTAATTTTAGGGGCTAACTTTGATAAAGTAAAGGTTTTTGTTTGAGGAGGTGAGGTGTTCAAACCCTCACATAAGAAAATATTTTTGAAGTTTTATTTTCTCATACATAATTAGTTGGCCAATTTTTGTTTTTTTGTTGTTGCTTGGGATCATTAAATTCTTAGGGCTAACTTTGCCTGAAAGTTAACATTTATTCATCATTTTTTCTTTTTTGGTTTACTATATGCATTCAAAATCCGTTTAAAACTCGAAATCTATCTTTTTTTGAAACGGGAAACAAGTAGAGAGTTTTTTTTTTTTTAAAGTGGCCATTGTTATTCTGAATTACTAATACTGCAACTTTTATGATGAAAATAATCACGAGTAAAAACAAATGTCAGGAAATATGAATTAACCGTAAACAAACAAAAAAAAAATATATATTCAAAAAAAAAAGAAAAAAAAAAAGAATAATAATTGTCAGGAAATATGGGCTGGATTCATTTGTTTTGTTGGGGAATTCAATCTTCAAGCTTCCATACTTTAGGCCCAGTAAGTAGCAGACTCTGAGGTAGTTTAGGCATGGTAGCCCCGTAAGTCATGAGCTTGACTGCTTGAGGATAGGGTGGTCGGCGAGCCAAGTGTGGTGGGAAACTGTAGAACAACCAGTTCTATTTAAGTAAGTCTAGTTTCATGAGCACTTCATCAAATACAAGCTTACAAGTGTTTTTCTCTACGTACCCATCAAATCAAAAGATGGATGGCAAAATTGTTAGGGCACGCAATAGTTGAGTCACTAACGAGTGAGTAACATGTAACATGTAGACGACATAGGCTATATAAATAAATAGTGATTTTGTTAAGAACGAAGATGTAAACTCTCCGATTCACTCTTAACTTTTTCTCTCTCGATTGTAACTCCACTTTATTGAAAATCAAATGAGAACTACAACTTCGAATTCCAAAACACAAGAGATATCGGATATGAAATCCTCAATCTCTGCCTCACGAATCCTCTCAAGAGAGTATCGCCTCAAGATTATCAAATCTCTCTCTCACAATCTAAAATCAAAGTCTGACTCGAAAAGAAAATCAACAACAACAATAAACGTAATTTTGCTAAAGGAGAATAAATAATATTTTCTTCTTAACAGCTCAGCTTCGGTCAAACAAGTTCTGCCACCTCAGCTCCAACTTTGACCTTCTCATGCTATGTTTTCTTCTGCTTCATGCGAACATAGCATTGACCAAGCTTATCAATACCCCCCTCTTTATCATGAAGCTTGTCCCCAAGCTTGAAGTATGGGTATTGTTGACGGAAAACTTTGGCTAAAACCCAAGAGTTGTCATCATCAGGAAGTCCCTGCCACTTGATCAACAATTCCAACGCACCATCTTCATTGTAACGGTTGTCCAGGACCTATGCTGGATCAATTAGCACATCCTCTACCAAGGGATAAGTAATAGGTAAGGGAAACACAATCCGGTGCTTCCCCAGTACTGCCTTTAACTGTGATGCATGGAACACGAGATGAATCTTTGCCTCAACCGATAGCTTCAATTGATAAATTGCTTTCCCCACTTTCTCTATAATCTCATAAGGACCAAATAACTTAGCTGATAGTTTTTGGCACACCCATCTTGTGGCAGATTGCTGCCGGTATGGTCGTAGCTTCAAAAACACCCAAGATCCCACAGTATATTCCACATTTCGCCGGTGTTTGTCTGCATTATTCTTCATTAGCTAGTGGGCATGAGTCAAATGCACCTTTACCTGAGCTAACATGTCATCTCTTTCAAGTAATAAAGCCTCCAAATCCCCAGTATTTGTTGACCCATGCTCATATCTGATCAGCTCAGGTGGATCACGCTCATACACCACTCGAAAAGGAGTAGTTTTCAGAGACGTATGATACGAAGAGTTGTACCACAAATCTGCCCACAATAAGAATTTGAACCATGTTCTCGGATGACTAGAGGTGAAACACCGGAGATAGGTTTCCAAGCATCGATTTAATACTTCTGTCTGTCCATCAGTTTGAGGGTGAAAGGCGTTGCTAAACCTCAACTTCGTTCCTGCCACACGAAACAGCTCCTTCAAAAAAGAACTGAGAAATATTATGTCTCTGTCCGAAACAATAGATTTAGGGGATCCATGCAACCTTATCACTTCAGCAGCATATTGTTAACCACATCTTTCACCTGAAAAGAATACTTCAAACCCATGAAATGAGCATATTTGCTCAATCGGTCAACTACCACCAGAATAACATTGTAACCGTGTGAAGTTGGTAAACCTTCAACAAAATCAAGTGAAATATCCTCCCAAATCATATTCAGAATAGGCAACGGTTGCAGCAGGCTTGCTGGTGACAATGTCGAATACTTATGTGTCTAACAGATTTGACACTCAGTCACATATCCCTGCACACATTTGAATAGCCCCTCCCAATGAAATAATTTTTGAATTCTCTTTGCTGTCTTGAGTACCCATGAATGTCCACCCATCATGCTATCATGACACTCATATAAAATTAGAGGAATGAATGTAGAAGTCTTAGGAATGACCAATCGTTGTTTATACCACAATTTCCCTTCCACCACTGTAAATCCTGTTTTAGTTAATTGCCCAGATTTCCACTGCTCAATCATCTCTTGGATGTGCTTGTCTTGCTCGATTTCTTTGTACAAGTCCTGTAAGTGGATTGAAGTTGGGACTCTAAAAGACAACAGAGTAGACATCAGTTGTAACGTGGGTTGAGGATCCATCCGAGACATGCCATCTGCAGCTTTATTTTCAATTCTAGGTTTGAAGATAATATCGAGTTCATAACCCAACAACTTTGTAAGCCACTTCTGATATTCCATACTCACTTCACGTTGTTCCAACAAGTATTTTAAACTCTTCTGATCCGTGTGAACAACAAATCTTCTTCCCAACAAGTAGTGCTTCCACTTCCTTACAGCCATCACCACTGCCATTAGCTCCCTTTCATAAATCGGTTTTAACTGCTCTCTTGGTGTGAGTCCATGACTGAAATATGTTATTGGTTTATTAGCATGCATCGGAACGTCTCCCAACCCGAAACCTGAAGCATTTGTCTCGACAATAAACAACTTGTCAAAGTCAGGCAAGGCTAATACTGGAACAGAAACCATAGCAGCCTTTAATCGATCAAAAGCTGTTTGAGCTGCCTCAGACCAATGAAACTGATCCTTCTTCAATAACTCAGTCAATGGTTTGGCTAATGTTTTATACCATCTAACAAACCGGCGATAATAGCCCTTTAAACCCAAGAAACTTCTGAGGTGTTTCACATTTTTAGGTGTTGGCCACATCTTCATAGAGGCTGTCTTAACACCATTAGTAGCTACACTAGTCTCTGATATCACATGGCCTAAGTACTCTACTTGTTCCTGGCCAAATAGACATTTCTTTCTATTAGCATAAAGCTGGTACTCTTCAAAAACACTCAACACCAGCCTTAAGTGTTCAATGTGATCTGAAACACTACAGCTATAGACAAGAATGTCATCAAAGAAGACCAAGACAAATTTCCTTAAGTAAGGTCGAAAGAGGTCATTCATCAAGAACGGAAATGTAGCCGGAGCATTGGTTAGCCCAAAAGGCATAACCAAAAACTCATAATGTCCATCATGAGTTTGAAAAGCTGTCTTCTTCACATCTTCTTCCAGCATTCGAATCTGATGATAGCCTGCCTTGAGATCAAGCTTTGAAAAAATTACAGCACCATGTAATTCATCCAATAACTGATCAATCATCGGTATGGGAAATTTGTCAGCTACAATTGCACGATTCAAGGCTCTATAATCAACACAAAAGCGCCATGAACCATCTTTTTTCTTGACCAGCAGAACATGACTTGAAAAAGGGCTATGGCTTCTCCTTATTATTCCCGATTCAAGCATTTCGGCAACCATACTTTCCATAGCTTCTTTATGCTCTTGTGGGTATCTATATGGCCGTACGCTAATGGGACATGTTCCCTGCTTCAGAATAATAGCATGTTCCCTTCCTCAAATTGAAGGTAAGCCCACTGGATCAGCAAAGATGCTCTCAAATGTAACCAGAACCTCAGCTACAGCTGCTGGAATCTGATTAGTATGCTCTTGATCTTTCTGATGTGAGTAAAACAATAACTCCACTCCTTTGCTTCTCACGTTGAAACTAGAAGACATAGACTTACAAGACATCTTGATATTATGTAACTCGGGATCACCATGTAATGTTACTGTTTTCCCTTTGTATTTGAAGCTTAACTCATGTAATTCCCAGTCCACCTGGCATTTCCCCAATGTTTTCAACCATTGCACTCCCAATACAACATCCACATTTCCCAAGTCCAAAGCGATAAAATCATTTCTGAAAGTTTCGCCTTGTAAATGGAAATCTACATCGTTACACACTCCCATACCATGCACTGTCACACCAGTTCCCAATAGAATCTGTAAGTTATTGTTATGGTTCAATGGTATACAAATCCTCTTAACCACTGAAGGAGTCACAAAATTGTGTGTGGCTCCACTATCTAACATCACAATGATTGGTGTTTTCCCTATCATGCCTCTGAGTTTAGTAGTAGTTGGTGAATCCACTCCTAAAAAAGCATTGAGAGACAGTTCCATTAGTTCAGGAGTTGACTTTTCCTCATCAATTTCCAAAGTACCTTCTTCCAACACCTCCATTTCCACCCATCTACAACTGCAATCACTTGCAACATAATGTTGGAACACATATGGTTGCGAAAATATGGTTCTCCACACTTATAACAAAGCTTATTCTCCTTTTTATACTTTATTTCTGCCTCAGACAAGTGTAAACGAGGTCTCTGAAAACTCTTTTGACCCTAAGACTGTAGTCATGTCTTTCCCGTGGAATTTGCACCATTTTTATCTTCGAGAACTCCAACATTCTTGTTTTCCTTCCCCACTTGTGATCTGGGGTTGTACGATCCGCTTAAAGATTTGAAAGGAGTGTAACTGTAATTTCGTTGATATTTAAGATCACCTTTCTTCACTTCACTCAGAACCTGACAAAACATATTGTCTTCCATCTTAACAACAACTGCCTTATGAGCTGTCAGACCCTTTGGTTCTTTCAGTTTTATCACCTCCTTCATTTTATTCTTCAAACCGTTGTAGAACAAGTTTACCAGATTTGGCTCATAAATTCCAGTGACATGAGCTGTAAGTTCCTCGAACTCACTAATATAATCTTGCACTGGTCCTGTTTGTTTTAAATTGCATAATCGCTTCCCTGGTTCATCATCTAGTGATGCAGCAAAACGAGCTAACATCCGAGCTTTAAACTGTGACCAATCTGAAAATGGATTCTCAGCAACTTCTCCTTCATACCAGTTCAACACTCTTCCTTCCAAACTGAGTGAAATCAGCCATACGAAAATACCTCTCCACTATATACATCCAGCCATACGGTAACTTTCCATAGAAAATTGGGAACTCAATCTTTCGCAACAATGATTCACGATTCGCTAGAGCTACATTAATTCCCCGAGAACCTAGATGTGAAACTTCCGGTTGAGATTCAAGAATCAGAATTGGTACATGGGGATTGGTATCGGACGACGATGCGATTCCTTTACCATGAGGACGCTCGTTGAATTGATGTGCTTCGATTCGTCCAATAGCATCAGATAGCGACAACAACTGTTTTTCGACGGCCTCAAATCTCTTCGCCGACTGTAACGCCATCGCCTCCATCGCTTCCAGCTTCCGATCGGTCTCTGACGTGGTCTTCGATAACAACGCACAGCCATTGGATATGATCTTTATCTCCGCGTTGATTTCGGTAAAATTTTTGCTAAATTCTTCCATCTGCTTCTCCGTATCTGTGATATGACCCATCGCTATGCTTCGATCTCGTCACAAACGCACCAATTGTTAAGAATGAAGATGTAAACTCTCACAATTCACTCTTAACTTCTTCTCTCTCAACTGTAAGTCCACTTTATTGAAAATCAAATGAGAACTATAACTTCGAATTGCAAAACACAAGAGATATCGGATATGAAATCCTCAATCTCTGCCTCACGAATCCTCTCAAGAGAGTATCGCCTCAAGACTATCAAGTCTCTCTCTCACAATCCAAAATCAAAGTCTGACTAAAAAAAAATCAACAATAACCTTTTAACAACAATAAACGCAATTTTGCTAAAAGATTAAAAAAAATTTCGTTTTGACAGCTCAGCTTCGGTCAAACAAGTTCTGCCAGTTCAGCTCCAACTTTGACCTTCTCATGGTCTGCTTTCTTCGGCTTCCTGCGAACGCTACGAACATAGCGTTGAGCAAGCTTATCAGATTTTCTCATAAATAAATGAAAGTTGAGATGAATTAAATAAATGAAAGATGGAGAATTAAACTCCAACAAATTATACTAATTTAAAACCAACTAAATGAAAGTCATATCCAGTTACAAAAAAAAAAAAAACCAAATGAAAGTGGGCTCCATTCTCTTCTTTCTTTGTACACTAATCGTCGCATGTGTGATGTGTAGAATATGTGTAGATAGAGATCAGAATTACGTAAATGATTTACTTTGTCCACTATTTCAGAAATAGATAACTTCTACGTGACTACTATTTATCGATCTTCAGCATCTTCGATTGTGTCTTCAACCACGTGGTTTAGGAAATCGGAGATAAAATAATATCATCAAAACTACAGCGAAAGCACAAGCCCCCGATGGACAGAGACGATGGAGAGAGAAAAACATCATCCTTTACAAAAAAAAAAAAATGACGGTTGAACATTGCAACAGATTAGAATTTAGTAACCCTATTTTTTTTTTTTTTTTTTTATGTGAAATGATACTAAATTATTATTATAAATGATAACCTCATCTAACCAAAGTTAACGTCGAAAGACTTTTTTGTACCAGGGCTAAAAAACCATGGTCACAGATCAACGAGAATGACTCCTTAATCAATATCTCCTCCTTTTCCCATTAATGGTAAATACAGACTAAATTTCAGTTTGCCAGTAAAAAGCCACGTGGCGTTGTTTCTCACCGGCCAAAATCTCCAACAACCTCGGCGACTTGCATGGTAAAAATCAACGAACACCAAGGAAACTACGTTGACGAAACAAACAAAATACAGAAGCAGACAACAAACAAACGGATAAAAAAATTAAAAAAGAAACAGGGGAGAAAAAAGGAGACGACGAGGAAACAAAAACAAAATAAAAAACAACCCTCGTTCTTCTCTTTTCTCTCTTCAAATCTTTGTCTCTTTTTTTTTGTTTTCTTTCTTAAATACATTTTAATAAATCACCAAAAAAAATGGGTTCGAGTAAACTCAAACGAGCCATAGGAGCCGTGAAGGACCAAACCAGCGTTGGTCTAGCCAAAGTCAACGGTCGAAGCGCTTCTTTATCAGAACTTGACGTAGCCATCGTGAAAGCGACTCGTCACGAAGAATATCCAGCGGAAGAGAAATACATAAGAGAGATTCTCAGCCTAACTTCTTACTCACGCAGTTACATCAACGCTTGCGTCAATACGCTTTCGAGACGGCTTAACAAAACCAAATGCTGGACCGTTGCTCTCAAGACCTTGATTTTGATCCAACGGCTCTTAGGAGAAGGAGATCAAGCCTATGAGCAAGAGATCTTCTTCGCGACTCGCCGTGGGACCAGGCTTCTCAATATGTCTGATTTTAGGGATGTTTCCAGGTCCAACTCCTGGGATTACTCTGCTTTTGTAAGGACTTACGCGTTGTACCTTGACGAAAGGCTTGATTTCAGGTAAGACTGTTTAATCCGGGTTTCAGTTAGGGTTTTTCGGTTTCAGACAAAATAGTTTATTTAATGTAAAATCGAATCTGCTATAAATCTCTTCTTGTATTTTCAAAGATATCTAAGTTTCGGTTATGGTTTTTTAGATATAAAACTACTTTAACCAAAATGAAGATTCATTTCGATTTTGCAGGATGCAAGCGAGACATGGGAAACGCGGAGTTTACTGCGTTGGAGGAGAAACCGAGGAAGATGAGCAAGATAATCCCGCGGCTGATCTCTCCACGGCTATAGTTGTCAGGTCACAACCGATCGCCGAGATGAAAACAGAGCAGATTTTCACCAGAGTACAACATTTGCAGCAACTTCTTGACCGTTTCTTGGCTTGTCGTCCAACAGGTATAGATATATTACTTGCACTACACGTTTCCTCGCTCTCTGTTTTGTTTATTGGATAACAAGTTACGTGTGAAAAAAAATTAAAAATCACTTTTAACAGGTAGCGCGAGAAACAACAGAGTTGTGATTGTGGCTCTGTATCCTATAGCGAAGGAGAGTTTTCAGATATATTATGATGTAACAGAGATAATGGGGATTTTGATCGATCGATTCATGGAGTTAGACATTCCTGATTCGATCAAGGTCTATGACATTTTTTGTCGGGTCTCGAAACAGTTTGAAGAGCTCGATCAGTTCTATTCCTGGTGTAAGAACATGGGGATCGCTCGGTCTTCTGAGTATCCAGAGATAGAGAAGATCACGCAGAAGAAGCTTGATCTCATGGATGAGTTTATAAGAGACAAATCCGCTTTAGAACAGACCAAGAAATCAAAATCTGTTAAATCCGATGAAGAAGATGATGATGCGAGAAAAGAGGAAGTAAATGAGGAGCAAGAAGATATGAATGCGATCAAGGCCTTACCCGAACCTCCAACAAAAGAAGAAGAAGACGAAAAACCCGATGAAGAAGCAAAGGAAGAAGTGATAGTAGAGAAAAACCAAGAAGAAGTTGGTGATTTGCTGAATCTTGTGGATATAAGCGGTGGTGAAGCTACAGAGACTGGAGATAGCTTAGCATTGGCTTTATTCGACGGCCCATACGCAAGCGGTTCGGGTTCAGAGTCCGGTCCTGGATGGGAAGCGTTTAAGGATGATTCAGCAGATTGGGAAACAGCTTTGGTGCAATCAGCTACAAACTTGTCTGGACAAAAAACGGAACTCGGAGGAGGCTTTGATATGTTGTTGCTTAACGGAATGTATCAACACGGCGCTGTGAATGCCGCCGTGAAAACCTCGACGGCTTATGGAGCCAGCGGAAGCGCTAGCAGTATGGCATTTGGTTCTGCAGGAAGACCAGCAGGTTTTGACTTTGCTCTGTTTATATTTTTTTCTACCTTTGCTCTGTTTTCGTTTGCATTTTAATGATTTGACATGAATTTTATATTACAGCAACGATGCTGGCACTTCCTGCACCAGCAACGGCTAATGGAAACAACGGAAACAGCAATGGCCCGGTTCCGATGGATCCATTTGCAGCGTCGTTGGTGGTTGCGCCGCCACCGTATGTGCAGATGAATGATATGGAGAAGAAACAGAGAATGTTGATGGAAGAACAGATGATGTGGGACCAATACTCAAGAGAAGGAAGACAAGGACACATGAATTTAAGGCAAAGCCAAAACCAACCTAATTACTCGTACACACCTCAATATTGATTCTGCACCATAGAAGGAGCACTTCTTGAGTGGTGTCAGCTTTTTTTTTTTTTTTTGTCAACCAATCATTTTGGTCTTATAGACTAATGGCTTTATTCATTTTGCAAATTTAAACATTCTTCTCTGTTCTTGGGTCAAATTCATTGGGGGCACATGTGAGATTTGCTTCTGTACTTGTAATCTCTGATTAAACTTTAAAAGATAAACTTAAATACTGTATGTTCTTATGACACAATCATAGCTATTATCCTTTGTACAAGCTTTAGTGCTTCACACCATAGCTTCTGTTTGATTTGCCTGCAAAAATAGAGAATTTTGATTGATAAAGATACTCAAATTTCTTGCTTAGGAAGTCATCTTGTTGGCAGCAAGGTTGTCATTCTTACAGAACTGAAAGCATGGTTGTTTCATTACAGGATCATTTTTGATCTCTGGAGGGTCCTGACCAAACATCATCTTACAGCTAAGATCATCAAAATCTGAAAGAAAAAAAAACTGAAGACAAATGTTAAGTAGTGTTGTCAAATTGAAAAAAGAAAGAATGATTGCTTGTGTCTTAAGTCAAATCATTGACTTCTTAGAAAGAATAATCACTCATCATTATACATCTTGGAGACTCAATGGGTCTACTTGTAGTTAATTGTGTCCTTAGTGGTGAATCAATGGGACCCTTAAAGATATTATTAAGCTTCCACAAGTTGAGAAGTGCAGGCTACTATTTTGATCACCATATATTAAGTTTGATTTGAATGAGATTCTGCGTAGTACCGGGCATCATGTAGATAGGCATTCCAAGTGAGTTCTTGATGAAAATTTGGGATGGGATTTTACAAAGGTGAGTGCACATACCAACACAATTTGTCTGCTCAAGAAACCTGAAAAATTAAACAACAGTAAAAAAAAATGATCAAGTGACAAATCTCAACAGTGAAACTAGTGTTGTTACTGGTGGTTGTTGTAATGTAATGATTGTTTATGGAAGAATAATTTTGAGTTGTCTGAAGTTTAGTGATCATATGGGACCAAATATAGAGATTACACTTAACCTGCACTTCTCTATGAACACAACACTCTTCTCTTTTCTTCCATTAACCTCAGTCTCCCTCACCTTGGCAATTAAAACCCGCGAAAATTTTCTGTTAATTTCAACTCAAAAGCAGAAGCAAAAAATTAGAATCCTAGAGCTAATGAAACAGTCTATTTCTTACTTCTGAAGGTCCAACAAGCCAAGCGAAAAAAATTGTGGTGAATAGCGCGAAGAGCTCTCGTGATAGTTTTGAAGGTGGTAAAAGTATTTTGATCTGTTATTTAGGAAGAAAATGTTAAGTGTAATATTTTCAAAGTTTCATGCTAGTTGATATGATAAATCCATAAGAACTTACCAAGGAGAGTACCACTGTCGGAAATGCTCTGTCCAAAGCGACAAGAACAAGCTCATGCTGTTGCTTGGTGTCTAAGTTTCTCGCAACCCTAGTTGCCGTATCCACTAAGCTATCATAACCAGTACTATTGCTGCTACTACTTCTCATCCCTAAAGAAACAATTCAAGGTTTTTTTCCTCAATAAATATATCTTTCTTATGTTAACTAAATGAGTAAACATTCATAAAATAGATGTGAGATACGAACCTGCTGTGTCTTGAAGAGTCTTTGATAGATAATTAATTGCAATTTTCGCCAAGAAATTGTCTTCATCACTCGCATTCTTCTTGTTCGATGGCTCGATTCTTGTTGTTTCTTTTGCAGCCTTGAGTTCTCCGGAGTAGACTGGCTTGGAGCTGAGAGTTGCGGAAATGCTTGAGCGTCCATAGCGAGTGCGTGTATCGTTGAACCGAGTTGTGAAACTGAAGATCTTGGTCTGAGAAAGTGATGGCTTAGTGTTCATTTTTTGGTCTTTTGGAAGAGGAAGAAGAAGAACATAGCAGAAACTTGTTGCAGGTTCTTTTTTATTTTTCTGAGGCCATTAATGGACGTTTCCGAAGTCACATTTACCCTCAGGCTTGTGGTGCTTGAGGAGGCATGAGCGTTGGGATATAAGCCCCTTTTTTTGTGTGGACTATAATAGTCCAGACACGCGCGAGATGTGCATCTGGGGTAGCATAATTTATGGCATAAATTATAATGGGCCTCACTGGAAAAATATTTTATAATGGGCCTCACCGCTTTATAAGCCCAAACGAATTTTAAAAAACCAATTATCATGGTTCGTTAGAATTTTTCCCGATAAATTTAGGCATGTGTCATCAATTCAGGAAAACTAAGGAATTAATTATTCTTTTTAATGGTAGAAGTAACCCACAAAAATATGATTTTTTTAAAAAAAAGACTCGTTTTGAAGAACTTTTTACTCAAAAAAGGTCTTGATCATTTATTAATTCCTTATAATTTGTAAAATATTCGTCTGGTAAAAAAAGACAAACCATCTCTCTGTATAATCAATAACAAAAAACAATTACCATTGACATTGAAGCAAAAGATGAAGAATACAAAAGGTCACAAACTATTAAAACAATACAAGAAGATGGGGCTGTAAATACTATTATGCCCAGCTTCTGCTATTTGCAATGAGTTTTCAAGAAGAAGAAAATAATTTAAAGTGACAAAAAAGGCCGCAAAAATACCATACTGTACACAGTACACTACACACTCCCCTGTAAAGCTTGTAATCTTCCCATCTATTTACACAAATTCTCAAACCAAACCTCTTCTCCTTCTTCTCAATCCTGAAAACTCACCAGCAATCAGAAGCGAGAATGGCTCGCCTCGCTCTCTTTCTCCTAACCTGCAAGCCAGTGATGTAAGAGATTCAACAGAGCCAACACTTTGTTCAGACTTTGGTCTGCTTCCTACTATGTGGTTCTGTCCTCAAGTCCCCTCGCCAGCTCTTTCGGTTCTAACCAAAGAAACCAAAAGGGAATTGACTGGTCTCCACTTTAGATCCTGAACCTACGAAGCCTGTTTTAATGAAGCTTGTTTCAGGGAAGCCTGTTTCAATGAAGCCCTTAATGTTTCATCTGGTAATGTCCATGAAAGCAACTGTCCAGCTGAGTCGCCGCTCAGTAACTGCTTCAGGTCGCTCGTGAGATAGAGAGCGGTGACCGGTTGCTTATGGAATTTCAACACCTTGTGTAGAATCAACTTGTATTCGGGCACTTGATCACCCAAATTCAGCCCTCCTGTTCTGTTGGTACTACTTGTTTTGCTCTCGGCACTCACGGGATCAGTACAATGTATCATCCTCCATATTTTAACTGCTCCACTCTGATGACCAGTTACATACCAGGCTGTTTCAAGCCAGTCAGAAGATGTCGAGCCTGTTACAGATAATACTGAATCAGAGGGTAACTGCGATGTGTTAGCCACAGCAAGGCAATCACCATTGATGCTCCAAACCGCAAGGACAGTTCCAGCAGCAGTTACAATTTCCCCGATAAGGTCATTTATGTAGATTGCTGAAATGGGAACTGGGAAGTCAGGAAGCTGCCTCACAAAACTCAACGAACTGAGATCCCATATTATAACTGTGCAGTCATCTGACCCACTTGCAATCATCATGTACGGTTGGCTTACACGTAGACATGTGACTTTAGCAGTGTGAGCACATAGGGCTTTCTCTAACCGTAAACGCCGTGAACCACGGGGGCCATCCTTGTTTACTCTCCACACGCACACTAGACCATCTTCTGCTCCAGTGACCACAATGCGTCCATCGTGACTAACACCAGCACACTGGATCTGGTTACTTTCATGGAGATTTTCATGAGTTGATAGCAGTTTGTCCTGATCATAGCTCATAAATCTTAAACTCCTGTCTGGGAAACCCCATGTTATGTATTTGGTATAGCCTCTGGGTTTCAGGAAGCAGTTAGCCCCGGCAACGAGCACCTTGTCGTGGAAAGTAATGATCTGGCTTATAGAAAATGAACATTTACGTGTTTCGTGAGGAACTAGATGCATTGAATGTTTCAGAGGGTGGAGAGGAATTTTTCGGTCTGTTCTTCTTTTGACATGAGCTTTCTGGAATAGTTGCTTTGGAGTTTGCCCAAAATGATTAATCTGAGCTAGTATGGAAGCTTTCATTGCGGGATCGGTAACTGCATCAATATCAACATTTCCCTCGTACGTGTAATGATAGAAAACATTTACAGCTTCTTCTGCAGCCTGAGAATAAACATTCCAATAAAGGAAAAGTAAATAACATGGCAATACTTTGATTACTGCATTCTACTTGGCTAGAAGCAAAAGGAAAATATTGTGTAATGTACCTTTCCTCTCTGTTTGTACCCAAAGATGAGATCTATCCAATGATGCAGATTCTCTGAGACATAATCTGACTCCAACGCTTCTCTGTGCTTGAGGATGAACTCACGAACACTACCTCTAGCCCACGGAGGTAAAAAGACATCACCAACCTGAAATTATGCAGGATAACTAATCTATATCAACCCTACATAAAAGGAAAATGGTACATTCAAGCACCATTGAAAGAACTTGAATTGGCACAAACCTTCTCTCCGGACTGTTTTTCACCCAAATCAAGGCTGAATCTATTTTCCAAAAATTCGGGCATGTAAAAGAATTCAGGAATGAGTTCTTTTACGTCTGAAGTATTGCCCTTTCCAGCTGCACTTAGCCAAGTGTCTTTTATACTATTGAAGAGTCTATCAGCATGATCAAACTGACCGCCCTGCAGCTTCTGATTTTCAGCACTGAATGGTGGGAGGCGGATAAGGTAAAACAGAACAATTCCAGCACTTGAATAGTGAGAACCATAATGAAATTTTGGAACCTCAGGATCATCCCAGCTCTCATATCTGAAATTGAGGTTAAAAGGAATGCATGATAAGCAAAGATAGGATACAATATGCTATCATGAAACAAGAAAAATTTATATGTATGATGATGAACACAAAGAGCACGTGCACTATAAAAAGTTTAAGATGCACATCACAAACCGTTTTCTAAATTCTTCTTCTCCTTCAGGTGTCTGGCAACCCATTGGTTTGTGAAGCTTGCGAAATGTTTTTGGATCTGACAAATCAAGACTCTCACTATCATAATCTGCAAGAACCCATGGAAATACCGGATACTGCGTGAGATCACTGTATCCACGTCCTGCTAGGGTATTGAGATGCATTAGGTAATGGAAATTGCTAATTTCCCCATTTTGCCATCTTTTCGAGAAAGACTTCGCCATTAATTTGAAAAGGCGGCTTCCCTCATTACTTTCCTGTTTTGCTGATCCTGAAATGGTTGTGTCGGGCCTGGGAAAAAATAAGCAGAATAAATAACACTTTCGCAGATCAATGAAGACAGAATCTGATTTATAAATAACTAACTAGCAACATGAGTACTACAGTGAAGAAACTGATACCTATCCAAGGATGCTTACCAAACAAACTAATAAAGTATAGAAGCCTTAAACACTAATCTTTCAGAACTAAGCTTTTAAAAGAAGACCCATCCCATGCTAACTCATGAGCATATATTGACAGATTTTACTAGAGAACAATATACTGCTATAAAATGTAAAAAAGAAACAAATGCATTAAGCTCAATCCAGTAGCGAGGAACAAAAAGAAACAAGATGAAAAGAATGAGGATACCGTACATGCTGTTCCTTGGAAGATTCATGGCAACCAGATTTTTGAAAACTTCTTCCCTCTCTTTCTTGTGGAACACGAGGAGATCATTACATCCATCCATACTAAATATCTCAATAGCAACCGGACGCAGCTGGTAATCACGTTTTAAAATTTCATGAACATTATTAAGCTTCCACATTCTCCAAGGATGCGGCAAGTTACCAGTCATGCACATTTTTTCTTTTCCCCAAGCACCACCCCCATATGCCCATGCTCTTCCCCCTACGGCTCCCGTTTTCACTGCTGTAGTCCATGATGTGCTAGACTTGGAGTGGAAATCCAGGCTTCCAGAGACATCTTTTTTCACACCCAACGCTTGATCAATAACGGATAACTCATCTTCGCATTCCTTCTCACAAATACACCCATCATCGTCAATGTAAAAGTTTTCTATCACATAAAGGCAAAATTCCCCTATTAAGAAAATTCCATCATGCTTGTCGAGATCAACAACTCTCTCACAGTTGTATCTGAACCTAATCTTTTCAAGATGCTCCAGATAAGGTCTGATCAAATACTCACCATCATCGTTCAGTTCCTTCTCCGGGCCTTTAGTCTCATCCATTTTAGCAGAAGATGAATGTCTTGGAGAGCCAGTCTCAGATTTTGCTTGTGTGTTGTCTGTTATTGGCACAGATGCTGTACTGGATTTTCCACCAAAGTCAAGAGCAGAATGAAGACTTGCTTCGTTTGTACTACTAGCTCTATCATCATTCCATCCATTTCTGGCAGAAGCGACATCTTTAAAATCATCTGACTCTTTCAAAAACGACTCATCATAAAGTTCACTGAGCAGGAAAGCTGGTTCGGAATCTGTGTCAGAAATAACTGGTCCATCTTCGTTTTTGGCTTTGGGAAGCTCAATTTCTCCAAGTTCCAACTTTCCATCAAGAACATTCTGGATGCTATCAATTTTTAGCTTACATCGTTCAAGCTTTTTGCGCATTCTGTAGGGGCCTTCAATCGGACAGAGCTGCCATTCAGGATCTTCAGACCCTTTGGATTTACGCATTGGGAATATTCCACGCTCATGCACAAGCTGCTGGAGATGAGTTTGCCACTCACTCTCAGCATGAAGTATCCAACCATATTTGTTTTGCCGAACAACTCTAAGCTCAGTAGACATGGCATCACGCAATACTTCTAACGCATATCTCCGTTCATTCAACTGATCCCAGTGTTTTAGGTCTAACTTCGACATATCTCGTGATTTTCTCCCCATCTCTCTCTTCCGACGCCCTTCCATGCCTTTTATCCTGACACCAGGAAATTTTGCCGAGCCAGCTATGTACTGTACCCACATTATTGCAGCACACTGCTCCAGTACTTTGTTAATAACCTGATCCGAGCTTTCAAGCCACTTAAAGAATTCTGGTAGATGCCCAGTCAACAACTTATCAAAACCCCCATGTAGAACATCAAAGTTTTGTCCTTGGTTTGGTTTAGTGACGAGCAAATCTTCAAGGGCAGATCTTCGGTGTACCAGCAAATATTTGACAATATCAAGTGACATGTTTTGCACACTCTTTCTCTGGTCAAGAAGCAGAGAGATTAAATTCACACACAGACAGCAATTCAAATCAGTATCAAGGTTGCTTGGGCAGAATATGATTCTCCTGTTTGCGACCAACAACTGCAGAACTGTTGAGATGTCAATCCCAGATTCATCAACAGCTGGATTCGGAGATGGCCTCTTCTTAGATTCAACAAGTAAACCCAGTTGGGATAGTAGGTCCTCCTCTCCAATAGTTATCAAGAACGATGGCAGGAAACAATATAGTACCATTCTATTTGTGTTTTTCAGGATTGAGTGCACATAAGCATCAAGTTGCCTTGTTGCTCTTCCAAGGGATAACAAACCTTTCCCTGAGGGAGTGACTTCTTCAACCTTACCATCTTTGTTAGCTAATTGCAGCATCGACAACAAGAACTCAAGAGCCCTAAGAACACCAGTGGGTTGAGGAAAAGCACCCATATAAACACGGTCCACTATCATCCAGCAAAATGTTTCCAAGTTCGCAGACCATTTGGCCTTGTCCAGTTTTTTCTCGTCCTCTTCATCATCACGCAAGAGACGCCTTTCAAGATAGTTCATGACTCTGCTAAGGCATAAGCCTTGAAAGACCAGCACACTTTCAGGATCAACATAGAAAGGAACCATTTCCAATATGCTTTCCAGAACCGGTACAGCTTTAATCTGTTCAGTCATTAAGTCAGCAAGTACCTCTGCCATAAAATCTAACACGGCACTTGCTCCAGCAGAACAAGGCCCGCCACCATAGCCAGTTTCATCTGTTTCAAGGAGAAGTTTTGGACTAACTGTGAAAAAGGCATTGACAGAAGAAGACCCTTGGGAGCCTGACTTTCGTTCTGAAGATGCATCAACTTCATTAACAGAGACATACGATTCAAGAGAAGGAGAACCAATCGTAGAGCTTTTAGATTCGTTATAGTTAGAGCCTAGCCAGGATGCAAGTGCAACAACCGGAGATGGTGATGGAGTGAAGGAGACTTTGAGACTTGATTTTTCAGATAAAAGGGGAGACTCGATCATAGGGAAAGATGCAGAACTCTGAGAATCTGTTGCCTGAACTTGACTTGCATTACCTTTAAGATCTTGAAAATCCCTTTCACTTGAAGCTGATACAGGGCCGACATGATTCTCATCTTGTTTCTTTACATCTTCAACACCTTGGAATGATTTACCTGAGTCCTGTGGTGGTGGTGTAAGAATGTTCTCCGTCTTATCATTAACCACATAATTTGCAGGTAAAGGCATTTCTTCAGAACTAAGACTGACCTGCCCTCGAGGGAAGCTTCCAGCACTGATGGAAGTTTTAGTGGACTGATCCTGGTCATGAGGCAAGCTAGAGAGAGTTCCTTGTGAGCCGTTATCGTCGCCATCATTTATATGCTTCTCTTCTGCTTTCACAGAGAGCTGTTTCGCCATCTTCACAGCATAAGCAGCCCTACAGCACAAAATATCCTTTAGGCGCAAATTATGCAAATAAAATCTAGCAGGTCACACTAAATCCAACATCATGAATATATTCTGGTCTTATCTTAGACCCTCTGACATAGAACAAGAGATGATAAGTGAAACTAATTACTGTCCACATTTAGTCTATTCAATGACTATTAAATCGATGCAGGAAAATAATTTATTTTCAAAAACCTAAAAGAAAATCATCAATATTTAGTAGGTGGTGAAAATTATAACAGTAGGTCTGTGATGCCAACCTGACACAGGAAAAGTAAAGGTCAGCACAATTTTCAACAAAGTCTGCACGTCTGCAAGCAGCAGAGAATTGGGGGCACATCTTTGCAAGGTCAACCATGAAACGGAGAACAGCCGTCGCAGCAGCAGGAGCTGATGCTTCGCCACCCATTAAACGTGCCGCGTATGTTTTGTGCATCAAAGCTTCCCCTTGAAGCTCCCCAGTCATTTCTGCCCCCTCTACAAGCTCTGCCACAAGACTAGCACTCACCTGAGAAAGACTTCCAGACTGGTGGGCGAGCATTGATTGCATGATCAACCTGTCATAAGTAGATCTAGCCATTGCCACCACTGAATCCAACAGATCTATGAATTTTAACTCCACATGGCTTCCATCATTCGGGACTAGGGCATGAAAGTCTAACATCCGAACCTCCGGTAGTCTTGGATAAACAGGTTTCCCAAAGATCAAGCAAAACAATATGTAATATATGTCTGGGGAATCATAAAAGTTTTGAAGAACCCGCATCAGCCCCTGATAACCTCCACTTGTCCGAAATTTAAGGGAAAAGTTCGGAGAAGAAGCAAGACAAACACCAAGAAGGGTCATGATCCACCTCATACTAGTAGGATGCACAGCCTCGTCGAGGAAGTAAGTTATTAATTTTGACGAGACTATCTTATGCCACAGCTCCAGAAGTTCCTCTGCTTTTATGGTTACCAGGAGATCAATGAGCATTTCCAAAAGCATGTTTCTCACAATTACATGCTTTCCCATTGACTCGCGCGATAAAGAGCTTCGTGACTTCACTTCAGGTGGATTAAATGTCATAATCACAAACCTAACCACATTTTCAAGCTCAGAAGTCAGGAATCCATCTTCTAAGATGCATCCAAGCAGAACAACTAAATTTTCTAGCACCGGAACTTCCACATCACCTCTCTGAAGTGTCACTAACAAATGTTCCACCAGATTGATTCTGCGCAGAATTGTAAGATTGTGATTCCTGTACCAATGCATTGAAACCAGATTTTCCAGAAAACCTAGTAAAGCAATCTGGATGGAAACAGGGGATGTTACCCAAAGGGTCCAGTCCAAGAGGACATGCTCAATCATATCCGCATTGGATAAGACAATGCAGTTTGAAGTTTCAACAGGGACATCTGTTTCTAGCTCAGAAAGATGACTAAAAGAATCCTTGGGAACAGAAAAGTCATCCATATCCCCATGAGACCCAACTGAGGAACTTTCGTAGCGGAACCTCGAAAGACCAAGATCCTCATAGATGTTTTCAAATATAGTCTCCGTAGGTGTCATACTAATATTACTCTGTCCACTCTCCAACTTCTTTGGCTCTGAAAATAAAGCTTCGCATGCAGCAATTTGGAAAAATATCTCCAAAGACTGCATATCAAATAGGTTCATTTTGGGACGCAAAAACAGAGCTAGTAAATGATATCCCCTGATGGTTTGCATATCCTTCACATTCTGAGGGTTTTGATGAAGCGCACAGGCAAGCAATGAAAGAGCCATATGTAGCATATCTCTAGATTCGGCAGCCTCAACAAGCGCGAGTACGACCGTCATTCCTCCCACGGGCCGGATAGTATCGCCAATCACACTTTGTCTGCAGATAAATACATTTCCCACCAGACGCCCAAAACGTGGTATTCCTAAACCATTTGAAAAGCAGAATCAATCAAATTATGAAACTAGATAAGATGAAAATGTACAAAAGGAACCAGAGGATGTAAGACCACCATATACCTCCAATAGGAGAAGCAGCGGCGGACAATGGATCAACCAGATTGAGGAGGGAAAAACTTCCAGACGTACGGATGAACTCTGAGCATGTTCCATCAAATGCAAAAATAAGTTTCTTGCCAGGTAACTGAAAGGAAAGATTTCCTAACCTCTCAAGGTCCCAGACAATTCCACTACCATCTGCCTTAGAGTCTCCTTGTCTATTGCTTCCATCAAACTTTTGCCCATTCGACGATGAAGTCATGTCACTGTCTAATGAATCCAGGATAGCCATGCTCCCCCCACCACAAGCCTGATTTGGCACAAAGCGTAAGAGATCCGCATCCTGGAAAAGACCTTTGTACCCTCTACCAAGAATGTACATGAAACCAATGCAGCCTGATGTGAGCACCTCCTCAAAAAGATAACATGAGCGTGTTTTCCATGTCAGATCACTAACTCTGGCACAAGTAGCTGGAGTTCCAACTGTTACCTGCAAAGATTTTCCAACAGGCGAAGGAGAGTACCCCAATTTACCCGTGTGCCTTAGTTTCCCATCAAGATACACATTTGCAACACTAGCCTGGAAGAGTCCAGCAAGAGCATTCGGTTTACTATGAACAACAGCAAGGTGATGCCACCTACCCTCTTCAATCTCCAATCCAGAAAATGACAAAGAATTTGAATTGCTAGTGGCAAGGGTCAGAATACCATCCTCCTGAAAGTAAAGTTCTGCATAAAATGGACTTTCATTGCTTACAGCACCAACAGAAAACATCCGAAAAATGTTCTGTTCATGTTGCTGCGCACTCGAGATGCGCGTCTTCGATGAAGTGCCAACTTTGGAGGCTTCTGGTTCTTTTCCTTGGGTTGTTAAAAAATTTCGAAACTGGAACCAACAAACAAATGAATAACCAGCAGCAGGAGGCCAAGATCTTTCTCCCAGGGATACCTGAACAGAAGCATGCCCAGTTTTGCTCATGTCCATCTCTACAAAAGGAGCCAGGGATAGGTGTTCCAAGGCTGTGTCTTCCATGAGAATTAGCTTTTCCATCATCCCAACTATTGCATGACCTGAATTCATAATCCTCATTTGCAAAACATATCTAAACAGCATTCGGAGCTCAGACGGGGACAATCTACACAGAGAAAACTATATACTAAGAAAACAGACAGAAAAACATATGTGGCAACCTTAGAAATGCATTCTGAATGTACTAAATATGCAGGACATTCCTACCTGTATGCTCCAAGAATTTCCACAATCTTCAAAGCATAAGAAAGAAATGGAGATGACCCCGCAAGAAAGGGGTAAATTATCTCCAACAGAAGTTCCACACAGCCTGTTCAATCACAATTCATGAAGGGATAGAAAGAGGTGAGAGAGAATAAGAGGAAAAAACCAACAGCAATAGGGATCTGAAAATTGATTGAAGAATATACCCCAGAGGCATGGTTCTTACCAACTGATGTGAGGTTTTCCTGATTGAAAGGACTGGCACGTGCAAGACTTTCCAAAAGGTTCAAAAATTCTAGCTGCATTTTTGGACTAAAGAGCAACAATGAACGGATCAGAACTCTGACAGCACCTGCATTGTAAATTCTCTCCTTGTCAGGATTGAACTGGCCTGATGGGGTTGTTACAATAAAAGTTTTCTTTTCACTTTCGGTTATAGCAGCAGAGGCCGTAGATTCGGATGTCAAAAATGGTGGAAGCACCACTTCAAGTGCAAGTTCTAACAACAGCTGTATAACCTGCCTTTCCAACTCAACACACAGCAATCCAGACTCCACCAAAAGCTCATAAAATGTCTGAGACGTTATAACAGCGTGCAGTTTCATCCTATTAACAGCATTCTCACAGACGGCAGCTGTCATAAGGCGAAATAGATATTTAAACAATTTGATGTAAACCATCAAATCAGACTCATACATGTGCTCTTTTTTCCCTTGAAAAGTATGAAGTGTCGTCAATAAAAGAGAGAAACCAGTGGCTTCGCCGAAGACTCTTTGGGCAGAACCATTAACACCAACGATACGCCATAGAGCACCCATTGTATCACATTTGGCATCATCATGAAGCTTGTATTGATGACCAGAAATACCAGTCACCATTCCACTCTTCAGCAAATCAACAACAGCTCCTAATTCTTCATGATGGACCTGGTTAGAGAGACATTGAAAGAAAAGTAAGGATTTTTGCCAACTGTGCTAAATAAAAACAATAATGGCATCGATGTAATCTAATACATCATAATTGCGATATACTTTACTGTGTAATTATATCCAAGAAAAGAGGGAAACAAATCTGTGTAAGAATAGTAAAGTTAAGTATTCTTCTGAGGTTAATTTACCTGTTTAGTGTCTTCCGTAATTAGACATGATAAGACCCTCAAAACGCCAGTTCGATGGGCATCAGATATCAAGAAAGGAAGAATAATCATCACACCATTGGCCGCACGAAAAGATGCCTGATTAGCCTCAGCTTTCTTCAACAAAGAGATCATACAATCCCAGCCAACAGTAATAGTGTTGTCAACTTCGAAGACAGGTAACTTTCCTGACCCAGATTCCATCAACTTTGGTGATGAAATGATGGCATCTTTAGTATCTAAGTGCTTTTTGAAGCTACCTGAGCTAGGCTTCCGATCCGAATGATTAGAAACTCCACTATACTGATCTGGACCCATAAGAAGCTTGTGCTGCTTCAAATCATCCTGTAAGACTTCCAAAACACCAACTTCACGTAGGACTTTCTTATATTGTTGATCAAAAGATATGAGCTTCACAAAGAAAGAAAGTATGGTGTGCTTCAACTGAGATGTGATTGGCTGTTGCAATAAGCAACAAAGTGACAGCAGTTCTTGCTCTGGAACACAATTCACAACTGTGACAGCGTATTCAAGAATTTTGAGAATAATATCTTGCAGCGAGGAAGGAAAACCAGCCATGTTGAGGACAAGTAATGGAACGGTCCTTAATTCCTGACACAATCTATAGTTTTCTACGTGGCTTGAGAATATCTTGAACATTCTGTTCAATACTTCTGCCTGAAGATCCTTATTCTCTGCCTTCAGGAAGATATCTTGCAGCATTTGGACAGCTTCCAGGTCTTTAACTTTACTACTTCCCTGTTCCCATGTTTCATCATATATACTATCAACAGATGGAGTTCGACTTCTGCTATGCCCAGTTGGCTTCGTTTGGGATGATCGTGAGGCCCTACCTACAGATGGCTCAGATGGCTCAGCTGGACCAGTCTGAGCCAGGGTGACAAGGACATCAAGCAATCTCGACAATGATGGAGAAAAGTTTTGTGACGAAAAATCAGCATTTTCCCTACTGTTTGTATTTTCTCCATCAGGAAACACTTCAGAGCCATCTGAACCACTATCTTGATTAATAGATGAACGACTGGACACAAAATTCTGATTTTTTGGCAAGGAAGATAGAATTAAGGCAAACTGAACAAGAAAGTGGTAACCATGTGCATTTCGTATGTCCTCCCTGAGCCGAACACCACCAGCCTCTAAAAAGTCAAATTTGAAAACGGTTAGTAGCCATAATTAGAACACCTTACATGTCCATATATGTGTGACTACTGAATGGTTACCCTCACATTGCATTTTTCATACGGAAATAACATATTTAGAGCTCTTATATTGGTGTAGACCATATTTACCAGGTCTGTACGATAGTTCCACGCATTCAAGTAACAAGTCCACAATGCCCATTGTGTAGGCTGAGTCACCACAATCCGAATCAAAATCTTTGACAGCCATCAAAAGAACCTTTATCTGCAAGAGAACTCAGAAATTTATTTCGTTTTTAGATTTGGTAGACTACTATAAGCAATTCACATAAGAGAATGAAAGCCGTTTTCAATGCCTTATTGGACTTATCACTTTGTAATACTAGGCTTCAGAAGAAACTAAAATATATGGATAGAACATTTAATTATCATTTGATCTTATCCTGAAATCAACGTAAATCTCCTGAAAATCAAGTTCTTCACCACAGAAATCTCACATAGTTTCAACAATAGTAAGAAATAATTAACCTATACCCAAGGTGAAAGCTTATAAGTATGCACAAGAATCGATATACTACACTCAGGCAGTCTGCATAATTCATTGCCATACCAGATGGTGCTTGCGTATATATCTTGTTGTGCTCCCATTGTCATTGACTAGAAGAAGTCCAAGGATCTGGAAGAGAAATGAAAGGGTGTCAAATGAAACGATAAGCGTCAGGTCTGGGTTTAAAATAGCATGAAGCACCCTGAAGTGACAGGGGCCTCGCTATGTGCTATAGCGATCGCTATGGGTCGCTTTACGGATTCAACAGAAACGTATGAAGATATACGTTAACTCTCATTATTATAAGTCTTAGAATATTGCAATTATTTTTTTTTTAAAATACCAAAACACCAATCCAAATCATAAAAAAGAAAGCAAAGAGAAAAGCAAACACAATCGTTTAAAGATATTGCTAGATAGCCTAAAACACTAAAAATCTAGATCATCATCATTACCAAGTTCATAAGGAAGATGAACTAGGTTAGAAAACGGCTTAATAAGGAAGATGTAAGGTTAGAAAGTCTTTGCTAGGGTTTTCTACGTGATAACACATTGTTAGCAAGTCAAATAATGCCACGTGAATATAATTTGTAATGTACATGATTTTTCCTTTTCAAATAAAACTCGGATTATCGATCAAACCATAAAGCGCTCGCTTCGTCGCTCTTTGCTTCGCCGCTATAGCATAGAAAAGCGTGCAAAGCGAGCGCTATATGTATAATGCTTCGCCCCTACGTACTAAGGCGATGAGACGGTCGCTATACATCGCTCCTCGCTATAGCGATGGAAGCGGTCGCTATTTTAAACCCAGCATCAGGTTATTCAATCAGATTTCAACCGTCAAGCTAGAAAGCATTCACGGAATTTTTTTCATTTCATAGCACAATGCTCTAAAACAGATGCACGAAAAATACCTGCATTGCATGTCTGTGAAGCTGTATGCTATGGAGTGGAACTAGACCTTCTTTATATTGAGAGAAAACCGTAATGGAGCCATTGGCAACCATATTGAAAAGCGACTCAAGAGAGTCATCTTCAATTAAACTCTGAGCAGCAGAAGGATTGCTTGCTAATGCTTTCATAATATGGACAACACTGCCCTCCACCTACAAGGGTGAGTGGGCACAAAGTATTAATTTTAACTGATAAAGCATAGGTGTAGAATAAACTTTCGTTGTCATTATCCAGCTCAAAACAAAGTATTTTTTTTTGTCTTATAAAAATTTGGAATAAAACTATTGAAACAGAACCTCAAGTCGTCTAGTCTGAAGAACTCTGTACCCAGCATCTTTTTCCGCTGATACCTCTTCCAAATCAGCAGTTATTTTACTTTTGCTCAGTTCATCATATGCTAGAAGTGCATTGAGTACGTGTATTAGACAACAGAATATCCCAGAATCCAGTAGAGATTGTTTGTCGATAGGCTGAAAAGAACACATACAAGGCGTTAAGGAGGCAACACATTATATAAGGCATAAAACCATCAAAGATCCAGCATCCTGGATGGTGTGAAATTGAGCTTTATAGGCTTTTATGGAGTTGGTAAACTGGAAAAGGTCAAAAAGGTACCCCAGATACAAGTACTTCAACAGCAGTTAAGAGGTTCGCACCAGAACTAAACCCCTCCTGTAGGAAGAAATCATGGATTAGAAATAGAGAATAGAGGGTGACATGTCAAGATGCACAATATTCAGAAAGGAAAGGCAAACCTTGGTGACATCTGAAAAAAACCTTAATACTTTCTCTACATCCAATGACCTTGTCTTGCTGCCGATCTTCAACTTTTCAATATCTGTCACAAATGCTCTCCCAATGACAAAAGAGAATATATGTGTTTCTACTAGCCTGCAATTAAAATAAATTTCTCAATATGGGTGATATTACCATATCTGACCTACGAGCATAGAATATGAGGAACAGAAGAGGACCAGCTAGACAGGGGAAGAACATACAGGTTGAGAAACGTATTTCCCTCCATAAAAGTTCAAATCATGTGAAGACTCGGAGATACTTTAATTTGGTGCAAATGCTATATACAACCAGAACGGGAACAGGAGTTAGGAACAGCTTACATAGTAACTAACTGATCTACATTAGCATGACGCTTCACTAATCTACAAAATGTATCCACGGTCAGATTTAAGGCGGCTTCCTTCTCCTGCATGACATATGAACGATAAGCACTCATTATTTGCTAGTCTTTGTAGGCAGATAGGTATAGAAAATGCAAGAAGAAATATTGTTCCAAGTTTAAAGGTAAGACATTCCGGAAAAAACGACTAACGAGTTTACAAGAGTATGGATTATCAAAGTAAGAACCTTTTCGGAGCTTGATGAACGGAACTCTTCCCATAGTCTCTTGAAGTCCAGTTCCAACTCATGGTTATCTCTGCTTTCGAGAAGTAAAAAGAGGATCAACAACTGTCTTACACACAATCAGTCAGCAAAATTATTTCACATGTATTGCATCTGACAGCTTGTACGACTGTATTTGTGGCCCTTTATAAAACTGAATTACTATTTCAATTAAACATGTCAAGAAAAGATCTTACATGTAAGTAGCAGCATCCTTTGACTCTCATTTATCAATCTTATCACAAAATCTAGCACCAAAAATGGTGCAATAAAGCAATCTAAAAGAGACTACTTAGTTGAAGCAATCTAAAAGAGAAATGAGACAATCTAAACTCTGGTCCCAAAACAAACATAAAAGCAAAATCAGCAAACTAAAAGTAGCAACAATGCACAACATCGGAAACCACAACCAGATCAAGCAGAACCAGAACTCTAGTTATAAGAAACGAAGGAAGAATACCTTGAATGAGATGAGTGGAAGTCATGGAGAGGAGAAGCGGGGTAAGTAAGAGATGGAGACGAGGAGGAAGACGGCGGAGCAGTAAGGTCAACGGAAAACGCGTCGGCGGTAGCGGCGTCAGAGGATTGAGCTAATCCGACCTTCTCCTTGATGTCCTTAAGCAATGTTGCCCATTTCATCGTTGTCCTTTTCGATGCCAGAAACTTTCATCCGACGACGACCTCACCAGACCAGACCCTGACTCGGTCTCGAAAACGGCACCAGATCCGAGTCGTCGATCAGAAAGAAAACCAACCCTAATACGATCAACCCAAAACTCTCATCGTTCACCAGAAGAAAATAAAAAGCACATATATCCTTAAAACGACCCGAAAGGAATTTGAATTAAAGAAAGAAGAAGAACCCAAAAAAAAAAACTCTTTTTTAGATCAAATTGAGCTAGTACAATGCTGTCAAATTAGGGTTTCGTAGCAAGAAGAAAGATCTAAGATCCAAAAATTCGAATCGTGATGTTTTAACCCCTACCCTCCAAACACTTCAAAAATCCCTTTTCCTTCCACGAGAATGAGCCAACCGATTTTGACAAAATAGGGAAGAAAAAGAGCTTAGCGGAATTTTTTTATTTTTTAAAAAATTAATTAATAGATAAAAACTATATTTTCGCAGATTAATCAACGAAATAGAAAAACCAAGTTTTATCAATCTCTTTTTTTCTTCCTTCTTTCTTCGTTTTTTTTTTTTGTTCTTCTGCTGTTCTTTTTTTTTTGTTTGGGTGTTGACGGCGTCTCTCCGCGCCCTGTTTCTCGCTCAAGTCGTCTCACTTTCTCTCTCTACACACGATGTTGTTTGTTCCTCTCTCATTGTTGTTATTTCCCGTTTTGTTACTTTATTAGCCCTCGTATTTTGTTTTATATTATTTTATACCCACTATAAATATTTCATTCATATTTTGACCCTAATAGTCTTGCAACCCCAACTACAATTATTGTAGACTCCCAAACAGATGGCGCAGACAATAAGCCAAGGCATTGACAATTCGAAACTAAGGACACTTGAATTAGAATACCTTTTGACATTTCAGTCGTGAAAGTAACAAAGGTTGACTCGTTCTTTCTTGAGAATTATAACGTTATTCTTTTATTATTTATATACATTTGTATGGGTAAACAAATTGTTAAATAATGATGTTTTTTTTTTGAATAATAAATAATGATGTTTATAGATACACAAATGAGATATTTGTGATTTGTGTTTAATTTTCTATCAAGTAAAAAACTTGTTTTATTAAAATATGAAATAAATGTTAACCAACTAGTTACTTATTGATTTTTAAGACAAGTATGACTATGAACCAATACTCAAAAGAAAAGTTCACCTCCTTAGCTTATTAATAGTGGTTTTTTACTTTATGGCAAAAAAAAACACCAATTTTTGTTTTTAAAATAATGTATACGTTTATTTAAATTTGAAAACACATGATCATAGTTTAATTTATTTGATCGAAGAAAAAAATATAAAATTTGGTATCACTAGTCGGATATTATACAAAACTGTTTCACCTCTAATTGAAATGGTGGGCAATTGAATGGACGGGAAAAGGGATATGGACGCAAGTTTTGGAAACAGCGAGACCTAAATTATAAATATGAAGAAAAAAACAGGGGCCAGCGAGAGGTCACACGCCAAAATCTTTTCTAGGTTCACGTCTACAATCGGAACTCAGAACTAGTCCGATTGACAAATCTCTATAATATTATTTAAAAATACATTTTTTAAAATGTATTTTTGTAAGTTATTACATATTATGCCATTATAAATAAGAAAAGATAATTGAAATAGGAAAGAATATAATTATTTTTAAAATTATTAATGAAAATATGGAAAATATTTATTTATCATTAAAGATGTTATTTATTATCTAGTTTCTTAATTATTTTTAATATTATATATTTTTAAATAATAAGTACTATATTTTTAAATAATAATTATTTTTAATATTATATATTTTTAAATAATAATCAATCCATATACATTCAAAAAAAAAATCTATTCGAAATCTTGCTATATTTTTCACTATAATTTATTTTATTTTATTTGAATGTATATATCAAAATAAAAGTTGATAAATATTTTACTAATTTTATTAAAAGTTAGACACAAAAAATTGATTTTTTTTAAGAGTTCGTGAACTAACCACAAAACTAGAGTCATCAAACGGTGCATATTAGAGTTATATTTTCAAGATTATAGGTTTTGCAGGTTAGCCCAAATAATATTTTAGTCACTGCAAAACGGGTTAAATGGACAAATTATTCCGTTTGATAACTTTATCTATAATTTTGAGTTAGACATATTATAAAATTCAAATAAAAAGTAATTTTTCTGAAATTTCAAATAATTTCTTTAAGAAAAATTACCCTGTGCTATATTACCACTGGTTAAGTCCTAGTTAAAATTAAAAAATATTCATATTTCTAAAAATCATTTATGAAATCGATTTCGGAAGGAAAAAAATGCATAAACACTGGCTTCCTATTTTATTTCAGTTATTACAAGAAACCAATTAAAAGAACACTATTTTTGTTTGGTCGTGGAGAACAATGTTTTGAATAGACAACTATCCAATTTGGAAATTTTCAAAACTAAAGACAGAAGTCGAGTTTAATTGGTTAATCCAAAAAAAAAAAGTCGAGTTTAATTGGCTCTATATAGTGTGTGTACTTTCAGCTATTATATTAGTTTATATATAAATGAAACGTAGGATCATTTTATTTTCTTAAAAATATCATTTTGAGCAAATTTTGGGGTTAGACGTTTTAAAACAAAACGTAGATGTCACCTATATTAAACAAGCAAACAAAATTAGAAGTGGTGGTAAATATTCATCAAACAAATATAGAAAATTTGGTGAAAAAAGAAAGTATATATTTGCAGAAGTACTAAAAGATACAACTTGGTCAAAAAAAGTTTTTCGAGTTCTTGCTATTAACTATTTTAATAATATGATATGTGTATTTCATTCATTTGTCTGGTTCCTGCAATATATAATATAAACAAGACAAATTGTGTGTGATGACGATTATAATCATTTCAGACGACAGAAAAGAATAACAATAACCGACAAAAAAGCAGAAAAAGTTATGGTCGGAAAATTAATCATTTAATTACCTGACTTGGTTTAAACCCTGACGAAATTCAATATATTAGTAACAATGGACCTTTTAATGTAAGAAAAAAAGATCTTCTAATATTAAAGCCCAGTTTATTTCCTTTATATTTGTATAAGCCCAGTTTAAGCAAGTTAGGCCCATACAAGGCCTATATGTTATGAAACAAATCACGGTCAAAACGCCGGAAAAGTTAGATGAACTAGACCTTTGGAGTCATCTAGAGAGTTTTAGAGCCCTCGTCCTTGTTTACCGTTAATAACTTTAACGTTTCATTTTTCATACGCCACGTGTCAATACCTGGTGCCTTCAAGAACATTCCCCGTATTCTTCTTCCCGCAACTGCTTTTATAACTTGAAAAATCCTTAACATCTTTCAACCCCAACAAAAATCCCAAATTTTTCTCGACATAATCGTAACAAACAAAACAATAAATCAAATCTCGAAACTTGTTACCACTGCAGGATCGGAACAGAAATGCATAAGTGGAATCTTCCGTACCGCAAAGATGACGTGGAGAGCGGCGGCGGTGAGAGATCTCTGTATCCGACGATGCTGGAGAGCCCCGAACTCCGGTGGGGTTTCATCCGAAAGGTATATTCCATAATCGCTTTTCAGCTTTTAGCAACCATCGCCGTCGCCGCCACGGTGGTTACCGTCCGTCCGATTGCCGTGTTTTTCGCCACCACCAGTGCCGGTCTTGCTCTCTGGATACTTCTCATCATCACGCCCTTAATAGGTTATTCAAACTTGTTAATTCGATTTCGGCTCTCTTTCGTCTGAATATATTTCTGAAATTGGTTTTCTATTTTTGGCAGTTATGTGTCCTTTGTACTATTACCATCAGAAACATCCGGTGAATTACTTGCTTCTTGGGATTTTCACGGTGGCTCTGGCTTTCGCCGTCGGATTAACATGTGCATTCACCAGCGGTAAATACTTGTGACACACTCTTAGTCTTTGTTCGTTTCTTGCCTGCAATGGACTCTCTGCTTGAACAATACGCTTACGATTTAAATTACGCTATGAGGTCTCCAACACATTTGAGCTGGTTTTGGCTTTCCCTTACTCAATAACTCATTCATGTCAAAAGGAATAATTATTTATAGAAGCCTGAGTTTTTTTTTTAACATTTTACCAACAAAAGCAAAGATGTCGATTTAGGGATTCAGTCTTTCAAAGTAAAGAGTGCAAAGAACTATTCTATTAAGGTTTTGAAGAATAAAGACCACAATTAGACTAAATTGGTCATAGTTTTGGGCTACTTGAATAATCTTCCATGCTTACATTAGTGAATAGAAACACGGATTTTTGTGTTATATAACGCATACCAATTTCTGATTTATAATATATAATGGGATTTCATGATATGATAATTCTTGGGACCAGACCAGACCATATTATAATGGCAGATTATTCATGAGATTTTGTTATTGAAACAGGGAAAGTGATTCTTGAATCAGCGATTTTAACAACCGTAGTGGTGCTTTCCTTAACTTTCTACACCTTCTGGGCAGCAAAGAAAGGATATGACTTCAATTTCCTCGGTCCCTTCTTGTTTGGTGCTATCATCGTTCTCATGGTCTTTGCCCTTATTCAGGTAATCAAGCGTCCTTCATCTTACAATTGCTTGTTGTGGTTAACGTTAATATGAGCTTGATCTTTGCCTGTGTTGGTCAATTTTTTGCAGATTTTTTTCCCGTTGGGTCGGATCTCAGTGATGATCTATGGTTGCTTGGCATCGATAATATTCTGTGGCTACATAGTTTATGATACCGACAACCTCATCAAACGTTACAGTTACGATGAGTATATTTGGGCAGCAGTTTCGCTCTACTTGGACATCATCAACCTCTTCTTGTCTCTACTTACCATTTTCAGAGCTGCCGAGGGTTAAATGATTAAGGTTATCATGTCCTTTAAATATGTAAATCTTTAATATGTATTAACGAGACGTTTTTTTCTTTAAATATTATCGTGTGTAGAACATAACATGGTAATGTGATTTGAAACGTTAGTGCTTTTAATTTGGATTTAATGTGAATGAAAAAAATGCCAACTTACCTGATGGAAACTGGATTGTGTTATTTACACATACACACTGGTGCTGCGTCTGCGTTTGAAACGCAGAACTTTTGACTCTGCCATCTATGTTCGAAACTACAAAATGGCCTCTGAGCCATTTGCAATATACAAGTTTCTTTTAAACTCGAATCCAAACGCAAAAACAGATATTACCAAAGGTGTTTCTCATTCATATTAAACATAAATTCAATTCACATGAATATTATTACGCTTACTTGCAACAAGTACTAGTTTCAAAACGATCAAGGAGATGGAGGCGGTTGCACACACCCACAAAACTCGAACCGCTTTTTCATCCTCTTCCGTCGCTCACCTCTCACTCCGTCATAGATATAATCCCTAAGAAGAATCCTCGTTTTGCTATCTGATATCTTCGCCTTCGCTCTTTCTCCTTCCAATTTCAATAACAGAAACTGTAATCTCTGTATCTCCAACTGTAACCTCCCAATCTTCTCTGATCCTCTTCTCGCTTGTTCTGATATTCTCCTCCTTCTGCTACTCTCATTCTCATCAAGATCCATAGATGATTTGCTTCCATCTGATCTCTCAAATCCGCTTTGGACTTTTGTCACCAGTTTTCTGTTGATGCTTAAAAGCTTCTCTAATGCTTCCTCTGCTTCATTGATCTGTCCCTTAATCGTTTCGTACTCGTCTTCTTTTCCTTTCTCACCTTTTTCCTCTGTCTCCACTTTGCTTTTCAAATCTTCTACGGCGATATGAAGATTTGCAAGCTTCTGTAAATCCGAATCAAGTCTCTCGAGAACTTTTCTCTTGTTTATTTCTTTGTTTGGATCCGTATATCTATCCGAGATCTCTAATTTGTCCACAACCAGCGACTCTTCAGACAAGGATTTACCTTTATGAGGATTCTGTGGCTTTACCTCAAAACTGTGATCATCTTCTATCTTCAGAATGTCTCTCTTACTAATCCCATATGATGAGCAATCAGAAACCTGATCAAGTACGATATCTTTCGTGATCATTTCGCTTTCCTCTGAATAGATTTCATGGTTCTGTTTCCGCAGACTTCCACTTCTCCTTCTGCTTCTTCGGGGAGCCGTTTTCAGTTCTTCCATTGCAAGGTTTTGGGTTACTGCCTCCTCGATAGCTTTGATTCTCAAACGCATTTCTTGCAACTCTAAGAATCCATCGTTGTTATCCACCATTGAAGCAGTGTCCTGGTAAGAGATACCCACAAAAGATTGGTTACTCTCCTACAAGAAAAATTCGAAATTAACAAAGAAAAAGATGCAACATCAGTTTAGAGGAAAAAAAAATGACTTAGACCAAGGGTAGAGCTATCTAAAACTTCATTACGATCGACTAAAAGTATTCTATTATTAGAAGCAGAGTTTGCTTAGATGATATACCTTGGCTGGTTGATTCTCGAATTCGTGAGGCATGGCAATATGTTTTTCCAGAGATTCTATGCTTTCCTTCAACAATACAATAGCTTGGGCGTATTTTCTCATAAGATCGTTTTGTCCTTCGTTGGCATCCTCTAAGTTGTTCAGTCTTCCTTTAAGCTGGTCAATCTCCAAGTCTTTTAATGTGCTTCTATTTTCAAGACTTTTGCAGGCTTCAGCCAGTTCATGGGTCAATGCTTCAAGCAATGTTTCACGAACAGCCGAAATCTGCAAATCTCCAAACAATGTTGCAGCTTGAGACCCCCATAGTTCAATCTCATTCCTTTCTGTTAAAAGCTCCTGGTTCAGCTTTTCCTTCTCCACTTTGATTTCTTCAAGTTCCATGAGTAGGTTCATCAAGTTAGCTTCCAATTTCTGATTAGCTTCGTTTGCATGACCCGTCTTCTTAATCTGCTCATGGTAAGCTCCGCGGAGTTTCAAAACCTGCTTATCTTTATCTTCTTCTATCGATTTAGTTTCCTTGTATCTACATTCTAAATCCTCCACTGCCTTAGATAATTCAGATTTTTCATTTTGCACGATGGAGATCATCAGCATAGCTTCTAGAAGTTCTTTCTCCTTCTGACCCAACTGATCCTTCACATTAGCAATTTCATGTTCCAACTGATCATTGGCTGATCTGGCAGAGTGCAGTTCGGCATCCGTTTTCTTTAGAAAACATTCAAGCTGCAAGTTCTCGATTTCTGTAGATTTTAACTTATCACCAACCTCCCTTACCTCTTCCTCGAGCTTACACTTAACAAAACTGAGTCTGTCCAGATCCTCGTTTAGTTTCACCGCTTCCAAGACGACATCCTCCAAAACAAGAATGAGATTGCTTTGGTATACAGTCTCGGAAAGAAGCAAAGAGATATCCTCTTCTAGTTTACGTTTCTCCTCCTCCAACCGCAATGTCGACTTTGTCAAGTATTTTTTCTCGTCTAAAGTTTTGTAATTCTCTCCCTGCAAAATGGTGTAGTCATTTCGAAATTGCAAGACTTGCCCGTGCAAATCCTCAATTTCCACCTTCAATACTTCTTCTCGGTTGACTCCTTGATTAACTTTTGTGGTCAATTCTCCATTCACGTAGATAAGTTTCTGGGTCTCATCCCGCGAAAATGAGAGCTGGTTACGCTGAGATTCAAGTTCTTCCTCAAGGATTTTCTTCTCTGTTGCAATACCAACAGCTTCTGATTTAAGTTGCCGAAGAAATTCAACAAGGACGAGATTCTCAATGGCAGACTGCTGGTTTTCATCCCCAATTTTCAAAAGCATAATTTGCATCTCATCAAGTCTACTCAATATGTTATGCATATTTTTCTGGTCTTGCGAGTTCTCATCACCGGAATCTATACCTGGAATTATTTCAAGCTTCATCAATACCTGGTAGATCCCCGTTCTCAGTATTTTAATGCAGTTAATCGAGGACTCAATCTGCACTTGTTTCCCAATATTTTCCTGTTCTAGTTCAGAGACTAGCTTCTCTAACAGTTGAGAAGCCTCTTTAATATTCTGATTCTCAGCAACCAGAGAGGAACTCTTCTCAAGCCAGTCTTGCAAACATTTCTGCAGAACAATAATCTCAACGTGAGCATCATGAACTCGATCCAGTTCCACTTGATATTCACTCTCCTGGCGTCGATTTTCATCTTGAAGATGATAGATCTTTGATTCCATGCCATTCATCCGACTTTCAGACAATTGCACAAAACTAGCAGACTCACGGACCTTGGCATCTAAAGACACTCCCAACTCTTCAATTTTCTGAAGGGAAGATTCCCTCTCGGTCGCTAATTCCAAAACTTTCACTTTTAACTCTGCCTGTTCATTTTCCAGATCTACAATGGTTTTTCTCATTATATCCATATGAGAGAGTAAGCTTTCTCTTTCATTAACTAAAATGGACTTGTCATCATTTAGCAGGTAGCATGAGTCTTCTAGTCTTTTCAATTTTGACTTGAGTTCTTCAAGTTCTGCCTTGGCATCAAAAAGAGAATTCTCCAGTAACCTGTTTTCCTCAGAGAGTTTCTTGCTGTTTTCTGTAGCACTCTGCAAACGGGAAATCAACACGTCCTTCTCAGAATGAAGGCCTGATTTCTCTTCTGCGAGTGACATACAAGCTTCCTCCAATGTCTTCAGCTTTCCTCTGATTGTTTCCAGCTCAGAATTCAAATCTGATATGGAGTTCTCCAGAAGAAGGTTTTTCTGAACAAGCTTTTCCATCATTCCTAACTTCTCAAGCAGGGCCATCTTTTCGATACTTTCTCTTTCCTTTATTTCCTTTAGCTTTGAGTTCTCCTCTTGCAATTCCTTGACAGAAGACCCAAAGCCTTCTGGATGTAAACCAACCAACTCCACCTGTTCTACCATGGAGTGGTGTTTCTTTCCTATCTGACCTAATTCCTCTTTAAGACAGTATATTTCTTGCTGCAAAGCATTTCTCTGGTCCACTCTCAGTTCAACTTCTGCTTCAAGTTTCTGTATTTTCTCCCGTAATCTTGAGATCTCCTCCTGCAAACTTTTAATGGATGCAGCGGAAGAGAGATTGAGCTCACTGAGGCTTTTGTTCTCGTCTTTGGCTTCCTGAACTTCCTCCTGTAAATCATTGTTACGGGCCTCCATATCTTTCAGGATCTGAGACCTGTTTTGCAGTTCCAATGCCAAAGTGCTTAGCTCTTCCTGAGACTGAGAGTGCAATTGCTGAAGGGTTTGAAAGGCAGTCTCAGCCTCCATGAAACGCAAGTGTTCTTCTTGTACACTAGTCCACAATCTTCCCATCTCTTTCTGTTTCTCCGTGAGCTCATGACTTTGATTCCCCAGTTTCTCCAATAGACCATCCAGCTCAGTGTGCAGATTTTGATTTGATCTCTCAAGCACGACACATTTTTCCTCTGCAAATTTTAACTTAGCAACCCCATCCTCAATTTCACGGCTAAGCCTTTGGGTTTCTTCTTGAGCATGAAATAGCTTGAGCTTTAGATCTGCAATTGTATCTAGACAATGTTGGTATTGGAGTACATAAGCTTCGTTTTCTTCAATTAATTTGGAGACCTTTTGCTTCAAGATTTCAACTTCACCCTCAGAATCTTCTGCCCGCTGATGAATTAACCTCGCATCTTCCTCAGCCTTGCGCAACCTCTCTTCCAGGCTAGATATGGTTTCCAAGCATTGCCGATATTGAACAAGAGCAGCTTCCTTGTCAGTTTCGGATATGATAAGGCTTTGCTTCAAGGCTAAAGTTTCAGCTTTGGCTTGGCTGGCTCGCTCATTTACTTCTCCAGCCTCCTCCTGGGCTAGAGAAATGCGATCCTCCAAATCAGCTATGTTTTGTAGACATTGCTGATATTGAAGAAGACTGGATCCCTTTTCAACCTCTAGTTTGCTGAGCGTTTCTCTGAGTGTTTCGACCTCAGCTTCGGCTCTTGTGGCTCGCTCATTAAACACCCTGGAGTCCTCTTGTGCACGAGATACCTCAGACTCCAGATTAGACAGTCTCCCCAAATTCTGATCAAACTGAGCTAAGTTAGCTTCCTTTTCAGCCTGCACTTTAGAAAGAGCATCTTTCAAAGCCACAATCTCAGCCTCAGCTCTGCTAGCGCGTTCAGATTCTGAGAGAACCTTAACATTTCTTCCATTTCTATCAACATCATTGAAATTCAGTCCTTTTCTTGCCTTTCCAGTTTTCAAACCCTTCCCGTTGCTCGCAGACTGAGGCTCTTCCATGAAGGCTATATTTCGCTTTACGGTACTCATATGAGAGAAAGAGATCCCCAAAGCATCTTTTTGTAACTCATTGGGGTAAACCGGAGCTCGGATAGGAGGATAATTCTCAGGCGTTTGTGGATCAAACTCATTGGTGGAAGAACCAACAAGCGACTCCTCACCAAACATCATGGGTTCTTGGTTTGGGAACGCTTCTGCCATAGTCTGCTGAGCATGACGAATAACACCGGTCGCATGATCATATCTTTCAGCTAAAGCACGATACGCTCGATAAAACTCTTCAACCAATTTCATAAGCTCAGGCCGCTTTTTGTAATACATTTCTGCTCGCCTAGCAAAGGAATCTGCATCTTCTTCAATAACCTTGATCATTTGTTTGACTTTACTATCCATATCTGTCAACAAAAATAAAACATGTTAGTAAATCGCAGACAAAGTTCCCGGCATGACACAAAACTGAACTAATGAGTCAAAGAAAATTGTGGACTCTGCATCATGATGAAAATGATCAAGCCTCAACATCTCACAGAACAAAAATAATCCTTCCCTTGGGCAATACAAGGCACGCAAAAACAACAAAATCACTTTTTAGAACATTTTAATTCAGATGAATCAGTAGCTTCTCTAAGTCACATACCTGTAAGATTCTCTTGAAGCCATTTAGAGTTCTTGGGGCTTATGTGACTATCCCACCACCAAGAATAGCGTTTCGTGTTACCATTCGCAACAGCAGCCATTTTAACCAGCAAAATTACGCACCACCACCACCAAAAACTATGACGATATTAAATCGCTCCGGAACCAGAATGTGCAAATTCAAAGGCGCTCACAATGGCAAGAGTAAACCAAAACCTCCGTTAAAATTCCTAAACTTAACAAGAAAAAAAAAACAAAAGGCAAGAGTTAAGCTTCCATAGGAATGAACAAAGCTGATCAATCACATAGAAAACAAATATAGAAAAACGAAAAAAAAAAAAGTAGAAACGAATTACCAAGTCAATGAAGGCCAAAGTCGAGACAAGATTATTTCAGTGCCCAAAGCAATCGGCAGTAACCTGGTCAGAAACATATCAAGCAATTCGTACGGATGGGAAATCGGATCAGCATAAAGACGATTCTTTTGCTCTTAAAAACGAGAGAAAAACTCATCTAAGGAAATTAGACGATCACACCCAAAATCCAAGGGAAGATAGCAAGAGAAACCACATGATTATAGTACAGTACTTAGCCGAAACTAACATTGCCTACAAAAGTTGATCTAACAGCAGTGAAATCAGGTCCGAGAGCAAAAATAGCGAGGATTACCGGAAAGAACAGTTCTTCCTGTCAGCTTCCGCTTTCACTTCTCCTTCTTCTTCGCATATCTCAACTCATCTTCTTCCTCTAGATCTCTCTCTCTCTCTCTTTCTACAGGCGTTTCCGCTCTGTTCCTACTTTTTACGTTGTGAAGAATTGTTTAGGTATGGTGGACTTACACATAAGCTACGAAATGACGATATCACCCTCCTGTACTGTTCCCAAAAATGTTTCTTCCAATTTTTTTATTCGAAGTTGCGTGACTTTGCGTCCTCGGGATCGCCTTCGCGGCCAAGAGATCTGCAATTAAAAAAACTTATGGGCCCTTATGGGACTTTTTATGTCAAAAAAATATATTTATTTGATCCATCTACAATTAAATAAAATCTGGTGTGAACAAAAATAATAGATTCGATCTGATACTTTCCATTTCTCCATGAAGAAAAATCTTTTTATCAGTTGATTCTTTTCTATATTTTACTTTTAAGTTTCTTTAGCATGTTTGCTTGTAAGATTATAGATCTAGACTAGATAATATCAGTAAGTACTTTGAATAGTTGTTACTTGTTAGAATCAGTATCATGTAACTTTGATATATATGGTTTCCATGTAACTTTGATATATATGGTTTAAAATCACGTATACAACATAAAAAGCTAGTGTAATGAGATAGAACCGTCGAAAGTCACCCTTTGATTGGAAGGAACAAAAAACCTTATTGCATAGTCATTCCAACGAAAAATGGTATATTTTGTAAAATTAGATTCAACAATTTGATTAATAACAGATAAAAGATTAAATATAGAATTATTCGACCCAAAAAAAAAATGACACATTCTTCTGGTTTCCTTTATATCAAGATAAACACCCGTCTGTTAGATACTATAAATATTCATATTATTATTATTATGATCGCTATTGAATAAGCAATAATAAATAAATTAAAAAATTGTCAACTATCCATTTATTACATCACAGTTGGTTTGAAGTGATGATCAGTGGAGCATTCACAACAGGCTCGATATGACATACATGGAAAAATAAAAAGTTTCGTACTCGAGTTTCTTTTGCAAAAGTATCAGGATATTTAAATCTTGAGGGATAAAAGATAAACTAAAGATTTCCAGCCATAATAAATAAATAAATAACTCATAAGACTACCCACAATGAGGTAGTTGAAAGTAATATTCAACTGTTTAAACCATTGTATGGGGTGTTGAATAATTTGAGTGGGATGACATGGAAGTAAAAAAAGTGTGTCCCACGTATCATTTTTTTTTTATTGAAAGAATAGAAATTTTGGTGACAGAAATATTTAATAAATGGGTGATGAACTTTTTTGTTTTTTTTTTACATCCACATTATTTAAGGCAATTATTGGATTTGAAATTATATTATTTATAACAAAAAATTATATCAAAATTCATCATTTTTCATACTCTATAAATAGAGACTTGTTTCATTAGATTTGGACAAAAAAAAAAACCATATTTTTAACAATATTCTTCTATTTAGCCTATCACAAACTTTCGTTTTTATCTTCTCCTATCTTGAGGAAATGGATCCCAACGATAACCCTTCTAACACCCAAAATTCTTCTAATTATCCATTTTACTACCCAAATCTCAACCACCCATTTCAAAATCAATCTTCTAACCAACCATTGTAGGGTATAAAATTTTAGTAGGTGTTGAATTATTAGGTGGAAGAGAAAGAAAAAGATGTGGAAAAGAGAGATATGATGTAGAGGGTGTTGAACTAGATAGTCTAATAACATCGAGAGGCTGACAAGGGATAAGTGACAAAGACAGGGTGTCTTGGGCGGTGTGCTTCCACTTCCGTCACCCTTTGTTATTTCTCCACGTTGGATTTTAGATTCGACCTATACTGCGATCTTGCGTGTCAAAATTTTCAAATCATTTAATGTCGCTATTAAAGTTGGGTTTAGCGGGGGGAAAAAAAAAAAGAGTTGCGTTTGGAGAATTGTTCATGACTTCTTTTAAGTAAAAACGGTCAGAAATATTTTAGAGGGAGTTACAGTTCAATATTATTGGATCCTTTATAGTTGAGTTGTCCGATCGAATCATTGTGTTAAATATGTGGATTACTTCTTTCACGCAACCTAACTCAATGAGGACTGGTTGTTTATTATATTCACGAATCGACAAAAAACAAAATAAATGATTCATCTATTGGAAACAATTTGGCTTCTAATCATCATAAAAGGTTACATATATTTATATGGCGTTTCGAATTGGTCAAGATTCATTTATTGTAAATTAAATTAAAAACGTGACTTCGAATCAACTGTTTTCTTAGAAGTTTCTTGTTCAGTTCGTTGCCAATACTGAATCGTTTAAAAGGAGTTTGTTTCTTTCTTTAATACAATTTTTTGTCGGTTCTAGAATAGATGACGTCGATAAAAAAAAAAAAAAAACAGAGGAAGTCAACACTCAACAGCCACCTACCTAACACTTTAATAGTTCCAGCTCGGTTTCATGTCCTTAAGCTATACTATTAGTTTCCAGAAAATCGTTTATATGATTATATCCCCCCATATGCCGTTAGTTAATAGTCAAATATATAAATTATTCTATAATTAGTAAGATCATATGAAATTTTAAAGTGGAAGTCATTTTGATTTAGTGAATTGACCAAAGAGTAATTAATACAATAGAAAATATGAAATTCAATTTTCTAAAAATACAGAATAATCTAGACAAATTTATAAGTTATTATGCAAGTAAAGACTAGAGACATTCGTTTCATCGTTGGCTCACATGTCAAAAGTAAAATTGTTCATCGTAAACGTGGTGCATATAGAACCGTTTGTCGTAGATCTTTGTAAACGTGTTGTATTGCTTATATAATTATTTTCATAATTTGTAATAAATAATAATTCATACGATAAATAAAAAATGAAATCTAAAAATACAGAACATCACTGCGATTTATATCGAGTATTGGAAAATGTTAATATTTTTAAAATTGAATCAAGGCCTTGTAGCCTCTAATGTTTCGTAATGATAGGCTCGTTAGAAAATGTTGAAGCCCATAAGGCCCATACTGATAAAGTCAGGTAGCGAATGGGTAAAGACGCAACGCAAGCGGCACATCAGATGCATATCCATTTCGAGGACCAACCATGAAAATGCGTGCCACGTCATTATTTATCGCTGATTAATCTCCTTGAAATGACCAAAAAACCCTCAATTTGTTCGTTTTATCTACAACTACACAAACAAACACAGTTGGGTTGAGTCACACTTGTTTTCACTCGGAAATTTCGAAATCGCGATCAATGTCGATGATGGTGTGGGCACTTCGGCGGAATGTTCGCCGGAAAAGTTACACGATGCTTGTTAGATATATCTCCAGCTCTGCATCTTCTGGAGGAGCCACGATTAAGCCTAAGGAGCGGTGTATTGAGAAGATTTTGGTGGCGAACAGAGGCGAGATTGCTTGCCGGATCATGAGAACGGCGAAGCGTTTGGGGATTCAGACAGTTGCGGTTTACAGCGACGCTGATAGGGATTCGCTCCATGTGAAATCTGCCGATGAGGCGGTACGAATTGGCCCGCCTCCGGCTCGGCTCAGTTACCTCAGCGGTGCGACCATCATGGAGGCAGCGGCTCGGACTGGTGCACAGGTGTGAATTTAATTTAATTGCTAGGATTTTCTTATTTTAGCTATATATTGGTTCCACGAAAATCGTTTTTCGGTAGCTGATGTCTTCTTTGAATTATAACCAGGCAATACACCCTGGCTATGGGTTCTTGTCAGAAAGTTCCGACTTTGCCCAACTCTGTGAAGATTCAGGTCTAACATTCATAGGACCTCCAGCATCTGCAATTAGAGACATGGGTGATAAAAGGTACTACTACAGGCTCCATACTTCTTTTCACAATCTGTCCTTTTATCCTTACTTTGAACAACTTCTGACGACGTGCCCCACATCTGTATTTATACAGTGCATCCAAGAGAATAATGGGGGCTGCTGGAGTTCCTCTCGTGCCTGGATATCATGGCCATGAGCAAGATATTGATCATATGAAGTCAGAAGCGGAAAAGATTGGATACCCTATAATAATCAAACCAACACATGGAGGTGGGGGAAAGGTATGATATGATTTGTCTAATAGTTAGCTTGTTGTAATAGTTAAATTACTCATGTCACCAAATAAAAGCACTCGCATGTGTTTCCATTCACTTTGATCTCACCTTCAATACTGGCTACAGAAACAGGGTTTAGAATTCTTTTTAGCGATAGAAATACAGTTCAATCATCTAAAAGTTTAATACCCTTTTAAGGTTTATGGGTTTTGAAGTAAAGCAAGCTTTTGTTTTTAGGGAATGAGGATAGTGCAAAGTGAGAAGGATTTTGCTGACTCGTTTTTGGGGGCTCAACGTGAGGCTGCTGCTTCTTTTGGCGTTAACACAATTCTTCTTGAGAAATACATCACTCGACCAAGGCATATAGAAGTCCAGGTACTGGGTTGTGAAATTCCATAAATTCCATATTCTGTTTCTTGTATGAAAAGATTGTTATGTACTGCCTTGAAACCCAATTATTATGTATAGAAGGAAGACATATTATTACTTTGGTTTAAAGCGTTAACTTCTATATGTATTGCGACTGCCATGTTCTGTTTAAGCTATATGGATTAAGTTATCCCTATTCATAGAGAAACCGTTTATGGATCTTAACTTTTTCTAGCATTTTACCTAATATTCCTTCTGTGATTCCACTGCTTTAAGATATTTGGTGACAAACATGGAGATGTTCTTCATCTGTACGAAAGGGATTGCAGTGTGCAAAGAAGACACCAAAAGATTATCGAAGAAGCTCCTGCGGTAATGGCTGTGTTTCTTTCTGTTATTGGTTCATATCTTTTTTTATTATAAATGGTGTGGGTCTGATTGAAACTCTGCTGGTGCAGCCTAATATATCTGAAAAGTTCCGCTCAAACTTAGGCCAAGCTGCTGTCTCTGCTGCACGGGTATCACTTTAAATCCTGCTTTTCATCTTTTACAGATTTAAGAGTTTTCAGTGAGAAATCTTAGTCGAAAATGTTTCTTTACCATGCTCTGTATATTGCATTTATTTATAGTAGGCTGTATGTCCCTTGAGTCTCTATATTCTCTATATTTTATGTTGTGCATTACTTATATTTGATCATGAGTTATTTGATCGAAGTTTACCATTGTTAATTTGAGTTCCATTGATGTGTAGTCTTTTGAAACCTCTTCTTGCTAGGCTATCTTTCACTTCAACTTCCACAAGAAGCGCTTATATTCTGTTACCTTCTGATATTTAAAGGCAGTTGGATATTACAATGCTGGGACGGTGGAGTTTATAGTTGACACTGAGTCTGATCAATTTTATTTTATGGAAATGAACACCCGTCTCCAGGTGATTCTTTGATCTATATGTATAATAAAATTTTACCTCAATAAACATTTGGTTATCCAAAGGAAAACTGATAATCCTTCCTAGGTGGAGCATCCTGTAACTGAGATGATTGTTGGTCAAGATCTTGTGGAATGGCAAATTCGGGTTGCCAATGGGGAACCTCTCCCCATAAGCCAATCCGAGGTGCCAATGTCAGGTATCGCTCTTCCTCCTTGGCATAAATGGAAAATAGTTTTTTGATTTATTCTCATTCCGTAATTTTTTTCCTCTCGAATCCATTATTTTTAAGATATTACTTCTGGCAGAAAAAAATTTAAACAATGTTTTCGTGAAAATTTATCTATTAATTTGCAGCTGTTAATTCATTATTTTGATCTGCATATGCATCCTCTTGGCAGGTCATGCCTTTGAGGCCAGGATATATGCTGAAAATGTTCCAAAAGGATTTCTTCCTGCAACTGGGGTCCTCAATCATTATCGCCCTGTTGCAGTCTCATCATCAGGTGCGGTTGATTGTATATAAAACTGTTTTCTTCTTCCATCTTATGGAAATTTTTCTTACATCAGACCCTGTTTTTGTCCTGTTGTGAACCTCTTTCATGTTGGACTTTTTCTGTAGCAGTTCGGGTTGAAACTGGAGTTGAGCAAGGAGACACTGTTAGCATGCACTATGACCCTATGATTGCAAAGCTTGTTGTCTGGGGAGGGAATCGTGGCGAAGCTTTAGTGAAACTGAAGGATTGCTTGTCTAAATTTCAGGTACATCCCTGAGACCCCGAATAACAACATTTTGGAGCTCTCTGCGGTGGCAATTATACCTCAGCATAACCTTAAATTGTCAAGGCTTTATGGTTTCATTTATGAATTTCTTAAGAAACTTCTTCGAGTTTCTTGCACATGGCTTCTTAGTTACAACAATAGTTCAGTAATTACATGATATCTTCGTTGGCAGGTAGCAGGTGTACCTACAAACATAAATTTCATTCAAAAACTTGCTAGTCATAAGGAGTTTGCAGTGGGCAATGTAGAAACTCATTTTATTGAGCACCATAAAAGTGACCTATTTGCTGAGGAAAGCAATCCAGCTGCAGCAGAAGTGGCATACAAGGCAGTTAAGCATAGTGCAGCATTGGTTGCTGCCTGTGTATCCGCAATCGAGCATTCTGCTTGGAATGAAAGTAATCATGGTCAGTTCACATGAGCCTAGTCTCTTTTTTTACAAGTTACATGATTCCCAAGCATGCCTTAATTTATTTTGTGTAAACTCATCCAGGGAAACTTCCATCAATATGGTATTCTCATCCTCCTTTTAGGGTCCATCATGAAGCCAAGCAAACGATTGAGCTTGAGTGGAATAATGAATGCGACAGCAATGGCTCGAACCTTATATCACTCAGTTTGATATATCAACCAGATGGAAGCTATCTCATACAGGTAGAACTCGCTATGAGATTAATTTAAAAAGAAAACGCTGAAACCCATTGATGTATCATATTCATACTTCATTTATGAATCCTACAATTGGGAATTTTGATGTCTTGACAACATTCCACGAGTCAGGAAGGCAATGATTCTCCAAGTTTAGAAGTCAGAGTAACTCGAGCAGGAAAGTGTGATTTTAGAGTTGAAGCGGCCGGGTTGAGCATGAATGTTACTCTAGCCGCTTACTTGAAGGTAATCATCAGTATCATGTTCAAGCAACTCGTCACAGCTATATCTCATGCTCTTTCTGTCTCTCTCGAAACTTCTGCTTATGATGTGTTTCTGGTAACAGGATGGTTATAAGCATATCCATATATGGCACGGTTCAGAACACCATCAGTTCAAGCAGAAGGTAGGAATCGAATTCTCTGAAGATGAAGAAGGTGTCCAACACAGAACCAGCTCAGAAACATCATCACACCCTCCAGGAACCATTGTGGCCCCCATGGCTGGTTTGGTAGTCAAGGTCCTTGTCGAAAACGAAGCCAAAGTAGATCAAGGTCAACCTGTATTAGTCCTAGAGGCAATGAAGATGGAGGTTAGTATACAAATCTCTTCTTATACCCGAACGCATATATCATGAATATAACAAACCGTAAACTAACTATCGTTTAATTCTCCTTCGTCGTGTTTTTAGCACGTTGTGAAAGCCCCGTCTTCTGGAAGCATACAAGACCTCAAAGTTAAAGCAGGCCAACAGGTTTCAGATGGTAGTGCTCTATTCAGGATCAAAGGTTAGTGTAATTTAGTAGTTAACCTTTTTCTCCTTTATGCATTCATATCATCTTTTGAAAATTTCAACCGACTCCATCAGTTTCACAATCTTTGCAGGATAAATAACATGATTCGCGATTGATCAAACCCATCCACTGGCTTACCCGGAACTTGAACTAATAAACATTTGGGTGTGTATATAAAATCTTACAAGAGATAATAAATCCAAAGCTTTATCAATGTTTATACTGCCTCTATTCAGATCTGTGCGACTCGAGATTAAAGGTAACTTATTAGTAGACACTACAATGGTGATCGATTACAATAATAATCAAGATAGACCGAGCCATTTCTTGAATGTTAAACCAGATTCCCTCTTCCTGAGCTGAGACTCGCTCTGAACTTTTGGAGCTTTGCCTTTATAAGCAGTCTTGTGATACTTCAAGAAGAGCATCCGATACTTGTACTTATCAACAAACATATTCTCTTTCTCCATCATCTCCACAACTTCGTTAGCCCGGGAGAAAAATCCGCCTCTAACAAATGTATAGAGCACCGCATCGAGCAACTCCTGATCAAACCTCATTGATGAAGTAGCTCCGGCTATGGATTTCATTTCTCCCCAAAGTTCAGTGACCTCTGTGTATTTACTCCCAATGGCTGCATAACCTGTGACCATAGAATGAAACGTTTGAGCATTGGGCGAATGCCCGAGACTTCTCATCCTCTTTAATGCCTTCTCTGCATCTTGCATCAAACCTTTCTTGCTAAAGAAATGGATCACATTGTTCCAATCATGAACACCAGCATCCAAACTCTGCCCTTCTCTGATTTCTCTCAAGAGTTTCGACATAAGTACCGCCTCTGCGTTTCCTTCGCAACCCTTTAAGAGTTTCTCAAACTGCTGATTTCCGCCTCTTGGTATTTTCGCCTTTTTCATTTCCTTAAACACATTGAGAGCTCCATGAGTATCGTGCTGAATCACTTGAGATTGGATTAAAGCTTCATAACAGCTTGAGTCTAATTGAATCCCTGCCTTTTGAGCATCTCTAAGGAGTGATGTCACCTCTCTAGTTCGGTTTGTTTTGCAGTAAGCTTTGAGGAGCGAAGAATAAACCGAAGAACCGGTTCGTACCCCAGCCGTACGCATCTCATCGAGTAGATCATGCGCCTGATCCAACATTCCTAGAGAAATACACGCGTTTATTACATTCACCAGCATTGAGTTATCACTAGAAACAGGGGAGTCTTCATGTTCTGCCTTTAACAGAAACTCTGCTAACTCCTTCATCTTTCCATTTTCCAGGAATGCCTTTGCTAATTTCACATAAATCTCTTCTGTCGGTTGCAGAACACCGCGTTCTGAGGTAATTAATTCGACTTGTACATGCAACTTAGCCAAAAATGTACCAAGAACATCCTTTGCCTCAGCTTCAAGTTTAAAAAATTTCCTGTCTCTAAAGAACTCTTCATATGGAATCATACTGTGAATAGAAACGGCTCGAGTCTCGGGATTATCGTGTTCTTTAACCTCTGATACTTTTCCAGAAAATTTTCTGAGATTTAATCTATCATCATCTGCAGTATCAAATCCAAGAATGGCAGCTCCAAGTGAGTTCCTTGCTACCTTTCCCCTTCTTAGCATTTCTAGAACCATTTTCGATGCAGATTCGAGATCCCCGAGTTTGAGGTGACACATAAGCAAGCAGTTATAGAACTGCCAAAACTGAGAATCATTTAAGTTACAAGCTTCATCAATATGCCTTTGGAGCTTCCTCAGTTCCTCTCTCCGCCCATTTCTTTCATATATATGAGCCATTATTACCAATAAGTTAGCATCAGCTTTAACACCGACCTTCGGTATCATATCTAAAAGCTGTTCAGCTTTTCGTGTTGTCCCAAACAACAAACAACCCGCCAAAGCAATGTTCAACGCCAGAGTATTAGGCTTCATCGCAAGCAAAGGTGCGTTGCTCTTCTTCCGTGGATCAACTCTGTTATTCAGAAACAAGTAACCAATCTCAAGAACCAACTCAGCAGAGAGATAACTTCCAGATCCCACAAGAGACATATGCGCCAATACTGCTGACCAAGCACTCACATGAGGATACTCTTCTGTCTCAACTAGCTTCCTCAAGATCGTTGATGCAGGAACAGCCATGCCCGACTTGGCGAGAGCCAAGGAGAGATATACAAGAGGCTCCTTCTCTAGCAAATTCTGTTTACTCTCTTCAAAGGCTTGTTCCACTAAACTATAACCCTTTTGTAGCCAATTGGAATCAAGACTCTCAGCAAAACAAACCAAAACATTGTTAACAACAGATTTTCGCGGGAACCCTTCCATTTGCATATGTTGTTCAAACAATCTCCAAGCTTCATCACATCTATGTTGATCAACTGCAATTTGAATTTCTTCATTGAGTTTAGCAGGATCCCTGGCTTGAAGCAATATAGATCCAGAAATTGTCGAAAATGCTTCTGTTCTATCTACAGACCATACATCGAACATGGTACTAGTACGAAGCTTAGATAACACACTGTGGTTTCTTGCATTAGACAGAACAGTTATACACGCCAAACCATGTTGTAAAGAAGCTTGAGATTGAGTACCTGTAACTTCAATGTCGTCCACGAGGACTCCACGAAACAGAGAACTCAAACGACACTGGTGAACTGAAATAGCCTGAAGTTTCGTTCTTCTCCATGACAACATTTTTTTTTTTATTCTTCGATTCGTCAGACCAAGTTTGAAGCTTCTCAGTTGGTATGTAGAATTGAAGGAAACGGTCTCCTAGTTTCTCTCAGTCATTTCATCGAACAAGTGGGGTGCTAACAGGTTAATGCCAAACGCAGACACTAATTGGAGATTAGGACAAAAGACAAAGGCTTTACCGAACAGAAGGCAACCAAAAGCTTAATTTCACATTCGCGATGGGTCGGTAACCTTTGATGATAACAGATAAAACTCTAGAAATTTGCTTAACCGAAGAAAATAAGTGGCTTATTTATTGCGTAAAGCAATACTCTAAAAAGCGATATGTCAAATAGACTACTATATATCATATGATAAGTGTTTTTACCCTCTTTATTCGGTTTTACCTATTTATCTCCTACCTTTGTACCATTTCATATTTAACGTCTTGACAGTGACGGAGTCTCAAAAAATATTTAGTGGAATAATTGCATAAAATTTATTGAAAAATAAAAATATTACCATTAATATACATTTCAAAAATGTATACTATGGGCACTCATACATTGTAATCGTTTTTATCAATGTTTCATTTGTTATTATGAAAACTCATGTTTTTCAATAAAACAAACTAGATAATTGCTTAAAAAGTCATCAGCAATACTATTACGGAAAGTCGTTTTCACAATATTCAAAACACTTTTCAACGATTGCGGTCGCAATAGAAAGAATCAAACAATAACCAAATGATTGAAAAAAAAAAGAAGATAAAAAACTAAACTAATAGAAATAATTAGGTTTAACTTATTTTAATGAAGTTAGTTTTATTTTAAAATTATGAGTTTTATTGGACTAACACTTTTATATTTAATAAAATTATTGGCCTATAGTTAAATTAAATTTAATAGGGCTCAATAATTATTTTGGACTAAGGTCAATTTAAAATATTTAATAAAAGTTTCATTATTTTCAAAATTTTACATGGGTCACTTGACCCCGGCCCCTAATTGCTCTCTACCTCTGCCACTGCGTCTTGATATAAAAGATGGTAGAAAATTTAAAACTCAACCAACAAATGATCAAACCTATTAAAAGCTTAAATATAGAAAACTTTAAGGTGTTTGATTTTCATAAAAAGTTGGGTGTCGTTTACAATGAGAACAAATGAGCTTTTTAAGCTCATTTACAAGACTTTCATGGTTAAAAAAAATAAATACCAGAGAAATCTCTGCACAATTTAAATAAAAATAGGAGAAAAATCAGCTAAATCACATTATAGTTTTTTTGCCATCGATTTAGCCATTAGATTTTAATAGAGAGCTTGATTCTTGTTGGCTGAAAATAATTTTGGACTTTAGAGTGTTGAGGGTGTATAAGTGCATCTTATGGTAGGTCAATGATTTTCAGCAAACAATCAACCTTGATAGTTAATACATATTTGCCCAAATTGAATAAGAATTTTTTTTTTAACTCTGACAATTCTCCCTCTGATTCGGTTTGTTTACTCGATGGTTTGATGACCACATCACTCTCTCAATGAGTTACTGTTGCAACACACATTGGATCAATTGGTTATTAATAAATACAAAACGTAAGCATGCGACGATACCTCTACAAACCACAACAAACCATCAAGGCCACATGCCACGTGCATGAGAGTCTCTCTTCAATCATTTCGTGCATTCACTTCAGCGCCATTCCAAGTAGAAGCTGGTGGTCAACATAAAGAGATAGACTTCACATTGTTGGAGGTGGGCTTAGCACTCCCAATTTAGCTAGGCACATCTCAGCAAATAAGATCCATTCGGTCAAAACCCAGTTAAAAATCAACACATTTGATCAAGGGTGGCCCACCGAGCTCGAGCCGACAGCCCGCCGATCATTGCGCAGAGAGCTGGGGATTGACGACACGTGGAGGGCAGATCGTGAACGGTGTCCCACCCACGTAGCAGTCAACATCAAGCCCATTATAACCTACCCACCGTAGAAACCGGAGCGCGTACCTCGAGGTATCTTACCCGTTAAAGGCGCTCCCAGCGCCACGTCACCCCGGAAATACCGGAAACAACTGCACCGTCCATGCTATAAATACTTTTTAACGGGTACTTATGAAAAGGGACCCGAACTCTCTTCTAGATAGACGACTCTCTCTCATCACTTGTAACTCTTTGATAACTCTCTATAAAAACGGTCACCGACCTGTTCATCATCTCCTCCCGACCTACCTTTTGTCACCCGACCTGTCCCGAACATTAGTTGAATTCGTTCTAATTACAGAAATCTCGCCCTCTTTCATATATTAATACTCGAATCTCCTCAGTGATCCTTTAAGATCAACAATAATTCTATAAGAAAACTATACTTTAACAATATTTTACATTAGAACGTACCTTACTTCAAAACAAGCAATGCTTTTGCAATCGATTGCAGCCATGAGCGGAGTGTTACTCTCAATGTCTCTGGACTCGGTTTGTGCTCCATGCCCAAGAAGAAGCTGCAATGGAGAAATTACAAATGGCCATTCAAGTAATCACATATGATATAATTCATTAATGTGTAACAACTAATTAACATGCACAATGTCTTCATGCCCAATACACGCAAAGTGAAAATATGGTCTCTTGCCAACCTGATTCACAACCTCCGGATTAGATCCTCTATCGAGAAAAAGCTGAACACAGACAAGGCCGCCTTCACTACATGCAGCGTAAAGCGGAGTTTCTCCCCTCGAATGATTCACCGACTCCAGATTAGCTCTCAATGAGAATATCGACATGTCTCAGGGGAATAAATGTTTTGACGGCCTTGTACAAAGGCGTCACTCCAGCATCATTAAAGGCATTCACGTCTGCTCCAACGTCCAAGAGAACCTGAATGAATGAGAGCGAAAAAGAATCTAGAATAATTTCCAGTTACTATAGAAAAAGTAATATTTTGCTTTCTTAAGAAAGAATTCTATAAAAAAAATTAGCTATAGAAAAATTGTTTTGAAAAAGAACTCTATAAAAACACACCAACTACATTTTATTACTATTTTAACAAATAATCTAGACATGTATTAAAATGGTAATCAAACTTTAGTTGAGGTATTTTTATATAATTTTTTTTTGAAATATTTTAGAGTAGAATAGTCCAATGGGCCCTAAAGCTTTCCATTTACGGCTCAATTTAGCGTACGCAAATAAGTGAAATCAGTCTTACGTGCATCTGAGGCGAGTATCATAGACGCTCGATTAGCACTGACGAGAAAACGATTAGACTGACATCCAAACAGTCCAAATATAAAATCGATTGTTTTGTGGCGACTTTTTTCGCCTAACTGCTTAAACCCTAAAACCACTTTTCTTCCATCTCTGTGTAACAATGGAAGAATCTCATATCGAAGAAGGAGAAATCCAGAACAAATTCGAGGTTGCTCCTGCATTGATATCCGTTCACCCATCTCAGAAATCTGTCGCTGTCACTGTCGGGTCGGATCTTCGTGTATTCGATCTTATGTAAGCTCATTGATTCCTTCAAATCAATCCTTGTCAAATTCAAACATGTTTCTTTTGAAGTGATAATAGGGTTTATGGGTTTTTTTTGACCTGGAACCCTGAAACTTCTCTTCGTGTGGCTCTAAGCTGATTCCGGTGAACTTGAATCATCAATGTAAAATCTTTAAACTTGGGGAAAGAGGAGTGTTTAGTTATCTATCTAGTATCTAGTCATAGTTTATAACCGATTGCTTAAAATGTTTTATCGACAGAGAGAATTGTCCAGTTACTTTGGTGGATGAATCTGATGGGCCTCCCCGTAAAGATTCCATTAGAGCTATTCGATATGGTGCAAGTGGAAAGCTTTTTGTGTCTGCAGGGGATAACAAACTCGTTAAGATTTGGTCTGCAGAGTCTTGGCGCTGCCTTTACACCGTGTAAGTTAGTAACACCATATCGTAAGCATTTTTGCAGGACTGTGATAAATTGGTATTCACTTTTACTATTAGTATCAACCATTTTACTCCTATGTTTCTCCAAAACCGACTCTATGCTTATCTCAAGTTGCATAATCTTATATAATCATAACAATGCCAGATGCTCTGAGAAGAGAGTTAGCGCAGTTGCTATAAGTAGCGATGATTCACATGTTTGCTATGCGGACAAGTTTGGTGTTGTATGGGTGGTCGAGCTGGATGGGATCAATGAGGGTAAAGTCTTACCTAGTAAGAAGGGTGCGCCGCTGCTTTCCCATTATTGTAGTATTATTACTAGCCTGGTAAGATAAAGTTTTGTCAAGAGGCCTTTCTTTTATGGGGTCTCGTTCTTGTAAAAAGCTCAAGTTTACTTTACTTTGTCACCCAATCTGATCTGTTCTTGTTCATAGGAGTTTTCCCCAGATGGTCGATATATTCTTAGTGCAGATCGGGACTTTAAGATAAGGGTAAGCTAGTCTAATCCACTAATGTACAATGTCAGGCCTTTCATGCTCGGATTGCTCTTATAGTGAGTGATTATGTTTGCCATCACAGGTGACTGTTTTTCCTAAGAAGCCTCTAGAAGGGGCTCATGAAATACAGAGCTTTTGTCTTGGACATACAGAGTAAGTGAGAGTTTAAAGCAACATATAATCTCATCACAAATATTCTGGTTTGCATCCTAAATGCTTGGCTTCTAGGTTGTTTATCGAGTGTTGTTTACAAAAGAAAAAAGATTGTAATCAAAGATTGATTACTTAACAGCTCATGTAACATTTTGTCTTAAACACTCGATAGGTTTATCACCTGCATAGCCTTTGTCTGGAATCCAGAGCTTACTCAAGGATACCTCATGTCTGGAAGTGGAGATTCAACTGTAAGTGATCGTAAAGTCTCCATTCATGTATCGTACGACCAGTGAGTAATGCTTGACTCCTTGCTGATAATGATTTTTTAGGTTCGACTGTGGGATATTACATCTGGGTCTCTTCTCGACACATGTGAAGTTAGTGCAATGGTAGAAATTTCAGTCTTACATTCTTCTGTCAATTTGTCACATGGAACTCTTGGTTATGTATCTTCTTTAACATTCGGTAGAGAAGTAATTGGTTTGTTTTTTTATTGCTGTTTGCTTATTGAAGGCAGGACATTTAGAGTCTAATGAAAGTGAGCCGCCGGCGCAAGTCACAGTTACAGATATATGCACTATCCCAAATTCTTCTCTTGCAGCAGTGGCTATTCAAAGGCAAGTCTTAATTTTTAGCCCGCATACGTTTCTTTAGATTATCAAATGTTTGATTACTTCTATTATTGTAAAATGCAGCTTTCAAGGCTTATTATTGTTAAGCTGTGATTTATCAGCCCACACTCTCTCTATGACAAAGGTATGACACTTGTTAGCAAATCCTGTAATATCAGCAGAACCATAATTTAACTGTGTAATTATCTTGTAGGTGATAAAAATTCCTGGAGAAAGTTTCATTCCCACAAGTATCACTGTAAGCACATCTACAAGGTTACTATGGATGGTATCAGGAGCCTCGAACCTACCTGGTTCGAACCACCTTGGGTTTTCAAGAGTTCGGGCCATCTCGTGGGTCGAGACTGCGCCATCATTAATCCTTGAAGATGAGCAGATCCCTGGAGGGACAAAACTGTTGGAGCAATTGCAAGGTAAATTTCAAATAGAAGAGAGTGTGATGAGTGCTGCAGCAGAAGCTGTGAGAGCAGCAATGTCTAGCCTTTTGATGAAGAAGCAATACTCTGAAGAGAAGAGAGAGTTCAGAAAAAGAACCAGAAATGATAAGAAAACCACACAATGATTGCATCTTACCAAATTGTCTTCGGCTTATTATCATTATATGTTGTTTTGTGACTCTTAGTGTAACAATATCATTTATCTTTTATTTTTCATTTAAAGTAACAATGCAAAATACAAATTTAATAAATTAAAAATATAGTAGGCTTTAATGCTCTATAAATATGATAAGAATTGGTCACAAGAAAGCTAAATTAAACACATAAGAAAATCAAACCAAAGATGAGCAAGTAATGTTCTTGAGAGACACGAGACTTTCAATGTGATTCGGGGAACATCGCGTAAACTTCCAAAATTCCCTGTATACAATCCCTATGTGATTTGGTAAGCATCCAATAGAGTTCCAAGCTTGGCCAAATCCATCATGGATCTTAAATTCCTTATATCTAATTCCTTCAAATTTGATTTTTCTGATGATGCTATTTTTCTTTAGATCATAATAAAGAATATGTATCTCTTTATCATCATACCATGATCCCGCTACATATATAAACTCGCCAATAACGGTAACATCACTTAAAATATAGTTTAATTGAATCCATTTGAGGAGAAGCTAAATGCAAGTCATTGCATAGCCATTTTTCTTCCTCAGCATTTTCAAGAATCCATACTTTTGTATCCGATGAGCAAACCAAGGCTAATCTTCTCTCGTAACTCAGCAGAGAATGCTTCGTCGTTTGTGTATTACCCATACAACATTGTAATTTGATTGATTTAAACATTTCAAACCTCACATTGAAACTCATTATGATTCTTTTCATATGACCTGGTCCAATATTACTAGCTCCATTTGGTATATACACTTCATAATATAAAACTCCATTGATGCATTTCCAACTAGTTGACAAGCCATACATAGGAGGACTCTCTTTAGTCACTAATCTCCATGTTTCTTCAACTCCCAATGTTAAAACCCGAGGCCCATACTCGCGTCTATGTGGGCAATAATCTTCTATATGTGGCATGCACAATAATTTATACGTATCTCCAAAAGGATCGTATCCTAAATAGCTTGCTCCATGTTTCGAGCTTTCGGGTTTGGGTAGGGTTACATGTTGCCTTATGGAAGGATTCCAAACCACAGTATGGTCTAAACAAGGATGGAAGGATATCAAGCCATGGACAGACTCAGAATTTGACATGTATCCATCATTTTGAGGGAGATTGATATGATTATTGCTCACATCATCATGAGATAAACACTTTTCATCAGGAATCTCATGTTGTGATAAGGAGAAGAATAATCTCTTGTCTTCTTTTTTGAAGCTGAGAAGAAGACGAGGCCGAACTGAAGAATGAGTAGCGAATGATTTGATGAAATCTGGTTGGGTTGTGATGGATGACCACAGCTTCGACACGCGACGAAACTCTATGGATTTTTTGTCTTCTCTTGTACCATTTCCATTGCTACTAGTTTTGAAACCCTATTTTTTTGGTGTCTTTCTTTTATCTTTTTGGTCTCTATGTGCTCGCTTAAATCGTTTAATTTCTCAATATATGTCTGAATGCCTCTATATATACTGAAGAGGGCATGAGAAATATAAAAATATTACCCAATCATGTAGCTATTATGTTATAACAAATAATTATGATAGCTGTATTAAGATATATGTCTTCATAAAAAGTTAGGGATCCTAAATATAAAGTAGATGAATTTGTTTCTCTTAAAAAAGATTTTGTAATATTTCTTGACACCAAAGTTGATAAAATAATAATTATACAACTTGAATGTAAAATTTTAGGATATGTACATTTATGTTGAGATACTTTTAAATTTATGTAAAGCAGAAGTTATAACAAAAGAAAAACAAAAAAAAGTGATATTAAAAAATTAAAAAGTAGAAACATTTGAATTTTGTTAATGTTATTATGTGTTTACTATCTAGATATTACTGTGTGTTTTTTATGTGGATACTGTATCCCTTAATGTGCATATACTTTTACATCTGATCTATTAAAACAGAAAACTATTCATTTTGTGAATAACTATAATTTTTGTTGTCAAACAGATCTATTTGGTTTAATTTAATAAAAAAATCATTTTATTTTATATTTATATTTAATTCCAAAAATTTAGACAAATACTCTACATATTAAAATGAAAAAAATACAAGTTACAATGTGTCTTCAAATCAAGCTTTTCATAGAGATTTATATAGAATATAAATTCACAATTTACAAAAACTATCATTTTTGTCCAATACTTTCATATTTTACAATTTGAAGATATATTATAATTTGTATTTTTTTCATTTTTATTGAGAGATGTTTGTTAATTAAAACAAAGGGTGTGTATATATATACATATATATATATATATAAATCTGGCGATTTTTTTTAATTAATAAATTTATGGTGTAAAGTTAAATCTTTAACACAAAATGAAAAATATATAGTTCAAAGAATATTGTTTACTTATATATTTATATTAGAACTTTATGCAATTTTGATTCTAAAATTTCTTAATATAAATAAGTCAAGCACAATTTTTTAATATAAATAAATTAACATGGAAAGAATCAAGCATAATTCGGTTGCAAGATTTACGAATTTGAAAATAAAATTTAATAAGGTAACCTAATAACTCGGAACAGATATATATGCATAACGTTATTAGTAATTCGAAATATTACTATTTCTTTTCATTTTACAAGAATTTGGATAGTTATGAGTATTTAATTATTTGAAACATCACATTAAACGAGATAAACATCATATTTACTCAAGATTTTCAGTATCTTTAAGGTTTTTTCCTTACCATAATAATCACAACAAATCAATTGTGTATCTTTACAAGATAATAACGATTTTTATTTTTTTTAATTTAACTTAAACAAATAGGATAATTTCCTTTGATCACACATATCACAAATATTTTATGGAAACCCTAACTCGACAAAGTCTATTGTTATATAAGATCATGTTTTACTGAACAAACAAAAACATTTTTCTTCTTCTAGCTTATGTATGTATATCTTTTGGTTTTAAGCTTTTGAACCAATTTTGGTTTTAAGTAATGAGTTTGTTTTATTTTTTTTGACAAAACTAATGAGTTTGTTTTACTTACAGATCTGCTATTGGATTTTGGATCATGCTGCAAATGGGATGCACATGTTTTGACATGTTCACTGCAACGCTAGAAATTACCTGTCAAAGCTCATCACAAATTTTCTATTGTCTTCTTATTTTATAGGTACTCTCTTTGTTACGTCTTTCTATTATTTTTTTTGTTGCTAAATACGTCTTTCTATTCTTATGTTTGATGTTTGTATAGTTTGATTTCTCTGTTGTGTTTGTAGCGTGTTAAGATTGATGTGACTATGCATTCATGTTCTTTTACTTTCTGTTTGTTCTATATATATGTATGTTAGTTGCTCAAAAATATGTATGTTAGTTTTTAGGAATACTTAATAAGCTTTAGAACAAATAACACGATATATTAATTTGATTTTTCTTATCTATTTTCAATGGTTTTGTGATCTTGCTATTAATTGTAGTAATCAAGCGATCATTTGGCACAAACTATTTAAAATTATATGTAGGGCGGATTAGAAAAAACAAATTATATTTAAACACCAAAATAATTTTGTGTCTCGTATGACAAAAATTAAATATACAAAAAATTATATCTAAACACAAATTATATTACAAAATTTGAAAAAAAAAAAAAAAAAATCTCGTGCGGACGGACGGATTTAGAATCTAGTTTACCTTTTAAAGCAAAAGTTGATAAAGAAAAATGTAAATCTTTGGAGATTTTTTTATTTTTCTATGAGCTTAATTCGGTATTCTTTTGGTTCGACTCAAAGCGATAAATCAGAGATTGAATATTTTCTCAACGGTTTTCAAAACCATATAATAATAATATGATTACAAACTCAAAGGATTGTTATAAACATACACAAGATTCCAACAGATTTTTGGTTGTTTGTTTGTGCAACGTTAATTGAAATACGAATTAAAAATCTTACAAATCATAAGACTGTTTCCCAGTGAATTTAACCTCAATGGGACTAACATTTTTCCCGATGGATCTCATGTTTTGTCCAACACCCTCTCTTCCTGGATTCGCTTTCTCTGGATAAACTCCGTCTTTCGGGTGAAGATACTGAACCTCTCCGTTGGGGAAGACTCTGTAAAACTGATAATTGATCTTGTACTTGGATCTCAACCTCGTACCTAAAGCCAGACACTGTTCTTTCCTCGCTAGCTTCAACAGATTCGGTCCTTCTCTCATTATTGCGGCTCCTCCTGTTGGCATCTCGAAGATTTGTTCTTTCGGTGAGTTCCATGTGATTACGTAGAACTCTTCTACTTGAGCTTTACGGAGAAGACCTCCGGTGCTTCCGGCGAAGATCGGTGACGGTGTGTTTGGGTCTAGCTGCGGCGGAGTGAATCCAACCGGAGCTTCTTCTTTCACGGCGGGGGCAGAGGACTCTGTTTTCTCGGCGCGGATTGCGGTTTTGGGGAAGGGGAGAGATTTGGGACGGTGGGTTGTCGAGAAAAGGTGGAGTTTCTTGACGGTGGAAGCGGCGGTTGTTATGGCGGGGCTGAAGATTCCGGCGGCTTGAGTTGCCATCTCCTTTTTTTTTACTTTCTCCGAAATTTTTTGTTCTTATTATGGAATAAAATGGACTGGAGATGAGTAATGGCTTAATAAAGAATCTGATAACGAGAGTGAGAGTTGATGAGAATCGAACATTTTAAGATAAGGTGATCACGTAATTTGGACCAATAAGGTTACAAGTTTTGATTCCTCTCTTACTCTTACCAGATCTCTACGCGACGTCGTTTCGGTTACGGTTTTTTTAAACCACCCCCACATCTTACATGTGAAGACTCCAGAAAAAGAAGATCACAAAGTCAACGTTTCATAATTATCTGAGAAAAACATTAAAACAACAAAACACAGCAAAGCAGAAACGGTAACACTAGCTTTCGTTCTGAGAAGGCATGAGGCGGAGTCTCTCCTCTGAGACATGTTCGCGATTACCACCAAAGAATCTCTCTTCAGCAAGCAACGACTGTAAATCGCTTCCGTTGGCTAAACTATTGAACTCAACGGCTTTAGAAGGCATAGTTGGATAGCGTCTTTGACAGAAAGTCATCAATCTTTTAACTGACTGAAGATACTTGCGAGTGGTTTCGTCGTTCATGATGTGAGCAACACTGTTGGTGTAAATCTTCTCTCGAGCTGAACGTTCGTGGATACCAACCATAGTCACACCAATGGGCCATGGTGCGTTCCCTATGGCTAGTTTGATGTAGTGGTCCATTGCAGCGAGGTAGTCTCGCTTTATGCAGTAGTTAACCATCACCATTAAAGCTTGACGAATGTCAGCTGGTAAACCCTGCAATTCGTAAGCCATCACAGAAACATTAAGTACAGGAGAGCTCATAACACTTCAATGTAAAAAAAGTATATATATATATTAACACTAATAAGACGGAAAGAGAGAAACTTGCTTCGCGCCTAATCTTCTAGAGTTGCTAAATGGAGATAATAGAGGCCTCAATGGCAAGTTCAAGGTGCATATAGAGTTACTAAAGAAACAGATTGCTACTTGCTATTCTACGTTCTAGATATGTAGCATTAGAATTATTGAAAACTCGTTCTTGTAACCATATCTGAAACCAAAAGTACCCAAACTAATGGAACCTAGACCTTGTGCATCTGTGTTCCTACCCAAACTAGGTTTAATCAACATATTTCTGTAGGCTTATTAGCTAAAACTGAGATAGTCTATTTCTTCCAATTGCAATAAGATAGACAATCTCCATAACAATTTTGCAACCTTAACACATCAAGTCAAAGCAAGAATTTTCACACCCGAACAGCAAGCAAAAGCAAGAATTTATACAAAAGGAAAGGGATTTTTTACCTTCTTCCTGCATAAGTTGAAGAGAGGAGTTAGATACCTAGCACACTGCTTAAAAGTGGCTACACTCTGCTTCCCTTTGGCAGTTCTCCTCTCGGTGTTCTCCATGGCATCAAGCTCCTGCTTCCATTCAATCAATAGCTTCTTGTAGAACACAAGGATCTTGTCTTCGTCGCATAGATCCTCGAAGTTAGTTTTCAAACGTTTCAAATCCTTATCAGCATCAACATCACTCGACTCACCATCACTGAGTTCGTCATCCCTCGTTTCCCCTCTGTCACCTTCGTCTCTCCCTCTTTCATCTCTACTCTTCCTCTTCCTATCGCCCATGATACCACTCTTCTGACGCTTCTTCAGCTCAGAGATGTCACGCAAGAAATCGTTCGTCTGCCCGTCAGTGATGTCGCTATCCACCTCGAACAATCCTTCCTTCAACACGTACTTGAGTCGATCGAGCCTCGCCTGATCATCCTCTCCGAAGAGAGTCATCGGCTGCTTAAGGATTCTCAATCGGCGAATCACTTCTTGCCTCGGGAGAGCCAGGTTTTTGATGTTCCTCTCGTCGGTTAGGGATTTGGAATCAGCGATAGCAGCTGCGTCCGATGCGGAGGACTTGGAAGACGCAGATGCAGAAGCCGTAGAAGAACCAGGAGCAGATGAATCACCGGATGATTTTCCACCTCCACCGGCTGCGGCGGCTCTCCGCTGGGCCTTAAGCTCCTGCTCGCGTCGTTCTTCCTCTCGAAGTTTCTGGATTTTCTTCTGCTCGATCTCAGACCGCTTAAAGAACTTTTTACCACCAGATTCCTCAGCCAGACTCTGCCGTTTCTTCAGAATTTCTTGCCTGAGCAGATCCATTAGAGCGTTTCTTCAATCGCCGCCGAGGATCGGATTCTATCTGAGATGGTGGCGACGACGGAAATTATTGCAATCTGCGTGTATCTTCTGATGTATAAACGAAAATAATAATTATATATGACGTCATCAATATCTTGGGCCCAAATCTAAATGGGCTTAGATTTCTGATTTGCCCATTTAAATAGTTTCGTTGTTAATTGTTTTCACTTTCTTTTCCCAGAAATCCGAGGAAGCTCAAAAGGGATTTGCGCAAGGAAGATGACGACGATACATCGATTCAGCTGCAACGACCTTCTCCGGTTCACCTCCGTGAATCTCGACCACCTCACTGAAACAGTAATCCCGTGTTTCTCATTATTCGTAATCATTGGTCTGTCTGATAAATTTTGTTTTTGCTGATTTGTTAAAAGTTTCTTTCGTGACACAGTTCAACATGTCCTTCTACATGACCTACTTAGCTAGATGGCCCGACTATTTCCATGTTGCGGAAGGTCCCGGAAATCGTGTCATGGGTTATAGTAAGGAATCTTTTTACTTCGTTTTGATTTTCGTCTCCGTTAATTCTGTCTTCGTTTGTTTAGGAATGTGAATTCGTGGAGATTGCGTTTGTTTTTAGGTTTTAACTTACAGGCATTCGAATATAGGCTGGACGGAGTTTTAGAATTTTGCGAGGAGGTTCTTGTTGTTATTTACAAATGGTTCCTTCTTGGTTGATGTAAAAGAGTTTAATCAGATTTCTCAGCTAACTCGGTTGTTGTGTCGTCACCTTGGGCTAAATTTTGAAAGGGGATTCTCTATCATACTTCTATTAGCTCTAGCTTCTGTAATTGGTGGTTTTTCTATATGAATCTTGATTGTTCTGAATGTCCATAGAATGAGTTATGAGTTATATCAAGGTTCAACTTTTTCTGTTTTTTCAATGTTTGTAGTATATTTATGCCACATATTGCTAGTTTGAGATGTGAATTACTTGAGGAACCACTAGAACAGAACGCCGCAAAGATTCAAATCAATATTGCAGAATATCAAAAAAATTGAATGTAGAGAGGGGTTTCGAAAATTCATACCTGTTGTTGCTCCATTTTTGTGGTTTTGTTTGGAAAGGAACCTTGGAAGTCTAGTGAATCCATTGAAAAGCCTGAGAGCAAAACTAAACTCTTTGGATTTTACTGCCATGTGAATGTTTAGCATAATTGGAAATTACTTTTTGTATTTTTGAAATACTGTGGTTGATCTTTTTGAGAATCCAGCTTCGCTGGTTGTTTCTGAATGATCCCTTTTAATACAAAACCTAGAAACTAGAGCTGTAAGCAAGATGACAAAGACACGTATAACCTCTTCTCTTTGCGCAGCCCGTATTCATTTAAAATGCATGGGTCTAATCTTCTATATGGTTTCAGTTATGGGTAAAGTTGAAGGGCAGGGTGAATCCTGGCATGGTCATGTGACAGCTGTCACTGTTTCTCCAGAGTATCGCAGGCAGCAACTCGCAAAGAAACTGATGAACCTTCTGGAAGATATCAGTGATAAGATGTAAGACCTAACAGAAACAAAGCATTTCCAGTTTTAGTGTTCTATTCGATATGGATTATTATGATTGAACAAAAGATGGAAACTATTTGATTTTTGAGAAAAATAATATTTAGATAGTTTCAATTTTCAAAGGAAGAAAACTCTTGACTTGCTCACTGTAGATCTCTGCCTATTATTGTTTGATTTATCTTCTCTAATAATTTCTGGTCTTCTTAATGACCATTTTACTCCTGGTCGCAGTGATAAAGCTTACTTTGTGGATCTGTTCGTGAGAGCTTCTAACACACCAGCCATCAAGATGTATGAAAAGGTAACATATTAGGGTTATTGAAATGATTAGAAGCATATTCTTGATGACATTGTGAAGAAAGCAGTTCATAACTTTCCAAACGAGACAAACACACACAGAATTTGCATTTGTCTGTTTCTTATTGTCAAAACGCGTTTGTGGCTTCTTCATTATATCGCATTCATTTTGATTAAACAAACCTGTTCTCTCTTTTTTTCGCAGCTTGGTTACATAATCTATAGGCGGGTTCTACGCTATTATTCAGGAGAAGAAGACGGATTAGGTGAGGCTTGATTCAATCTTTTTTTTTTTTTTTATCTATGATGGCCTTTACTTTTCTTTTCACCTTGTGTAGATTTGACTGAAAATGGTTTGATCGCAATAATCAGATATGAGGAAGGCACTATCAAGAGATGTAGAGAAAAGGTCTGTGATTCCTCTCAAGAGACCCATCACACCTGATGAATTAGAGTATGATTAAGATTTAAGACCCTTTTCTTGGTAACTTCATAAGAGTTAAGACTTTGTTCCTTTTGTTGTCGTCGTCATATTTTCTTCTTGCATTAAAAAAAAAAAAAAAATCCTCGGATGTTTATGCTGACAGTCGTTTCGACTCTTTTGTTTTCACAAAAATGTTATAAATTAATTTTAATTTAATTTAATAAATATATGTTTTGAAATAATAAATGGCGCCGTCTAATGGATGGGCCAAGCGGATATTTAAGAGATAAGAAAACTAATCAGAAACACAGAAGAAATCTCTCTCTCTCTCTCTCTCTCTCCATGAGAAGTCTAATCTCTCACCGGCAATGTGTGACGTCACCGTTTGTCATCTCCGCCGCATCTCCGCCGTTTCCTCGCCGGTGCTGTCGGTTATCTTCGTCGTCGGCCTTTTCTCCTCCACGTCATAGGCGTATCTCTTCTCTCTCGATCAGAAACGTTTCGCATGAATCCGCCGATCAGACTTCTCCCTCTAGGCCGCGAACTCTTTATCCTGGCGGTTACAAGCGTCCCGAACTCGCTGTTCCCGGTTTGCTTCTCCGGCTCGACGCGGATGAGGTTATAAGCGGGAATCGTGATGAGACTCTTGATTTGGTGGACCGTGCGTTAGCCAAATCGGTCCAAATCGTCGTCCTTGATGGCGGAGCTACCGCCGGTAGGCTCTACGAGGCAGCTTGTTTTCTGAAATCACTTGTCAAGGGCCGTGCTTACCTCTTGATTGCCGAACGCGTTGATATCGCCACGGCCGTTGGTGCCAGTGGTGTTGCTCTCTCCGACGAAGGTGATACTAATTTCTGCAATTTAATTCAAATTTTAGCTATCTGCGTGCAGTTCCGGATGAGATGTCTCCAAATGCTATGTACAGGTCTTCCGGCGATAGTGGCAAGAAACACATTGATGGGTTCTAATCCCGACTCGGTAGTTCTACCTTTGGTAGCTAGGATTGTGAAAGATGTTGATTCTGCGCTAAGTGCCTCTAGCTCTGAGGGTGCTGATTTCCTTATTATTGGATCTGGTGAAGATAAACAAGTGGGTGTATTGGCAGATTCTTTGTCGAAGAGCGTGAAAATACCGATTTTTGTGACTTGCAGAAGCAAAGGAGAAGCTAAAGAAGAATTGCAGTTACTGAAATCAGGCGCCTCTGGTTTTGTTATTTCGTTGAAAGATCTGCGTTCTTCCAGGGATGTTGCTCTTCGCCAGTGTCTTGACGAAGCTTATGTTGTGAATCACGAAACACAGAATGAGAATGAAAGCATTCTTAAGGAAAAACCATTGGTTGAGGCTTGTGACCTGCAGGAGAAAAATAATTCTGCTGGTTTCCTAAGATTAGAGGACAAGCAGAAACAAATAATTGAAATGGAGAAATCAGTCTTGAGAGAGACAATTGAAATTATCCAGAAGGCGGCTCCACTGGTGATTTTTATTTAAAACATTTGGTAGTTAAAGTCAGTTTTTGTGAAATGGTTCTAAACTAGATTTTCTGCGGTTATAATATGGTTTAATTTGCTACTTGGACTGTTTTTCAATAACAGATGGAGGAAGTCTCCCTTCTGGTTGATGCAGTTTCCCGGATTGATGAGCCCTTTTTAATGGTTATAGTGGTAATTCTGCACTCAACTCCGTCAAATTGTGGTTCCAGGAATATGCATTGGTATTAGCTCTATATTCATATAAAACATTTTAGTTACACACTTGTGCCAGCACTAGATAGCTTGAGATAGATCTTTGCTAGAAAATGCACATGCTTCTAGTCACTTCCTCTTTTGTGCTTCTCAATATTGTGCTGTCTAGAAGTTATTCTGATGTTTTCGATCCTTCTTTCTCTTTGTCTGTGCTTCTATTCCTTTTTTGCTTCTGGATCTGGTTATAGGGGAACTGCAATTTCTTAACTGAACTATCTGGTCTAGGACATAATTTTTTCGCTTTCTTCTGACTTGTGAGTATTCCGGTTCTCCTAGCTATTTGGTGGTTAGAAGAGTGAAGAAATTATCACCATGTTTGCGTAACTTTTTTGAAGCAATGCACGGGATTTTAGATTTGGAAAATGTTTAATGCAGGACGAGTAGCTTTTATGATTCAAAATAGTTTTTTGTATGGATAAGCATTTTATTAGAATCCATATTTTGGTGGTACTAGGGGGAATTTAACTCCGGAAAATCAACGGTTATCAATGCACTTCTTGGGAAGAGATACCTCAAAGAGGGGGTAGTCCCCACTACCAATGAAATCACTTTACTGTGTTACTCTGACTTGGAATCTGAAGAGCAACAACGTTGCCAAAGGCATCCAGACGGCCAATACATCTGCTATCTTCCTGCACCAATACTTAAGGATGTAAGTCATTCAACATTCTGCCATCGCAATCCATAATTTTCTAATTATCTGGAGGAATTGATTTCGGTTGTTCTCTTTTCGTAGATAAATATCGTTGACACACCTGGGACCAATGTAATCCTTCAAAGGCAACAACGTCTTACAGAAGAATTTGTTCCACGTGCAGATCTGCTTATTTTCGTTCTTTCTGCTGATCGTCCTTTAACCGAAAGTGAGGTAGAGGTTACGGTTTTTCCTGGCATGTTAGTTATTGTTGGTTTTCCTCAATATGTATCTGACTAAGTAGCTGGTGAAATCTGCTTTAAAATGAAAGTTATTGGTAAAGTCATGTATAGACTATCAAGACCTTGTGTAGTGAAGGGGAAGTCGCCACTAAGTTTAATGCATTTTTATAAATTGAATTGCACTAATTATCTTATCAAGTCAAGGATGTGTTTGCTATTGCCGGCAACAGTATATCCTTTGGTCCATATTCTGGTCATGCTTAGGCCAAGACACATGAAAGGTGGTTTGTTTGGTACAGCAAAAAAGATCTTGTATCTGTGGCAAACTGTATGAAAAAAAGTTATCATTTTTAAAGTACTAACTTTGTAGATATTTTCTGATTTTTATTCTTAAAAATCCGTAGAAGTTCACAAATTGGGAACCAGCGTCCCAATATCATGCCCCTTTCATTTCTCTGTCTACCTCTTAAATTCTTGTTGTGTCGTAATTATATGATTTAATACTAAGATTACTTGTACTTACAAAATTTTTAAACTATCGCTACCTCTGCAGCTTCCTGCTATCATTATTGTATTGTAGGCTGACATGCATCTCATTGTGTTTGCCAGGTTGATTTTCTCCGGTATACCCAGCAGTGGAAAAAGAAATTTGTGTTTATCCTGAATAAATCTGATATCTACCGTGATGCTCGTGAGGTTTATCAGAAACAAGATTTATGTCCTTTTCTTCAAAGTTTCTATTGTCTTGAATTTTTGTTGACTCTCAGTTTTGATTTTTCTGTTGCAGCTTGAGGAAGCTATCTCATTTGTTAAGGAGAATACGCGGAAGTTGCTTAATACAGAAAATGTGATATTGTATCCGGTGTCCGCACGATCTGCTCTTGAGGCGAAGCTTTCAACAGCATCTTTGGTAGGCAGAGATGATCTAGAGGTCTCGGATCCTGATTCTAATTGGAGAATCCAGAGCTTCAATGAACTTGAGAAATTTCTGTACAGCTTCTTAGATAGCTCAACTGCTACCGGAATGGAGAGAATAAGGCTTAAATTGGAGACACCGATTGGGATTGCAGAGCGTCTCCTTTCTTCTGTGGAGTCTCTTGTGAGACAAGATTTCTTAGCAGCTAGGGAAGATTTGGCTTCAGCAGACAAGATTATCAATCGTACTAAAGATTATGCGCTTAAAATGGAATATGAGAGCATTTCTTGGAGAAGGCAGGCACTCTCGTTGGTATAAATTCCTATTAGATACATCTGTTGAATCACGTAGGAGGAAATTAGATTGTTCTAACTTGTTTTTTTTGTGTTTTATCCTCTTGACTATAATTTCAGATTGATAATGCCAGATTACAAGTTGTTGATCTAATAGGAACTACCCTGCGGCTATCAAGTCTCGATCTAGCGATCCCGTACGTGTTTAAAGGGGAAAACTCAGCCTCAGTAGCAGCTACATCCAAAGTTCATGGTGAAATACTCACTCCAGCACTCTCAAATGCTCAAGTAAGTCTGATGCTTTATTCTTTGAGTATTGTCGTAACTGTGAACATATCGATCATCTATTTGAGGTTTGAGATATAGTTTCTATTCATGCATAAATTCAATATTGTCCAATCTTGTCTTGCTATGACCTGTTTCTGGTTACGGGTTTTTAGCCTAGGAAATTGACTTTACTTCTGGCTACTGACTTTGCCTTCTATTTGTAACCATTACCTTTTGCCTGTTTGGACATTTTATGATTACATTTTACTGGTGTGCAGGAGTTGCTTGGCAAATATGCTGAATGGCTACAATCAAATACTGCCCGTGAAGGGAGCCTGTCCTTGAAATCATTTGAAAACAAATGGCCAAAATATGTGAATTCAAAAACTCAATTGGGCATAGACACATATGACTTGCTTCGGAAAACTGATAAATTCAGCTTGAAAACAATACAGAACTTGAGTGCCGGAACCACATCAAAACGATTGGAACAAGATATTCGAGAAGTGGTGAGTCTGAAGTAATACTTACGTGTTCTAACTGGAATTCAGTTGATTCAAGTGGCGATCTTTTAATATTGTTTATTGGTGTCATCTGCTCAATCTGAACTTAAGATTCAAAGGACATATTATTCAGTGTCTTATTTTCCCAGATACTTCGTTAGGTTATTCAAGAATCAATCTAACTGATTCTTTTGACATGATTGAGTTTTGTTTGCCTTTTCTAGTTCTTTGTGACAGTTGGTGGGCTTGGAGCTGCGGGACTATCTGCATCACTTCTAACCTCAGTGCTACCCACCACATTGGAAGATCTTCTTGCTCTTGGCCTTTGCTCTGCTGGAGGGTAATAACACGTCTCTGAATTTCCCCTCTTTCCCATTGTCTCATTACTCCACCTTCTTATATCATGTCGCTTTGTGTAGTTTTTTTCTTGCAACCAAAGGCATATTATGATGTGTTAGGAAAAAAACACTAACTGTATGTATAACATTTTCTATGTGGCAGGTATGTGGCTATAGCAAACTTCCCATATCGTAGACAAGCTATAATTGGTAAGGTGAATAAAGTGGCTGATGCGTTGGCTCAACAGCTCGAAGATGCTATGCAAAAGGATCTTTTAGATGCGACAAATAATCTAGTAAACTTTGTGAATATTGTTGCCAAGCCTTACCGAGAAGAAGCTCAGCTAAGACTTGATCGCCTTTTAGGCATCCAGAAAGAACTATCAGATATGAGAAGTAGATTACATTTGCTGGAAGTTGAAATTGATAACCTTCATGTATCACGAGACGAGATGAGACTTTAGTTGTTCCTACACAATGTCGGGTTTTGCCTTCTTGACATTTTTCAGTGCAGACAAGTTTATGTATTTTGTCATAATGAATAAGACCGGCCAGTTTCGACTTGAAATGGACTCAGTGATGGTTTATTGAATGCGAATTCAATAGATGGGCATGACACACTCGTATAATGTTTTTTACTTCTTTTTTCAGATTGTTTGTGATACAAATGGATGGAAGAATTGGAAGCTCAGGAGACTCGTGGAGAAAATATTCTTCTGTTCTTTGACCTGCACATGTACCTCACATCACAGGTTAGTATATTAGTTGACTCATTTTTTCTATCAATTGGTTTTTTTATATTCCTCTGGAGTTCATGAATAGCTTGAATATATTCATATGCAATCGATTTTCCGCATAGGGCATCTAACTTTGTTGTTAATGCACTAATCTTTTGACTTTAAGTGACTTAATTATAAAAAAAAATCTTAGTATAGGTTTCCATGGGGAGTAATTCGCAGCATATGCTAGCTATGATTTCTAAAGATAAAAGCGCATAAATTTCTTTTATAGGTAAGGATTGGTTCAAAAGTTTTAAAATCCAGAATTGGTAGAATAAACCTTAGTTAATGCCTGATACTGGAAATTTTTAAGAATTAACGTTAGACTAACATTATATGAAAGCTGGTTCATAGGTTCCTTGTTAGTTTTCTAATCAAAGTCATAGCTTTAACTAATGACATGTATGCTTGGTAACCAAACCTTTTATTTCTTTTAAAACCAAAGAGAGAATATTAAGTATGGTCAAAAGTTAGGGAAAGGGAAAATCCCTAGTTGACATGTTTTTGTGTAAGCGTGAAATAGATTCCACCTTCCTTTGTTGCTGAAGATCATAAAGTTAAAATAGACTAACAGAATAAAAAATAAACTACAGAAATTTTCGAACACAAAAAGAAATTTGAAAGGATCTAGCTTTGGATTGTCCTTTTCATTTGGGGACCAGAAGTGGGATGATGATGCAGAGAAAGCTCCCTTTTTCTGGTTTTTGTTTCAAAGTTTCTCTTCTTCTGTTTGGTTTAGACAAATCTAAAATTAAAAAGAGGAAAACACGGAAAAATAGCGATTGGCGAATGCGAAATTCGGATGGTCAGGGCTCATTAGAGAGAGAAAATAAGGTACAGATTCTGGCTTATAACTTTACTTAGCACTAAGTTACTACTCGCGTTTTTATCTCAAGCTTTGTCGACAATTTCATTACCAAAAAACTTTTGTTTTCACAACACATGAAAATTTGAAAAGTTTTCCTCACTTGAAATGGAAACTTCTTTTGCTACCCGTAGCTTTTTAAAGTAGTTTTCCATTAACTAAATAATTTTAATAGACGTCACTACTGATCACCTCTAATAGTATGAGACATGCTTATTGTTTATGTTCCTTAACTGACCCTACATTTGTTACTTCTTTGAGAACCTACGGGCTTAGGCTATAGGAGGATCATCTCTAACCCGAGCATTGATTCGTGCTCTGAACACACATAAAGACAGGAACATATCCCCATAAGTTTTCTATTACAGGGCATACATATTTTAAATCATTAATTACAATTAAGATGTAGATTAATCATAAGAAGAAAGCTCTGTTTTTCGCATGTTGTACTTACTTTTTCTTTGAATCTGGCTACAATGTACCAACAAGTATTAGGAAACTGTCAATATGATATCCAATATGATAGATGCTGCAAAATCAGAAACACAATCTCAAGGATTTTGACATGAAACTGATTTGGTAAGTAGTATGTTACCGTTTTATTTGATTCTGGACTTCTCTAACACAATTTGGAAGCAGAAGCAAATACACTGTAATATCAAGGATACGGTTAAAATCCGTTTGGTATTTGATAAAAAATGACGGAAAATACATGTGATCTTTATATCAATTGCTATTGTTTATGGTTTACGTCACTTTGCATTACTATTGCAAGTTGGAAGTGTAGCTTAAGGTCCCAGGAAGGTGTAGACTTCGAACTCTTGCCTGGGTGATTTCCTCTTGGTCTTCAATTATTGGGTTTGGAAACTTTCATCAATAAGGGGCATTTTGGTCATTTCAGGTCTTTTTGGTTTTCGTTTTCGTTTTCGTTTCTCTTTTAGCGGAAAATTGCTGGTTAATAGTATATTAATAGTACCAAATAATCCGCGCATTGATTTACCCGTTTCGAAATTTTTTTTTTTTTAAAGTAATTGTTATTTCTTTTGCTTATGTGATTCACTCTCCAGTTCAAATCATTTTTTTCTTTATGGGTTAGCAAAACATTGCATGATTAGTTGTTCGAATCATGATAAGTCTTTTTTTTTAATGGAAAAGGAGAACTATGGACCAGTTATGGATGATGTTTAAAGGTGCAAATCATTTATTTTCCAGAAACAACAAATAGTATTGTAAAAGATTTTTTGCTCAGCCAAATGAACTATCTTAATTGGATATATTATACACGGTTTTATGCTGGAGAAAATCCGTTACCTAAAAATATGTATTTTTCTATAAGAATACTAACGTACAAGAATGCAAAAGAGCCTACCAATTCTTGTAGACAGTATGGTTTCAACAATATCAAAGTTACAGCCACAAGTTGTGGAAAAAAACTAAAAAACAAATCTCTCAAGTGACTAAAGGTTAGGTGCGCCTCTTCAATAGATGCTTTCACTGAAATTTTACGAATTAAATTTAGTATTTCTTGCTTTAAAATGATATCATTTGATAGTTTTAAGCACGACACAACAAATAAACTTGAACTGCTTACTCTTTAATTGACATATTACCACCATTAGTTACTGCCACAACAACCCCAACAATGCTGCTTCTCTTTTTTTTCCTTTTTCCTTTCATAAAAGTCTTTTTTTTTGGCAAAAGTGATGGAAAATACATGGAGGAACAAATATATAAAGGGTCCAAATGGTTGTCTTGGGAAAAATTGATAAAAATTATGACAGTGGAATATGAAAGTTACGGGAAATTTTTGATTCCACTCGTTTTTTTCCAATTTAGTAGAGGAACATGTTCCTTTTAAATTTGTTCTATTTTTCATTTTTTCCAGCATAATGAATGGAATTTGTTTTTCACCATTTTTATTGCAAATTGTAATATTTGAGATATAGAGTAACACATAATTTTTTCCAATTTTGTTCCTCTAAGATAACAACTATTTACACCCAATAATATGTCATTCGCAGTTTTTTTTTTGGTCATCTGTGTGCAGTTTTTGTATTTTACAGACCGATATTGGGATTTTGCTATTTATTATCAGAACTTGTCAATTTAATCACTTAATTTAATTTTTGTTTCTTTATGTTCTTAAATAAAGATGTAACTTTATAAAATTTGGTCGGTTAAAAAACATTACAGCCAAAGAACAATAGCTGGCCGAATTTTGAGTTATTGGTTTTACAAATTGAAGCTTTGATATGGTAAAGCATAAAGGTTTATTCGGAAAATATAAAAATATGTAGGTATCAAAATTAACAAATATTTCAAACGAGTTGTAAGTAACGATGGTGAGAATAACCGGGTAAATTGATGCAAGCTTGAATAACTTTTTAATCCTACTTCCTAAATCTATTAATAAAATAATGATGTATTTAACTTCTAATCGAGCAAATTGAATGTCAAGAAAAATAAAAGCCATTTTTTCATAGTGCTACCGCTCGATAGGACGAATATGCGTTTAAGGGCGCTATTGTAAATGTTTAAAATGTCTAAATTCTATGTTTAAGTATCATCTTTTTGTTTTCTCTTTAAGCTTTCCTCTAAAGAACCTTTTAATTAGTTGTTAATACAGCACATGTCAAGCTTGTAATTGCATTCTTCCGACCCTATTGGTTTGCATAATACTACTAACTTATGGATATACGATAATATCCGTAGACAAAACACAAAAGACTATAGAAAACTAATTAAGGAGTAGTGGTTTAGTTGAATAGTGAAGGATTCTTATGTGGAATTAGACTAGTGGTCGAAATTTATCAATTACAGATTTCAACCGTTAATTCTCTTACTATTGTAAATGATTTTAACGACGAAAACACTTGGATTTTTATAGGTTAAAAAGATTAGTATGTTTTGTTTGTCGATAATTGTTCAAGATATATATTCTAATGGTTTGTGATAGTATCCATGTTGTGTCATCATTCGGACTCAACCCTACATGATACATGTTGTTGACACGCGAATAAACAAATTTGTAGATAATTCTTTTATATAAAAACTCCAATTTCATGTGCATTTATTTAGCTGCTATGGTGCACTCATATTTTTGCAAACTGAAAACAGACTTTCTATAACAATAAATTTTCAATATCAGGTTAGGTTTCTTTCCCCATATGAAATTTTGAGTTGGAGGATTAAGATACAATATATGTATTTAGCAAAAGAGTTTAATTCACCAGGTGAAGTACCGAGAGTTGGATGGTATGTTACCGACTTACCGATGAGTAGATTATAAGGTTAATAATGTTATTAATGCAATAAAGTTGGAGAATAATAAAAGCCTAACAGAATCCAATGCCTAGTGGACTCACCACTATAAATACTTCATCACCCCTCCCTCTTCCCATTCACATTCATTCCTCTTTCACTCAAAGAAACGAAAGTTTCACTCAAAAAGGCGACATGAGTGGGTTGAGTTTCCTGCAATCTATGTCCGATATCACTGCCATTATCCAAAACAGAGAGGATAAAGCTTATGTTCACCCGATCGAGAAACGCTCTGTTTCTCTGCTCAGTGAGAAAAGCTTAGAGATGTGCACTGAGAGCCTCGGGACCGAAACAGGAAGCGAGAGTGGTGACGAGCTGTCGTTGCTTGCGCTTGAAGCAACCACCACTCCTAGGGCTCCTTCTCCTCCTCCTGCTCAGCCGAAACCTCAAGAAGAAGAAGACACTACCTTGCTGGCCAATAAATCAACGATGAGTCGCAACAAAAGTTTCCCGCCACCGATAAAGTTCGTTGAAGGATCAAAGTATAATCGTATGGTGAGATCGTTAGGAGAAGATGGTCGTCTCGTTGTTCAAGCAATTAGGGTTTCGTCTCCGCCTCGTTGCTTTGTAGCGGAACGTGGTGAAGGAAGGCTCCGTCTCTGTTTATTGCCGGAAAGTTCTTTACTTAGGCACAATCACGAGGGAGAGGAAGAAGAAGAAGAAACAGTGGAGGGCATGGAGGAGGAAAATAGTGAGAACTTGGAGGGTAGAAATGGAAATAAAAAGTTTAGCAGATTAAGCAGCAGATGCAAGGAGAATGGTCGTGAGCCTAAACCAATGCTTACTTGGAAGCAGCAGCAGTTTTGGGTCGTCACTTAAAAGACTTTATTCGACTCCAGTCTTTAATTAAATAATTTAAAATATGGGTTTCGTAATTTTAGTTATATATATAACCTATGTTTTATTTTTTGTATGATATGATTTCTAAAGGTGACTGTGAGGTTTTCTAATTCTATTTAATGTAATGTTAAATGGAAATTAATATTATTATTGTCATATTTATTTATGAATAATCATAATAGCAAAAAAAAAAAAACTGAAAATGTAGTACTATTTATCTTCATTTTGTACGTGAAGAAAGATGAAGAAGAAAAACTCCAAAATGTCCTTTAGGAAGCTTCCTAGAATGATTTTCCCAAACACACAACCTTTTCCACTCATGTTATCTTTCATTGATTTCCGACAATTTTTTTAATTGTAGCCAACATAATTTGTGTAGTTGAAAATTTCTGAGCGCTTCATTTCTTTCCAAAACCAGAACTATAGCTAGTATTAAAGCTGAAAATAGAAACTAAACTAAAAAAAAAAAAAAAAGAGAACAACCGAAATTAAAAATCTCACTAACCGCAAAACTATAATTACAAATTTGGATGTAAGGAATAAACCCAAAACTGAACAATATTTATTAACCAAACTGAACTGACGAATAACGTTTATGGTGATTTTTTTTTTTTTTACTAATGTTGATGAAAACTATTTTTAAATTTAAAATCTACTAATCAAAATGAGGTTTTACAAAATAGGAGACCAAAGATATTGTTTTATATTTTATTTTAAATTATACTTTTATCTAAAACTAAACCTAAATTGAATACCAACCCAAAATGTTACTGTACCAGCCAAACCGAACCATATATCTTAATCTGTAATTCTGTATAACAAAAAAAATCCAAATTTTTAAATCGAACACCACAAAATTTATAAAATTGAGCAACTATTAATTAATGTTTAAATTTGGTCACAGAAGTTTTAAATGGTTCAAACGACTATGCAACAACAGTTTCTTATGCATCATTTTTCATAACGACTATGCAATTGTTAGTAATGTTTTTGTTCAAAACAAAAAATAGTTAGTAACGTAAAAAAAAATAGTAGTAATGTTTTTATTTTTTTTTAATTTACGTGCGAAAAAACATGTGGTACGTATGACGCCCACATGAACATATGAGAGATTTGTTCCCACATGACCATCACATGCAAAATCTTACCTCTACATCTTCTTTTAATTCCCAACATTTTTTTTTCTCTTTAATTTCCTTTTCGCTCTCATTTTGATTCTGTTTCTGATTTTACTTGTACGAACTGTGAAGACGCTCCTCTACCTTTTTTTCTTCTCCTAACTTTCTTTTTGCGTTATCATATCCTACCAAAGTGCATGACCTCGTTAATGCACATTAGATCATTAATAAGAACGAACAAAAAACTCATCATATCCCAAAACGGGATGGTTTTGTCTTTATTTTCGGATCTCGTTGGTTGAATTAGGTATTGCTTACACGATCATAGAACCCGGTTAATTGTATCATGTAAAATTTTGAAGTAGTCTAATACGTATATCGTGCATCAATCGAAAATCGATATGTTGTTTCACCAACAAAATTATTGGACTTTTTAACCGTCCTGTTTTCTAGCTTTCGTTTTAATAATCATAGATGATTCCGAAAGCGAATATATATCTTCGAGAATTGGGATACATTTTCATTTGGATTCATCTTAAGAATTTCTTTGTTTAGACAATTTTTCACAAACCCATTTTCTTAAGATATGTAACAATATATATATATATATATATCGTTTTGGATTTAATAAGGAGATTATGGGTCAAGATTCAAAACTTCCAGAATAAGATATTTGTGTAAGAATACATTTTGTCTATATAGATATCTAATCACGGTTATAAACAGTGGCGGATATAGGTTGAAGGAGGGTGGGGCATGTGCCCCGTATAGATTTTAAAAATTGTTACCAAAAACTTAAAAGAATGGTTGCTCATATGGTTAATGTCCTTGTTTAATTAATTTGTGCCACATGCAAAAGTACATTCTAGATCCGCCCCTGGTTATAAATACATTTAAATTGTTTTTAACAAAGAGCGTGTGATATAATGATTTGTTCGAATGGATAAAAAACTCTCCATGTTGGTTTAAGACCATCAAGTTTTATCATATACGAAAACCGATGTGAATTTTTTTGTTTGGTGATTGTAAACACCTTAAAATGGCAAGAATACTCGAATATCGGTTTAAGATCTACTCTAGTTATAAAGAAACACTGTTTTTAGGTGTAAATATTCTCCGACGTGGGACGAAGGCTTGTCACATAGTATCCGTTAATATATATTTAACATCCTTGTATATATAAATGGTAACCAATGAGAAGTAGACAAGTTATGAATGTAATGTCCAATCCAAGGTCTCAAAAAGCATGTAAATATATTAAAGAGTACTTTGTCTCACTGCAAACGAATATCGAAAGAGGACTCTGTTTCTATGGTTCTATGTGCCACTTGATGCTTATTATTGACCACTATCTCCTGCGGCACCCATTTCTGTGATATTTCAATCATTCTTTTTCTACATAAAACATGTTTTTGCCCATTTATTTTTATTACGTTCTATTTTGGTAACCTAACTTCATAAACCAAAACAATCACTAATTTTGTATTCGTAACCACCATATACATTTTGGCAACAAAAAAAAACCCACTACTATGATTTTGTAGCGGTTAAAATATGTACATTCATTAGAAATTTGACTACGTTATGATGTTTCGACCAATACATAATGAAAACCTTCATCACACGACAAGATGTTTAAACAGTTTTTGCTACCTTTCCTTAATTGAATGAAGCTAATCTTAGCGGAACATCAAAATATGAATTTTATAGCCTTAATAATCCCGATTTCAGATAATTAAACAAGTGCGTTCATTATAACGTTTACAATTTATAATGTTTCGACTAATAAATGATGAAATTATTCATTGCACACAACAAGATGTTTTAACAGTTTTAGTTATGTTTCCTTAATGGAATGAAACTAATTTCAGTGGAATCCAAAAACTGAAACAGATCATGCTCAAACTTTGCACTTGGAAGAAAAATGTCATGAATATGATATTAATTTCAGTGGAATCCAAAAACAGATTTTAGTTATGTTTGAAATTGATCTTGGAAGAAAAATATGTTAAAATATCATGCTCAAACCTTGCAAAAATGAATATTGAATGAAAAATAATACTAAAAACGTATATGAATATGACCCGCACGTAGAGCGAGTAATCATCTAGTTAAATTAATAGTTGCATTATCTGAAGCTAACTTAATGATTAATGGTAGGGTTTCTCAGTCCCCACATTTAAAAGCTCTTCCTGCGTGAGAGAAACATATTTGGTCCGCTAGAGAGAAGCAAAAATGAGTGAGAAAAATCACATGGAAGAGCTTTTCACCATGGATTATCTTTTTTGGAGGATTATCTTTTTTGGAGGAGAGAAGGCGATGTGACGGAGGTGATAGCGCGTGCGAAAAAATTTCCGGCTGGACCACCATCTTCGGATGTTTGGGGGTTGAAAGATGCGTTTCACTACAAGAAAAAACAGTCTTAGCAACTATTTTTTTGCGACAATTTATTTTCGTCGTAAATCAACATCGTCTTTACGACGATTTTGCGATGATTTTAAAAATCGTCGTAAAATCGTTGTAACATTGGGACGAAATATTTCGTCGTAAACTCGTTATCAAATTCGGTCCGATTACCGACGATTTTAAACCAGCGACGATTTATCGAGGTTTCTATAAAACGTTGTAATATCGTCGGTAATTACCGACGAATTACCAATGATTTATATTCGTTGAACTTTACAACGATTTTCCGACGATATATGAGTTAGGTGAACACGTTTAAATTCACGGGTGTACGGTTTATTAATCGCCGCACCTTCGGTGTGAAAAGAGCGGAGATGATCGGAGAAGGGATCGAGATTTAGGGCATTTCATAGGAATCGTCGCAAAATCGTTGTAAATTAACGACGATTTTGCGACGAGTTCTATGAAATCCATCTAAACCATATGCCATAAGAACCTAAACCTTAACATCTTAACCCTCATGACAATAATTTTTATTGAATAGGGAATAAGGTAAATGAATACATGAGATTTCATATTAATCTGCGACGGTTTTGTGACGAATTCTATGAAATCTCATGTATACCCTAAACCGTATGCCCTAAGAACCTAAACCTTAACATCTTAACCCTCATGACAATAATGTTTATTGTATATGTTTATTGTATAGGGAATAAGGTAAATGTATACATGAGATTTCATAATAATCGTCACAAATTTGCGAAGATTTTGCGACGAATTCTATTAAATCCATCTAAACCCTAAACCCTATGCCTTATACCTAAACTTTAACATCTTAACATCTCATTTGTATTTTGTAATGAGATGTCATGACCCTAAACATGGGATTTCATAGAATTCATCGTGCTACGATTTCTATGAATTCTCATGTATACCCTAAACCCTATGCTCTAAGAACCTAAACCTTAACATCTTAACCCTCATGACAATAATGTTTATTGTATAGTGAATAAGGTAAAAGTATACATGAGATTTCATAATAATCGTCGCAAATATGCTACGATTTTACGACGAATTCTATTAAAAACATCCAAACCCTAAACCCTATACCTAAACTTTAACATCTCATTTGTATTTTGCAATGAGATGTCAAGACCCTAAACATGGGATTTCATAGAATTCGTCGTAAAATCGTCGCAAATTTACGACGATATTGCAACGATTTCTATGAAATCTCATGTATACATTTACCTTATTCCTTATACAATAAACATTATTGTCATGAGGGTTAAGATGTTAAGGTTTAGGTTCTTAGGGCATAGAGTTTAGTGTATACATGAGATTTCATAGAAATCGTCGCAATATCGTCGTAAATTTGCGACGATTTAGCGACGATTTCTATGAATCTCATGTATACATTTACCTTATTCCCTATACAATAAACATTATTGTCATGAGGGTTAAGATGTTAAGGTTTAGGTTCTTAGGGCATAGGGATTAGAGTTTAGATGGATTTCATAGATATCGTCGCAAATTAAAACGATTTTGCGCCGATTCCTATAATACCCTCGTAAAATCGTCGTAAATTACGACGATTTAGCGATGATTTTGATGAACTCCATCTAAACCCTATGCCATATACCATAAACCGTAACATCTCATTGTATTTTGCAACTCTCATTGAAATCCATCTTGAGTTTATTGATATAATCGGAAATAGAAACTCGATCAATCCATGTCTCTACGCAAACTCATTATCTTACTTCATCTTAGCAAAGCTACCATGTACGTTTACTTTATGTTTTTGTCTTTCTTCAATCTCGATGAACATATAGATGATTTGAAAATTTAGGGATTACGGTAACATTTAGATGGATTTAGATGTGTTACAGACGATGAAACAATCGTCGTATCTATGCCCTATACCCTAAACCGTATTTTTACAAAAAAAATTTGCTAAATCGTCGCAACGTTACGACGACATTACGAGGAATCGTCGCAAACTATGAATTTAATTTACCGCGTGTCAGAAAATGAAAAAGTTTGACTGTTCCCGCGTGTGGGAAAACCAAAAAATCAAATTTCACTTTGCGACGATTTTGCAATGATTCGTCGTTAAATCGTCTCAAATTTGCGACGATTTAGCGACGACCACAAATTCTATATAAACACACGCTCATATTTCATTTCTTCATTCTTCAAATCTCAATCTCTCTCTTGCGAAAACCTTGCAACAAAAGATAAAATTTTTAATAATTTATTTTAATTTGTATTTAATTTAGGTTAGTATAGATATATAGGAATGAAACAAAATAGGTCGACAGAAACGGAATCAAATTGATAAATAGGAACAAAAGAAGAATAGAAAATAGAAGATTTCAAGTGATGAATAGAAAATAGAAGATTTCAAATTGATAAATAGGAACTAATTTTGATATGTGTTTATAGATAGTAATTTTTCTTCATTTTTATGCAGATGAGCCATCAGCATGCACAATACGCTCAGTTTTTGAGAGATATTGTTGGGACATCGGCTAGCGGACATCGGCTGCATGGCAATAGATAACCCGACAATGCAGGCCATGTTGCGGGAAAAGCGACGAAGACGAGCAGAGGGAGACGCGGCAGCGGCACAAGGAGCGGGGTCAAGCAATCAGCCACCGACGCAGACAACCGGTCCGGCGAGAGATGGGGAGCCACGAGCCGATGACGATTTGGGTATCGATGATTTTGTAATAACTTTATAAATTTTATTATTTAATAATCTTTTTAGTACGAATATTTGTAAGAAAAAATTATTATATAATATTTTTTTTTTAATTTCAAATTATAATTTCGAAATTAATTAAATTTTAAAAATAAAATTAATTTTATAATTCATTAATTAATTAAACTAAAAACAATTAATAATCGTCATAAAATCGTTGTTAATTAGCGACGATTTTACGACGATTCATTAACGACGAATTTGCGACGATTATTTACGATGATTTTACGACAATTCATTAACGACGATTATTTGCGACGATTTTACGACAATTCATTAACGACGATTTTGCGCCGATTATTTCAGTCTTCCGACGAATTTACAATGAAATACTTACCTCCGATTTACGACGAATATTTGTCCGCATAATCATCCTAAATTCGTCGTTGTTTTGTAGTAAATTTGCCTTTGTATTGCCATCGTTCTTACGACGTATTTTGATTCGTCGTAATTTCGAAATAAATTTGTGACGATTTTACGACGATTTAGTGACGGTTTTTTTCCCTCGTAATTTGCCGACGATTTTTTTTTTATGACGATTAGTTAACGATGATTTACATTTTGTCACAAATTCGATGGTACACATGTTTTACAACGATTTTACAACGATATATGTCGTTGCAAAAAATGTGTTTTCTTGTAGTGTTTGTAACTTTGGACTCCGAGGAAGATGAGAAGCCAACTGTGATATTCAACGAAGCCTCCAATGTAACTCGAGCTTCCTTCTCTGGTTTTTCCTCCTTTTTGTGAGTGTGGATGTCTGATGAAGATGACGTCGTGATCCAAGGTTCCAAAACCACCGGCCATGTGGTGATGAACCCATCTCTTCTCGTCAGGAGCCTAATGGATCTAGAAATAATTTTAACTAGGGCCAAAAATATTTAAACTAAAACATTATTAAATTTAAAGGCATAATACGGTCTTATAAAAATAAAAATGATTTATTTAGATTTAAAGTTTGAACTATTAGCTTGATATCTTCATACAAAAAAGAAAAAAAGAAAAGAAAAAAACCTTAATAATTGGGCCGAATATGGGCCCAGTTATGATATGGCAAAGAACGTAAAGTAAAGCGAGACATACTGGTCACTCTGTTCGGCCCAACCCTCGCGACGGCTTATAAAGTTTAGGGGTTAATTTGTTATTCTGATTCTCTCTAGGGTTTGGTTTGTCATTTGAATGTTTTTTTTTGTTTTATTTTTTTATTTTCGGGTGATTTTTCTCTTTTCCTCGATCAAAATGCTTTGAAATTCTGGAGCGATCTGTGTTTCTTCTTCTTCTTCTCTCCCCCCGCCTACTGACTTTTTCAAATTTCTTCAGCAACACAAACACGCAGTTTTTCATCTTCTCAGAGCTTTTGATCACGATGGATATGGCGGAAGGAGAAGGAACTACAGAGGAGAAGTACGACGTTGACATCGCAACCCCCGCTTCTTCACTCGGCGGCTCCGGCGTCTTCCATATCATCAATGACATCGTCGGTTTCGTCCTCTATATGCACCAGCAGATCCCTTCGTGCGTTTCCTTCCTATTTTCTGTATCTATATGCTTCGATTTATCCTTATTTGATGTTCGATCTGGTGCGATGTATCTATATTCGTTTGATTCTTCCATCTCTCGGTTAAGTTCGCGGATTAGACTGTTTACTGCGTTCGATTTCCCGCGATTAATTGTTTTTTGAGAAGAATAGAAGATTGATGGTTATGGATTTTATGGATTCCGGATGGATTAGTGTGAGTTTAGATATCAAGTCTTGGTAGGTGATTTATGGTCAAATTCTAAGGGAAATTGGAAAGCTTTAAGGCATTTTTCTTCCTTGTGATTTGTTCATCGTATGCTCAATTCAGCCTATTGCTAAGACATTGTGAATATCTGTTGGTATTACTCGAAAAGGTCTCATTTAACGCTCAGATTAATCAGTTGTGCACACTACTTCCGGTTGATTTTAGAATAAACTATGTCGTATCCACCTATGAGCATCTTTTGTGCTTTAGCGTTTATTGAAAATCAAAGTTGGAGACTTAAACTTTCAGCTTTTGGTTTTGGTCACTCAAAACTCTTTTACCAATTTGCTTGTCGGTTACATCTGTGCAGGGTATTGCAAGACATGAGTCTGGACTTTGATGGACTGCAAACAGAATTTATGGATTTGGTATGTTCGTTCTACAGACGCCATTTTCACTGTACGGTTACGTCTTTTTCACACTCTAAGAATCTTAGGTTGTAGGAGGCGCGTCTTACACAACCAGACGTGAAGCCGCTGGTCAGAAGAAAAATTGTGAGTAGAAAAAGAGAGGTGAGGCATGAAATTAAGAAACTGCAGAAACTGATGAGCTCCATCTCTAGTCTCCGAAGCGCTCTGCAGTTAATGATTCGTGAAGCTCCTGACATTCAGAGAGTTGTGTTGATTCTTGGTGGTAGTCCATTACGGCCTCAAAAAGCTTATGAGTTGTTATTCACACACAGTGATAATGTTCTGAGCTTCGAAGGTGACTTTTCTAAAAGCAAAGCTACAGAAGCACTTTCAAAAAAGGTTTGTATCTTACCTCTGAGTTCATGTTACTTGGATTTTTTTTTTTCCTTATCATTTTATCTGCTATAAGAAGTAAAAAAAAAAAAATGTTATCTCTTCACTCTTTTTTGGCTTTCTAGACTATCCGAGCACTGATCTCTACGGGTGCTGGATCAACTTCATGCCCAGGTAACTTTTGCATAAATCTCAAACTTCATCAGCATTGTACTGTCAGGTGAATCATGGTGTAAACTGTAGAAGTGATTATTTTCTCTTTCTTCTGAATTGCAGGTCCAATGAGGCTCTTCATATTGGTTCATGCTCCACCTTCTTTGAATCTTCCCCAACATTTCCTTCCTAAACGTGACTTCAGATACAACAGAAAGGTATATACTTGTGCTAGTTCCATACTAGCTCCTCCAATTTCACATATCCAAGTAAAAGATTTCGATTTCGACCACACTGGGAAAAAAATGTCCGTTGTTATTGCAGTTTGTGCCTCTAAAGTTGCGATTCAAGTGCAGAGCTCAAGACGAGGCGACAAACTCTCCTCTCAACTCCGACACAAATGATTTAATATGGTAATTCTCTTTCACTTTCTCCGTTTGACAGACTAAACAAGCGAAGTTATTCACCGGATCTTGATAATCCTCTCGGTTTCATTGCAGGTTTCAGTGTCGACATGTGATAAAAGGGCTTAGCTTTCCAGCAACCAGTTGAAGAATAATAAGACTTAAAAAGAGTTTTGTTTCTGTCTATTGTAACTACACCCACTTGCAGTTTTTGTATCACACAACTCGTCTTCAAATCCAATCTTGAGAATACATGTATGCACTCTTTTATGGGTTTATTTCACACCTTACTAAACTTGCTAACCCCATTTGAAGAAGAATTTATATTTTTTTTTCGTTAAATTAGGGATCAAACATATATAAAAAATAACTAGGGAGTCAGAATGGAAAATAACAAATATGGGTCAAAACTCTAAATTTTATATTTACTCTTCTACTTCCTTCACCTCTGCGCTTACTTGGACGAACACATTCGCAGATTTTCCTTCTCCTCCAAGCTGATACTGACTTCTCTTTCACTCGTTAACAACACCGAAGCTTCCATTCTCGCCGGTAATCTTCTTCGACTGATTTTTTCCTTGTTTTTTTGTTTGGTGCATGATGTGTGGGTATATACACTCGAACTCGAATCGCTTGTTTGATAAAGTAAAATTCCTGATTTCGATTTTTAGGTCTTTCACGGGAGGAGGAAGATGATCTTCAAGATCGAAGACGTAACTGTCTACTTCCCTTATGAGAACATATATCCAGAACAATACGAGTACATGGTTGAATTGAAGCGAGCCCTAGACGCCAAGGGACATTGTCTTCTCGAGATGCCCACCGGAACTGGCAAAACCATTGCCCTTCTCTCCCTTATCACCAGTTACCGACTCTCTCGTCCCGATTCTCCGATCAAGCTTGTCTACTGCACTCGTACTGTCCACGAGATGGAAAAAACGCTAGCTGAGCTTAAGCTACTCCACGAATACCAAGTACGCCATTTCGGCGCCCAGGCGAAGATCCTCGCCATCGGTCTTTCCTCCCGGAAGAATCTTTGCGTTAATCCTAAGGTTTTAGCGGCGGAGAATCGCGATTCCGTCGATGCAGCGTGTAGGAAACGGACGGCTAGTTGGGTTAGGGCTTTGTCGGCGGAGAATCCAAATGTAGAACTCTGTGACTACTTTGAGAACTACGAGAAGGCTGCTGAGAATGCGTTATTGCCTCCTGGTGTTTATACTTTAGAGGTAATATTAGAAAAGTTTGCGTTTTTCACAATTGTTTCTGAATCAATTTCAATTTCACAGTTTTAAGATCTGCTTCGAATGGTGTTGAATTTGGAGACTATTTCTAGGTTTTCTGCACATTTTGGCTGATGGTGAATGTGTGTTTCAATGTCAGGATTTAAGGGAATTTGGTAAGAATCGAGGATGGTGTCCTTACTTCCTTGCGAGGCATATGGTTCAGTTTGCCAACGTTATTGTTTATAGCTACCAGTACTTGCTTGATCCTAAGGTTGCTGGAATTATATCGAAGGAGTTACAAAAGGAGACAGTTGTAGTGTTTGACGAGGCGCATAATATAGATAACGTGTGTATTGAAGCACTCAGCGTCAGTGTGAGGAGGGTTACACTCGAAGGAGCTAATAGAAATCTTAATAAGATTAGGCAAGAAATTGATAGGTACGCTATTCTTTTCCTACATAGCTGATACTTTTAACTTCTCTTGAGCATGCCAATCTTTTTCAATTGAATTTCCTGATAGTTCTTGGATCCCATCTGAGTGTCTGCTCTGAATTGCATTTTCTATTTGCCTGTTTGGTTTCCTTATCGAAGTTTAAGTTAGTAAGAAAGATATCTGCTTTTATGAGATTGCTTCTTCTCAAAGAACTGACAGTGGGGAACATAAAACTACAAACACTATTGTCAGCAACTTGAAGCACATGACTGTCTTGTTTAGTGATCCTATGGTGCAGAATTGTCTTGGTTAAATACAGGCACTGGCCTGATTGTTTGCTGATATTTATTTTAAATTCTTATCACACTATTAAAATTGTCTAACTGGTAGGAAGGTTCAAGGCTACAGATGCTGGAAGATTGCGAGCTGAATACAACCGGCTGGTTGAGGGCTTGGCACTGAGAGGGGACTTATCTGGTAAGTATATAGTCAGAAAGGTGATAAGTGGTTTGTTTGATTCTATGAATGTGACGCAACAAATATGTTTTTCTGCAGGAACTGATCAATGGCTTGCAAACCCTGCACTGCCCCACGATATTCTAAAGGAGGCTGTCCCAGGAAATATTAGACGGGCTGAGCATTTTGTGCATGTTTTACGCCGATTACTTCAGTACTTGGGGGGACGGCTGGATACTGAGATAGTGGAGAAAGAAAGCCCTGTTAGCTTTGTATCGTCCCTTAATTCTCAGGCTGGAATTGAGCAGAAAACACTGAAGTTCTGTTATGACCGGCTCCAGTCTCTCATGTTAACTCTTGAAATTACAGATACAGATGAGTTTTTGCCTATCCAGACAGTGTGCGACTTTGCAACTCTTGTTGGGACATATGCAAGGGGCTTTTCCATCATCATTGAGCCTTATGACGAGAGAATGGCCCATATTCCAGATCCTATATTGCAGGTCTGTATGTATTGATCTGCAATCTTTTGAGTATATTGTTGTTCTGGTTTCATAGATATTGTGACTCAAATATAAATTGTACCGTTTGAATGTCTATTGAGAAATGTATCTGAAACATATCTCCTTTTGTATCTTAGTTGAGCTGTCATGATGCGTCTCTGGCTATAAAACCGGTGTTTGATCGTTTCCAATCAGTAGTGATTACATCAGGCACCCTGAGCCCAATTGATCTGTATCCCCGTCTTCTTAGTTTTAATCCTGTTGTTAGTCGAAGCTTTAAGATGTCAATGACACGAGACTGCATCTGCCCTATGGTTTTAACTAGAGGAAGGTATGCAGGTCATAAAAACAAGGTTCCTAAACACTGACCTTATTGTTTGTCTTTTGTGTATTTTCAATAGCGATTATTTTTCTTGCTTTTTCAGTGATCAGCTTCCTGTTAGCACCAAATTTGACATGAGAAGTGATCCTGGTGTTGTGAGGAATTATGGAAAGCTTTTGGTGGAGATGGTATCTATTGTTCCCGATGGAGTTGTCTGCTTCTTTGTTAGTTACTCATACATGGATGGAATTATTGCTACATGGAATGAAACTGGAATTCTGAAGGTATCAGGATTATTTTCACAGTTTTGCATGAAGTGGAAATCTTTATATGATACCTTTGTAGTTGCTACAGGCATCAATGTATACTTTTTTTCCTAAGACGACCACTGCTCTTAATTTTGATGTAGGAAATAATGCAACAGAAACTTGTCTTCATTGAAACGCAAGATGTTGTAGAAACAACATTGGCACTGGACAATTATCGCAGGGCTTGCGATTGCGGGCGAGGTGCAGTTTTCTTCTCTGTAGCCAGGTAAACAGATCTTTGAGTGCTAGATGGTTTGGGAATACATGGCAAGAAATTTATGGTTCTGTTTCTTTGATTCTGTCGTCATGTATATAATAATGGATCCATATCGTTTGGAAATTTCAAAGAGAGTAATCACGAGTATTTGAACGGCAGGGGAAAAGTTGCTGAAGGTATCGATTTTGATCGTCATTATGGAAGACTGGTTGTAATGTTTGGAGTACCTTTTCAATATACATTAAGCAAGTAAGTTTTACTTAAAAAAATGTTTATCCCATCATTTCCCAAGTTTTCATCATTTGTGATCAGTGTTAGATTCCAAGACTGAAATGGGAAAAATTTCAGGATATTACTAGCAAGGATGGAGTATTTGCGTGATACATTTCAGATAAAAGAAGGCGATTTCCTAACTTTTGATGCCTTGGTATGATTCTGATTCTATGATTTTACTATATTTTGTGCAAATGTTTTACCTGTTTGTAACTGCTATTAACACCTTTTTTTTTTTTTTTTGCTACAAAAACAGAGGCAAGCAGCTCAATGTGTAGGACGAGTAATCCGGTCAAAAGCTGATTATGGGATGATGATATTTGCAGACAAGAGGTATATTATATTTAGTCACTAAAATCTCCCTCTCCGAGTCTGATCACTTAGGTTCTTGCTATTTACTAAATGTTTTACCTAGGAATGGGAAGAAATTCTTAGGACAGAAGAGAGAGATATGCTTATTATGTTGGTCTAATAATAAACTAAACTGCCATTGAGGTTTAAACTTGCAGATATAGCCGTCATGATAAGCGGTCCAAATTACCCGGTTGGATACTTTCACATCTGCGTGATGCGCACTTAAATCTAAGCACTGACATGGCTATCCACATTGCCCGAGAGGTAAACCTAAGATTCACTACCTTTTTTTTTTCTTACCGCACAGGTAAAGAAACCATAAGCATTAAGAAGTTTGGGTTATTTCTGCAGTTTCTAAGGAAAATGGCTCAACCGTACGATAAGGCAGGTACTATGGGCAGGAAAACTCTGTTAACACAAGAAGATTTGGAGAAGATGGCTGAGACTGGTGTGCAAGACATGGTTTATTAATTAGTTAACCGGTTTTTTTTTTGGTTAACGTCTATCAAAAAAAATATCCATAGCAACTTTTTCACAATAGGGTGCCATAATTTGTTTGGTTTTTCCTCCTTTTTTATTTTTTATAAGAATCGAATCGAAATCTAAACTCGTAGAGTTCTTTTTTGTTTGATATTTTAGCAAGTTTCGTTTTGGTCTTGAGCAATATTTATGCTTAATTAGAAATCGAAAATCTGAGGTAATTTCAGTTTGGTTTTCAACTAATTTTTTGGTTAAGTTTTGGTTTATCCAAAATTAACAACCTCATACCAAAAGAATGATTAGATTTGAATAGACTTCTTTAATCATGAATTTAGAAAGCGATAACATTCTTTTTACCCTTATCCATAAATGTAATCCGTTTTGATTTTTATCGAACTTTTGATTAACATGTAAACAAAACTGACATAATCATAGAAGAAGAAAAACCAGCAATATCATATTCAATCAATACATTATTATTCAAATCAACCAATAAAAACTGCAATTTATTAAACCTGTCATGATAGACACTGGAAGATTTATTTTTTGAGAAAATGATCAAATAAATTTAATCAGGCAGTGGAAGTGAAATTGAAGTTGGCACAATTAGTGCGACGGCCCAATAGCGTGGAACTAAACCCTAATTTGTTACTCGCCAAATCGAATTCGATCAAATTATCTTCCAGCTGTAACCCTCCGACCACTACAGAGGTTCTTGCGTTGACTCCTCCGTCAACAAAACCCAGACAGATGACGTCATTGCCGACGCTCACCATCGAGTTAGATCCGAAAATCCTCCAAACGACGTTCTTGCTCTGAAGCACAAGCTGGATCTCCGGCACGGCGTATCCCACGCGCGTGACGCCGACTTTCTGCGTGCTGAAACACGCGCTGAACGGTTTCACCGACCGTACTCGAGTGATGTTTCTCGCGGCGGCTTCTCTGACGAACGCCGATGTGAAGGCGTTGAAGATCGATGTCTCCATCACGGTGTACGGATCCACCGTGCTGATTTTGGTTCCTCCTACTCCGGTACTTCCGTCGATCTTCAAAAGCGTTTTGTTGATCGGAACGGATCTCTCGACGATTTTGATGTCACTCACGCCGATGAAATACTCGGAGGATTTCTCGCCTTGTGAAAACACTGAAGCGGTGCTCACGGGGTTGATGAGAAGCGGCGTCTTTGTGAGCCCTAAAATCTGGATTCCTGGGAGGAACACGTACGGTCCGTTACCGAAGAAGGCGACGCCTCTTCCCGAAGTGAGACACACTGCGAATTTCCGGTTGAAGCTAAGCGCGGTGGCGAATTGCGACGGCAATCCGATGTTGTGGCGTCCCATTCCAGCCATGCCGACGGTTCTACTAGCGAGTCCTTTAAGCAGAAATGTTGACCCGCAATCGAAAATCAAATTGGGGATTTTAACGACCCGACCCGGATTCGACCCGTTAGTTGACTGGATCGACACAACGTCTACAGCATATTCGCCGGACGTCGCGGTTCCGGTGACGGTATTATCTGGAAATGCGTTGCAAGTGTTGTTGTTACAGCCAGGTCTCGGAGGAGAAAAGCATTGGCCGCAGCCATTGGAACCGGCGCGTGAGCACACGGCGGAGTTGCATCGAGTGGGTCGGTAAGTGGTGGAGACGTAATCTTTGTCGCAGTCGACCCAGAGACCTCGACCACCGAGATCGAAGACGACGGAGGCGGCGACGAGAGGCGTGCGTTGGTTGATGACGGTTGTGTATTGGAGGGTAGACTGGTCTTTTGTTACTGGAAGGAGGAGGGCTTTTGGTCGGAAAGATGATAGAGCAAGTGAGGTTGATGATGAGAGTGAGAAGACAAAGAGAAGAAGAGCCGAGAAGATGATCGGAGAAGACGCCATTAGAGATGATGATGATGGGGTTGAGGAAGAGGAATGAATGGTGTGTGTGTGTTTATTTATAGGGAAATTTTTGGGATTTAGGTGTGTGTCGGTTAATTTGAATAATCGAATAATGGTTATTGACTATGCGCACGCGCGATATATGGCTTCCTCGTTAGATATGAAAATGACACAAATCAATTCCAGTATTAGATACTTTAGTTTTATTTTGTTTATAAATCATGAACCTAAAATAAAACTGTTTATTTAAATTTATGATTTTATATAAGCGATTTCTGTTTAAAAGAAACACACTAATTAAGAACTTGTACTAATAGATTTTGAAGCGCATATGGAAACTTGAGGAGAGAAGGTTGGACGCATATGATATATAACATGGTCCTTTGAGGGCTCTGGAATACTCTCGGTAACATTTTTCTTCACTTCGCTATGAGTAATTCTGATAAATTTGCATATTCTAATTTGCTTTATTTAGATAGATTGAGCAAACTAGATGAAATTTATATTGAACGTCTCAACTGAAAGGTCTAAAGTTGAAGTTAAAACGTAATTTATTTTTCTCTTTTTCATTATGTTTAGTTATGTAATTTTCATGTGTGCTAGTACAATCAGACGATTTGACTGAAAAACAAGTATAGATTGTTTGGACTGGGTTTCGCATTTTCCAGTTGAAATTATTGAAGAAAAATGTATTTTTTGTTTGGGAATAAGTGTCAGGATATACTTTATGTTTAAAGTTTGCTAAACTTCAAGTTTAAAGTTTATGTTTAAAGTTTGCTAAACTTTATGTTTAAAGTTTGGGGTGTTTTTCTCCGAGACATACTTTATGTTTAAAGTTTATGTTAAGAACATTTCCAAGACATACTTTATGTTTAAAGTTTATACTTTATGTTTAAAGTTTGCTAAACTTCAAATTTAAAGTTTGGGGTGTTTTTCTCCTATGATGACATTTCAAATTCAACTTCAAAAATATTTGTATTTTGCATTTTAGTCATCACTATTGATCATAATTAGTTAGAATGATTATACTTTTATAAATAACTATAAAACATACATTAAAAAGGTATCACAAACGGTGTTAATTAATAAAACGTTATATTACAATATAAATTATATTAAAAACACACAAACTAAATCATAAATTACAAATAAAATACCGAATTACTCGATAAATATATTTTTGTAATACTCTCATATAGGATTAATTAATGCATTTTTAAGCAATAGATGAGTTTTTTTTTTAATATATTTATATTATGAGCTAAGAATTGTTGAAATTATGTATTTTAGTTTATGAGACACCAAATTGCAGGGACTAATAAAATTATTTATGATATATAAAATTGTAGGGACTAAAATGCAAAAGAAAAGATAAAACTTCAAATTTGAAGTTTTGAAATTTTTCTTGGAGTACATAAAATTTTAAATTTGAAGTTATGAAGTATCTCTTAGAGTCTGATGTTTTATTCGATTGAATTAATTTTTTACGATTAATAAGTTGTCTTCATTTGGTTTTATTTATTTTATTTCTTTAGTTATTATTATAATCGTGCTGTACTCTGCTACAGATTAGTTCCCAAGACGTCCACTGACTCTTCTTTAATAATTAGGATAATAATCTTTAATATACGTAACGGGATGATTTCCACGGTTTGAAACTTTGAATCCTACTTTATCATTTATTTTTAATTAAAAAACGTCATAAGAATATCTTGATTCCTACTTTATTTTTTATAATAAAATTTTCTTAAACTGTACTCCATGTTTAAATCTAAATTAGAGTAAAGAATAAATTTAAATAATCTCATAAATTAATTTGAGTAAAATTCAATCATATTTAAAGGAAATATAGAATATTAATAGACTGAAAATGGTGTGATAATCTATTTACATCAGTTCCATTTTTGTAAGTTCCATTTTTGTACGTTTGAAATGAGTTTTTTTTTTTTTAAAGTTCTTGTGGATTCTCGGGAGTAATCCCAAACCCAGACGGATTCAGACTAATCTCGGGTGAGAGTGACACAGTCCATTTTGAATGCCCCACTTAACCAAGAATTAGTTTTATAATTCCGCATCCAAAGAGACTCGATCCAAACTAACATAGCTAAATCTTCTTCGGATAGAAAACATCCCACCACAATCTCTTGGTTAGTTTGAAATGAGTTATGAGTAAATCTTTTCAAAACCCTATCTAAACTCAAAGAACATGAAACTGTTTAATAAAATTTACGATGTTTTCAAGTTTCTCCTTTGTGAGACTGTAGCTTGAATATACTGTCGAAATTTTAGAAAGAAAGAAAAGGAAACGTAGATGAACTTTTGTCGTATTATACTATTAATATAACCGACACATACGCGAATCGGAGTCTCGATCGTGGGTCACATCAATTGAATGGATATGCTGATGAATATTAAGTATGTTATTTGTCTTTATTTAACGGTACAAAAATCAACATCCGTTGGTTAATACAGTCCCTCGTATCTGAATGATTTGGTTAAATACTCTTTTTCAATAATTTTCTTTATGAATTGCACTCCACTTACGAAATCATAGAAAAACAACAAATACACTCGTTACATTATTCAAATCAAGTAATACTAAAATTTGCCTAGAAGCGATTCCATTGGCCCTTATTAATCCAATAAAACATATAATACAGTAACAGCCAAGAAAAATGACCAAAGAAATTAATTAGGCAGTTGAAGTGAAATTGAAGTTACCACAAGTAGTGCGACGGCCCAATAACGTAGAACTAAACCCTAATCTGTTACTCGCCAAATCGAACTAAAAACTAGTCCTGGACATTTCGGGAATCGGGACGGGAAATTACGGGTAAGGGACGGGAACGGGAAGTTTGGAAATCTGTAAATACTATCCAAACTATTCCCATAAAATAACGGAACGGGAAATTACGGGTAAGGGACGGGAACGGGAAATTCGGGAAAAAAAATATACTACCCAATACATACCCAAAGTGAAATTAAATCGGGTAAGGGACGGAAAAGGAACGGGTAAGAGTGTGTAATTCGGTTATTAAAAGTTGTTGTTTGTTAACCACTCATACTTTTGACAGATTATATTAAAAACAAGATCTCTATAGTTAATTAAAAACTGAGAATCACCATTTCCCATATAACAAAAAAAAACATCATTACATACGAACATCATTACATGGTTTTTGCATTAACCAATAACCAAAAGTCCAAAACCCCTAAAATTTCACTTCTTGTAACTACCCAATGGGAAGTTCGGGTAATCCCGCTCCCTTCCCTACCATTTCCCTTACCCATTTGAGTATTATTTTCGGACCCAAACGGGAAATTACAATTTCCCTTTCCCCAAAAATTCGGGAAAATTGGGACGGGAACGGTACGGGACGGGTTACCCTTCTCAATATTCACTTTCTGTAATTAGATTCTTCTAGAGAATTCTCATGTTCAAAGTATATATATGTAACCTCTGTCAATATTGAATAATAAGAAAGTATCCTTCCTTACATGGTATCAGAGCATGTCTCAATACCCTAATTTTCTTTGTTTTTGGCTGCCTCTTCCTTTCTTCTCCTCTAAATCTCGATCTGCTCCTTCTACTTCTTCTTCTTCCTCTTCTTTTCCTCAAATCAACCAGCCGTCTTTCTTCATCATGTCCACCACCTCTGCTGAAACTGTTGACACCACTCCTCAAGTGCTTCTCAACGTCAACATGTCTAACGTGACGAAACTCACCTCCAGCAACTACCTGATGTGGAGTCTTCAGGTTAATGCGCTTTTTGATGGCTATGAGTTGGCCGGTTATCTCGATGGCTCCACATCTGCACCATCCACCACCATCACGACCAATAATACAACAGTGCTAAATCCAGTGTTCACCTTATGGAAACGCCAAGATAAACTCATCTACAACGGACTGATTGGTGCTATTTCTGTTTCCGTTCAACCTTTGGTCTCTACATGCAAAACAGCAGCAGACATTTGGCGTAAACTTGCAGCCACGTACGCAGATCCGAGTAGAGGACATATCTGACAGCTCAGACTTCAGATCAAAAATTGGTCCAAAGGAACTAAGACCATTGACGAGTATGTTCATGGTCTCACAACGAGATTCGATCAGTTGGCCTTACTTGGTAAACCAATTGATCATGAAGATCAACTTGAGTACATTCTTGGTGGCTTACTTGAAGAGTACAAGGCTGTTGCAGATCAACTGGAAGGGCGTGACATCACACCATCCGTCACTGAAGTCCATGAAAAACTGCTAAACAAAGAAGCCAAGCTGTTGACAATCTCCTCTGCCCCAACAAATCTTTCTGTCACGACCAACAATGCTTCAAGCAGACACCAGGGACGACATCAACACAACCAGACTCAACGATCTTCTCAGCCTTGGACTCGGAATCAACAGACCAACCAATCCAATCATTTCCGTGACAATCGCGTCTCTCGTGGCTATCAAGGTGCACAACAAGGAGAATATCAAGGTCGCTGTCAACTCTGTGGCGTGCACGGTCACAGTGTAAAGATATGCTCCCAACTGAACAATCACAGCTTCACAATAAGCAACAACTCTGTGAGCTCTGCATATCCACCGTGGTAGCCCCGTGCTAATATGGCCTTGGGAGCTCCAAATCCTAACACAGCCTGGCTCATGGACAGCGGTGCTACACACCACATGACAACTGATCTAAATAATCTCGCACTTCATCAACCTTATCACGGAAACAATGCGGTACTCATTGGGGACGGTTCTGGCCTTGACATCACACATTGGTTCCCTTTCTATGCCCTCTTCCTCTCGAAATCTCTCCTTAAATAATGTTCTTTGTGTTCTTCACATTCACAAGAACCTAATCTCCGTATATCGCCTTTGTAATGCTAACAAGGTTTCCGTTGAATTCTTTCCCGCCCACTTTCATGTCAAGGCTCTAAACTCGGGTGCCCCGTTATTCCAAGGCACAACTAGGGGAGATCTCTATGAGTGGCCTGTTTCTCAAACTACTCTCACATCATTCTTTGCCACTTCAACACCAAAAACGTCCCTTGATGCTTGGCACTCCCGTCTTGGCCATCCATCGTCTTCAATTCTTAAGACTACTGTCTCTCATTTTTCTCTTTCTCATTCTAAATCGCCAAATTCGTTGTGTTCTGATTGTTCCATCAATAAAACTCACAAATTACCATTTGCTCAAACTTCGATTGTCTCTTCTCGTCCCCTTGAGTACCTCTTCACAGACGTTTGGACATCTCCGGTAATTTCGGTAGATTATTATAAATATTACCTTGTCCTGGTTGATCATTACACGCGGTATTCTTGGTTTTATCATTTGAAAACAAAATTGCAGGTGCGTGAGACATTCATCCGTTCAAAGCCCTTGTGGAAAATCAGTTCAAAACACGGATTGGTACCTTGTACTCCGACAACGGTGGTGAGTTCATAGCACTAATATCCTTTCTCTCCAATGCTGGCATCACTCATCTCACCTCACCGCCACACACACCGGAGCACAACGGTGTCTCAGAACGGAAGCACCGCCACATCGTCGAAACCGGTCTCACGCTGGAATGTCAACCTCGTACTGGACATATGCGTTTGCAGTTGCGGTGTATTTAATAAATCGTCTTCCAACGCCGATGCTTGACATGAAATCCCCGTTTCAGAGGCTGCTTGGTGATCATCCTAACTACGACAAGCTTAGTCTTTGGTTGCATGTATTACCCCTGGCTCCGACCGTATGCCAGCCACAAACTCGAGAACAAATCCACACCTTGTGTCTTTCTAGGGTACTCTCTTACCCAAAGTGTGTACCTCTGCCTGCAACCAAGCTCGGGACGAATCTACACATCCCGTCATGTGCAATTTGATGAGCAGACATTCCCGTTTCGCCTCAAAAGCTCAACACAGCCGCAAATCGAGTCGTTTTCTTCCGGCTCACCTCAACCACCTGTTACAATTCTTCATGTTGGTGTGCAGGTTGCAGTTCCCACCACTCCAACTCCAACCAACACGGTGCTCACTCCACCACCGCTATTGGCGCCGGTGAATGTCGAACACAACGACGCTCGTGATTCTGACCACAATTGCGTAATCGCTTCTGACTGTCGGCAAATCTCGACCACATCTGATGCTAATCTCATCCCTCAAGCCAACCACTCACCAAGCCCTTTCTATATGTGAATTATCTTTTTATTTCAAATAAAATAGAATGGGAAAACGATCTATTTCCCCACGAGAAGTATCGCATCTTTCCAAATGTCTCCCAAACTATGACCTCGTTTCAAATCTCCACAAAAACAAAGTTAAAAACCTATATCCCCCAAAAAAGTTCTAAACGTATATACTCACAAATGTCGGTTGTAATGTTTTTTGATCTAAACAAGATACCAAACCACAAAACTAAACCGAACAAAAAACTTGATTCCCTAAAACCTGACTCGTATATCACAATACCCGCATATGTCGGTTTTAATGATTTAATATTTTTCCAATATTTAATATTTTCTGATTTTTTTATTATCTACAAAATAATTCATGTTTGACAACATATATAATTAATCCAGATAAATATTGAAATATCCTAAACTAAACCTTGTTTATTTTATTGTCTACAAAATGATCCAAGCGACTTATTTCTCTCTCAAACAGTCTCGTTTTTTTCTATGTTCTCTAGACGCCGTGAGAGAACCACCACCTTTTGAGGACCGGCGACTCTTCATCTGTGGAAGAGGGATTAAAGCGCTTGCCGATGAAGTCTGGATCCAGTTGGGGCTCGGCGACGGAGAAGCTTGTAGCTTTTGATTTTATATTTAATTTCCTACTCTGTAATTAAATTGGTATAAATTCATAGTTTTATGAACCGTTTGATTACTCTTAAATTTCCAACAAAACTATGAAAATTACAACACATCAACAAAAATCCAAAAAACATTAAATAAAAGTTTCAACCTTTGTCAAACAAACAAACCAAAGTGAGCCATATCGACCTCTAAACCACCCAAATCCAGCTTCCAACCTGCAACAGTAAAATACAACCATACAATCTATGAGACGAAGATCATGCTAGTTCATAATTTTTGAATATCAGTTTCACGAAATCAACAAAGCATAACAGAAACGTAGTAGGAACAGAAAATGTTTTTGAATTATTTGGATTCAAATAAGCCTCCCATGAGGAATTCGAATTCCGAATTCTAAAATTACGTTTACGACAACTTCCAAGAAGGAGGGACAGATTCAATTTTTCACTACTCCAGAAATCTGAATTATTCCGGAAATTCAATTGAAATTCCAATGTAATACGCACAAGCAGATAGACCCTAACAGTAACAGCCGAAACAAAAGATCAAAATCTTTCGATCTCGTGCACTAAAAAAATCCTATGTCCAAACTCAAAAACACGAAAGATAGATATGGATTTGATTAGATCGTCATCAACCTAGAAAACCAAAAAAAAATTATAGATGTAGATAAGTTACGTTTAATTGAACCAAAAAGAAAATAATTTTAATTGAACTAATAAATACTTATGTTTTTGGCAACAAAAATAATAGTTATCAGTCTAATAGGAAGGGTTTCCTGTTTGGACACAAAAATGTATATATTTTAATAGATTAAATATAGAATAAAGAATCATATTAGAATAATCTTATAAATTACTCCATTTTTTATTCATTAATAGAATTGGAGAAAAATTCAACTATATTAAAAAAAAAAATAGAATAATACACTGAAAATGGTGTAATAAACTATTCTTTTACATCAGTTCCATTTTTGTACGTTTGAAACGAGTTACGAGTAAATCTTTCCAAAACCCTATCTCAACTCCAACATCCGAAAGAACATGAAACTGTTTAATAAAATTTACGATGTTTCAAGTTTTTTCTTTGTGGAGCTGTAACTTGAATATACATACTGTCAAAAATTTATAAAGAAAAAAAGGAAACGTAGATGAACTTTTGTCGTATTTACTATTTACGTTTAAAGAAGTTCAAGATTTTCTAATATTAAGGTTCAAAAAAAAAAAAAGATTTTTTAATATGAGTTCATAGCAAACTGATTCGTTCTTCTAGAGACGACTATTCAAGAAATTAGTAGTATAATGTTCCAAAAAAAAAAATTATAGTAGTATTATACTATTAATATAACTGACACATACGCGAATCGGAGTCTCGATCGTGGGTCACATCAATTTAATGGATATGCTGATGAATATAAATCAACATCCGTTGGTTAATACAGTCCCTCGTATCGTATCTGAATGATTAGGTTAATACTTAATACTCTTCTTCAGTAATTTGTTCTTTATGAATTGAACTCACTTACGAAAGCATAGAAAACCAACAAATATATATTATATACACTCATTACATTATTCAAATCAAGTAATAGTATAATTTGCCAAGAAACGATTCCATTGGCCCCTTATTAATCCAGTAAAACATATAATAACAGCCAAGAAAAATGACCAAAGAAATTAATTAGGCAGTTGAAGTGAAATTGAAGTTACCACAAGTAGTGCGACGGCCCAACAACGTAGAACTAAACCCTAATCTGTTACTCGCCAAATCGAATTCTATCAAATTATCCTCCAACTGTAACCCTCCGATTACCACAGAGGTTCTTGCGTTGACTCCTCCGTCAACGAAACCCAGACATATGACGCCATCGCTAACGGTCACCATCGAGTTAGCTCCGACGATCCTCCAAACGACGTCGTTGCTCTGAAGCACAAGCTGGATCTCCGGCACAGCGTATCCAACGCGCGTGACGCCAACGTTCTGGGTGCTAAAACACGCGCCGAACGGAGCCACCGACGAAACTCGAGTGATGTTCCTCGCGGCGGCTTCTCTTACGAACGCCGATGTGAATGCTTTGAAGATCGATGTCTCCATCACCGTGTAGGGGTTCACCGTGCTGATTTTGGTTCCTCCGAGTCCGGTGGTTCCGTCGATCTTCAAGAGCGTTGTGTTGATCGGAACTGTTTTCTCGACGATTTTGATCGCCGTCACGCCGATGAAATACTCGGATGATCCCTCGCCATTTGCAAACGCAGAAGCAGTGCTCACCGGATTGATGAGCAATGGTGTGGTGGTGAGTCCGGAAATCTGGATTCCGGGGAGGAAAACGTACGGTCCGTTTCCGAAGAAAGCGACGCCTTTCCCCCCGGAAGGAAGACAGACGGCGAATTTTCGGTTGAAGCTAAATGCGGCGGCGAATTGCGACGGCAATCCGATGTTGTGCCGTCCCATCCCGGCCATACCGACGGTTCCAGTAGCGAGACCTTCAAGCAGAAACGTTGACCCACAAAGGAAAATAAAATCAGGGATTTGGACGAACCGACCCGGATTCGACCCGTTAGTTGACTGAATCGACACAACGTCTAAAGCAACTTCGCCGGTAGTTGCGATTCCGGTGACGGTGTTGTCAGGACTAATGCTGCAAGTGTTGTTGTTACAGCCAGGCCTCGGAGAAGATGAGCATTGGCTACAGCCAAAGGTGCCGGCGCGTGAGCAGACGGCGGAATTGCAGCGAGAGGGTTGGTAAGTGGTGGAGACGTAATCTTTGGCGCAGTCGACCCAGAGATCATGACCACCGAGATCGAAGACGACGGAGGCGGCGACGAGAGGTGTGCGTTGGTTAATGATGGTTGTGTATTGGAGGGTAGATTGGTCTTTTGTTACTGGAAGAACGAGAGCTTTTGGTCGAAATGATGGTTGAGCAAATGTGGTTGATGAGAATGAGAGTGAGAAGACGAAGACGAAGAGAAGAAGAACGGAGAAGATGATCGGTGAAGACGCCATTGGAGATGATGATGATGATTTGAAGAAGAAGAAGGAGGCTTGTGTGTGTATTTATAGGGAAGATTTTGGGGTTAGTTTGAATAATTTTGATAACGGTGTCATGTTATTGACTTTCAATTTTCAAATGCTTATGATATATCTTTCGTGATTTTGCTTCTATTTATGTGAAAATGACGCAAATTAAATCCATTATTTTTTGGGTTAGAATAGTAAAAAGTTCTTGTCTATTTTATTAATTAAAAATTAAAAAATGAATAGAAAGGCATATGTAGTCCAAATTATTTTAAAACAAAATGTTTCCATCTATGTTGGCGTTTGTTACTTATGATTATTTTAAGGGAAATTACAGAATTTTTTTTTTATTTGTTTATCAGACATATAAACGTAGAGTAATATGTTATTATTTTTTTCGTTTACACTTAAAAAAAAAGTTATTCTTTTTTATAACAAATTAGCACACTAATTAAGCATGTAAGTGTGGCTTCAAGCAAACATACTCACATATACACACCATAAAGAAGATATAATCTAATCGTTTAGTTTAGTCACTAGCTAGTTTGTTTTTTTCGGATAAATTTACTAAATATAGGTTGATTAAGAATAATAATGTGCTACTTTCTGATTAATGATTCGGAACCGTACGTGGTCAATAAACGACAATAATAGAGGAAATAAATATTGGAAGAGAGAGGAAACAGCAGGTTGGTGATGAAAGCCAGGTGGATGGGTGCCTTTCTTGACTTTTTGACCTTCTATTCGAATGAAATTCGACATGTCCACGGACTAATCTTTAAAAATTAGGATACAAATCTTTAACATCATCATCTCTTAGAAATACCGATAGTTTCCACGGTTTGAATTCTACATTGCCACTCTATTTGAATAATATAACGTCATGATAGCATACTAAAACTTAAATATATAATAATCTATGATCAGGCATAAGATATAATTATTATATTACAAAAAATGATAATAATTATATTACACCAGTCATCCATTTTTTACATAGGAAATATTACACATAAAATATTTTACATCACTATTCAGTGTTCACGCGATAAAAGAAGTACAAGATCTTACTATACAATACGAGCTAAATTGGGAAAATAGTTAATAGATTCGATCGTAATAGTTAATGAACACAATTAACTTTCTTTAAGAATTAAAAAGCTACTATTAATTAACCGACACAGACGAATCGGAGCACCGATCTTGGGCCACATCAATGGATGGAGTATAAATTATAAACACGTTAATAGCTTACAACGTAATCACATTGGTTCCTCTGTTTCACAAAGAGTGTCGTTTTGAGGTTTTATTTTTATTTTACAAAGATTGTCGTTTTCGATGCATAATTTTAAACAAAAATCCAATTTTATCTTTATTGTTTTAATGTATTAATTAGAAAGAAAAAAATTATTTAATATATTAATAAGAAGTAATGTAGAATTTTTAATAATTTTTTTAATACGTGTCAAAATGACAGTAACAGAGGTATTAAATTTTATTTGTCTTTTATCAAACAATCAATTAACATCCGTTAGGATAATATTTGACGTTTTCAAGATAAGCGTCTCGGAGAGAAAACAAGTGTGTTCTGAAATCGTCGCCGTCTCTTGCAATTATGGGATAACACATGCTTTAATTAAGTATCTAAAAAACGAAGCCCATCTATCATAAGCCGCTCATTATAAAGGCCCAAGTTGATGCAATTTCATCGTTTTGGGTTGTTTTCTGATTGGATCGAATGAATCCTAGGCAATTAAGAGAAATATATAAAAAGTTAGATCCATAGATGCTAATATATATTTAATTATCCTTTGTAAAAAATTGGTGTTCTGCGCTTTGTAACTGAAATACGAGATTCATGGAAGTAAGAGACATCATCTGTGGTGTTTTTCAAAGGCTCTTTAATGTTTAAAACACAAGATTTGGTCGGAAACAAGAAAAAAACCAGACGATGTCAACAACGTATTATTTTTGTTTATGGGGTTTTATTGGTGAGAGGGAGAAAAAGACGAGGGTAACTTTGTAAATGGGAAGATAGGGTTTGAGTTTTGCAGAGAAACATAGCTCAACTTAGTATCAAACCAAAAAAATTCTCCCGACACATACCTCCAATGGAAATCTTTATTCATGTCATCGTTTGCAAGAGCCTGATCTGATATCCAAATCAAACTAAGACACATCCTTCCATTACAGTGATTGCTTTGCCTCTCAGCAGAACCCTCTGCTTCTCTTTGTCCAGGTGAACCTTGAGCGTTCCGCCTCTGCTTGAAGCCTAAACCCATTTTCAAAATAGATAACCAAATCTTTCTTGAGGAACTAATTAATACTCTATCACTTCAAAATCTGTCTCAAGCGTCTGTATGAAGAGAGGGAGAGGGAGAGAGAACCTGGTAGGCCAAGAAATCACACTTGTTCATCTTGATGCTCCAGTAATGTGCCAAGGCACAATGCGCACTTCCAGTAACAGGGTCCTGAAACACCAGTAAAAAGCAAAAGAGGTAACGTTTTTCTTTTGCTATTTTGATCACTCTTTCTTAATCTACGAGCGAATACACATATATAAATATATATGATAGCCTAAAGATTTTGGTCACGGTTTGTGTCCATGGAAACACATTCGCTCACTATTTACCTCGTTAATTGCTGCTTTAGGGGCGAAGTATCGACTACAGAAATCATATGGAGATCCTGCAGAAGCAGCAGCGGTCACCATCAATCCTTCGCAAGGACATTTCAATATCTCATCTATTCTTGGCTGCAATTCCGTAACAGATTCCCACGACGAAAGCACAACCTGCAATAAATCGAAAAGAATCCAGATTTTAAAGGTCCCAAAGACGGGAAAAAAAGAAAAAATGGAGACAGTTGCTGAAATATTTACGAGGCTGTCATTCTTTGTGGCTTTAACATCAACAATGGTAGCTCCATTCAAGGCTTTGGAGAAGACAGAGAGATCATTAATGGAGTTGATATCACAAGTTGGAACAACGGGGAAATTCAATTCGATCAAGAAGGTTGGTTCTTCTTCTGAAGTAGGGGGAAGCCGTTTAGCTGTTAGAATCCCAGATACTGTGGCGAACTCAACTACTTGTGAATCAACCAAACCGTTTGAGAAGAGAACGTGAGCCGATGCTAAAGTGGCATGACCACACAGATCCACCTTCAAAAAGAGAAATCCCATTCAAAAATTAGAATTGCTGCATGAGAGACTACCAAAGGTCAAAGTGCATCAACTTCATGAATTCGAGTCGGAGATTCTTAAATGTATAAGAGTCTTTTCAGTCAATAACACAAAGTCAACTGAAAAATCCGAAATCGAAAACTTGGAAAATCGGGAAACTATAGCCAGCGATTAGCGAACCTCAACAACTGGAGTGAACCACCGAAGATGGAAGCGAGGGAAATCGCGATTATCGGAGACGGTGATCGGAGTAAGGAAACAAGTCTCGGAGATGTTGAATTCGGCGGCGAGAGACTGAAGCCACGCGTCGTCTCTCTGATTATCATCGTTCAGAAAGCAAACAGCAGCTGGATTCCCCTTGAAGGCGGAATCAGCGAAAGCATCAACTACGAAGTACTTCACTCGCTTCTTGGCCGCCATTTTTGTTTGACCAAAGCTTGATCATCTGTGGAATTACTGAATCTTCACCTTTTTTATTGGTCGCCCACTCTTACGCAATTAAAAAATAATAATAAAAAATGGGATATCCCATATAAATACATGGTATTTTTGTATGAAAAGAAAATTTGAATTTTTATCTGTAGAACTGGTTGTCTATTTAATCTAATAATAATAATAATAATAATCATTTAAGCGTACAGATTGAGAGAATACAATAATAATACAAGCTTACAAGACCACATAATAGAGGAAGAGAAGCAAAGAGAGTCTTGAAATCCTTTCGCTGCATAAAGAGCCCTTTAACTAACTAAAGGAGGCCAATGCAGCTTTTTTATTCATAAAAAAATTACAGCTACAAAGGAGTGTATGTGATGTTACCAAGCTCCTTCCTTTGACATCCTAAGGAAATGCGCGAGACTAATGCTCGGTTTCTCTCCTGAATCGTCACTATTCTTCCATTTGATCCTAGTTGTCTTCGTTGCTTTCCTTCCTATTTGTTCCGTTGCAGTTGTAGACACTAGATTGTGGTACTGCTCCAAAGAAGAGAGTTTCTTTCAGGTTTGTTACTCTTTATTCAACATCTAAGCAGAACATAGCTGAGGAGATGTACCTCACAAACACCGTGCAGAAGCAATCTATGGAATGGGTCTTGAACCTTGAGCTCAAGAACATCTCCTTCACCACCTTCTTTGATGAAATGACTTATGCAGTTCTGTGAAAAGAATATTAACAATTCTTGAGTCTAGGAGCAAGTAAGAATTGTCGCCTCTGAAGAATCTGTACCTCATATCCCTCGATTAGTTCTGGTAAAAAGCTACGTCGAAGAGCCTCTCTTGTTCTACACTCTATTCTTCGCCAAGCATTTAAAACAGCGGTTTTACCAGCATCCACACGGCCTTTCTGCCTCACGGATGACCGACTCAAGGATTCCATGATATTGGCCTGACGAAAACACAGTTTTCATTCAATTATGGTTAAGACTTAATTATATCAAACAGATCACACCATTGATTCTACAAACAACATAACTTTCAGATCTAATTCTTACGACACACCAAGTCCCAAAAGACGGTAACTTACCTCCTTGTCCATGTCTATGTTTCTAAATTTGTCCCATTCTCCAACATTAGTCAAAGAAAAGGCAGAGGGTGGGACATCATCACCTGTTGTAGAGTCAGTGAAATGATGAATGTTAACACTAATCGCAATAGCGAAAAATTGAAAACATGGCAAAAACTCAAAAGTACATTTGAGATTTATTACAAGAGTCTACTTTGAAAATGGAAAGTAATCTTACCCCATGGTGGTGGAGCAAACAAGCCTCTGATTTCTTCAGCATCTAAACGAGGAACAAGTTCCATCAGAATACGATCATTTAGCCACCTCCGAGATCGCCGGTTACTAACCTGCATTAAGCGAAAGAAAACTCATTAGCTACTAGAATATCAACTTAAAAAATCCATCTTTGATCCCCTGTCTTGTATTGGTTGCAAAAATACAGAGAAATCACATCTCTAAGCATAACAAAAGAATCCCATATTGGATACCAGAACTACATTTACACAAAAGAAAACATTGTTCCAGTATATGTTACAGAGAGGCCAAAAGAAAAAAGAAACTCACTTGTCCCGTCAGGCTCTCGAGGGCCTCAATTTTCTTTTCAAGCGAGAGGCCACGAGAAACACAAGTAGTATCTCCTGCACGTGAGAAATTCATTCATTCCCGGAAAACACAAATCAGAAACCCCTAAATCCCCAGCACAGAAATTTATCGAATTAAGGGGATGAATCCAATATCATCACTCGCTGATTATCTATCCGCTTAGAAAAAGTCAAAATTTCACTTTGAATTACCTCTACGGGGATCAATAGGGGACGACGACATAAGAAGGCTCTCATCTCGCCGCATGACATTGGTAGCCGCCATGATTCAACAAATAAATCTGAGGAAATGTTTCGATTTGTTGTATAGCTCCGGTTACAGAGAAGGCAAGCACCACGAGAATCAACGGAAGCAGCGATTTGGGATTCGTAGATCAAAATAGCAGACGCAAACGTATCAAGGCCAAGGAATATGCCGGATATATGACATTTAAACCCGTTTCAACCGGTCTGTTCTCTTCGCCCACGGTATAACCGGTCCGATTATGACTCTTGAGTAAAATTAATTTCGTGTTCAAGTATTCGAGGATTTGCTTCTTACAGATTCCCAAAGTTCTAAGTGTAAATAAAATAAACAAGGTGAGAAAAATAACGAATTAAACGGTGAACTATGGTATTATGATGCTATACAAAACGTATCTAATATCTCTCCCAAGGTAAAAAAAAAATTCGTGTTTCCTGAAAAATTTACAAACTCAAGAGTTTGGTTTCTTCTGGTCTTCCTTTCTTCAAGAATCTGATGGGTGGTCGATTCTGATAATGAGAGACTCGTGTAGCTGATCCGATGGTGGTTCTGCAATGCAACTGTCGTCATTCTTTTTGCCATCTAATAAATCAGTTGCATTCTCAGCCAATGCTTTGTCCAGTGATGATTTCGCCACTCTTGTTATGCATATTATCAGAATTACTGCACCCATAGAATTCAAAACAACAACTTACAAAAAAATCAAAATTTTCAAAACCCAAGATTACCATTAGAATACGAAACTTTATACCATCACCATTTGATCAGACCAGACAATCTAGTAAAGTTTCTATTACCAAACCAGGTCACGATTTGACTGGTCAAAACAAATACCACCTAGCAAGATATATATATGTGTGTGGAAATGATTAGAGAAGAAACCCACCAGCTAGAGCAATACCAAACATCATTAGCACCTGCATTCACAAGTTACAATGCGGAAGAAAGACAAGTCAGACTTGCACTGCACGGGCACAGAGACACTTCACAAACCACAAGTACATATATAAAATATATGAAAGAGCCGAGAATATCGCCAGTGTTAGTTATTTCCCACATCGAGACTTGGTTTAGACATCTTCATCCTCAGGTTTTCCAAGTGAAAATTTCTCAATCCAGAAATGTATGTCACTATCACATTATGGAAAATAAGCAACCTAGAAGTGCATGTCATAGTGGAAAATTAGCAACTCTACATTATATCGTGGGCTAGACACCAATAAGATTCCCAATAAACATCATACAATAAGATTTAAGTTAAACTTCAGATTCTAACAAGTTGTTATTTTTTCTGACACTACAAACTTCTAAAATCTATGCAATTTTCTCTCTTCTAAATACAGATGATAACTGGTATGCTATTGTGCATTACAGCAGAACACACACAGGTATCTTCAGTCAGTCAAGCTGATCTACGGTCATAACCAATCTAGTAGCCAAGTGGAAGTAACTGAACAAAAACTTACCCAACGAAATACTGACACCTCATGCCATCCATGTGTAATATCAGAAAGATCTTTCAGAGTAGTTCCAACATAAACTAGCGCAAACGTAATGGGCTGTTACATTAAAACATTTCAGAAGATTAGTGTAAATGTTATGGATAATATGAGCAACTAGCACTTTCAAATGCATGCTAAGTTGAAACCAATTCTGTTGTTTTCTCACTTTCTCCCCTTTAGGGTCGATCCGAATTGGATACATACAACAACGCATGTCCATTTAGGTTAAACAACAGCTACTTATCTCCAATGATAGAGTAGTTCTTGGGTGTAAAAACAAAAATCAAAGCACTAGGCCCTCCTTCCACAACTATCAAAGTAAAAATGGCCAACATGCAAGCGAATACTAAACAAATGTCTGTACCATCATTCCCAACCAAGTGGCCAGCATGTATTCCCCTAAGCGAACGGGGGTTACAGATAGGAGGTAATTCAACATATTGAAGGGTAATATGGGGACAACGCGTAGCAGCAAAACTATCTGTAAAGGAAGAATATATCAACATGTAAGTAGCAGTCAATCAATTAAATGTAGCCAGAAACTTGAGGTACTTTGCCACACTGTTGGTCCCAGGTATAGCTTGTGTGAAGAAAAACGAATTATTAATTAATTGAGAGTGCTACTTTCATGCCTTGAACCCAGATCTTTGAATTGCAACGGAAACAGCTTGAAACTTTGGATAATGCTTTATTTTTGAAGCGACATAAGATTTACCAATCTGCATGATACCAGAAAGACAAAAGATAATCATTAGCGACAATGAGATGGCGAAGCCACACTTAGTTTGATTGCCTAGTTGGGAAGATGCAAAAAACAGGAATCAGTTACTTCTTTGGTTATAGCAAGCGAAATATATTAGAACAGATAATACCATATCGAAGAGACATACCGTTCTACCAAGCAGAAATGCTGCTGTTGCACCTAATGTAGCTCCAAGAGAGTCGGCTACAAATCCTACTGGCAGGCCAAAAAGGTAACCACCCCCTAGCTGCAGAGACCAAATTACAATTATCAGAGCAGGGATACAAATTCATAGTATCCCATCTTGTAACGAAAAATTTATGCACAAACAAACATCATAGAAAAGCACCCTAGACTCACTACAAAGTAATGAATCGACACCTACCGTGAGTACAGAAGCAGGGACCGCCACAATTGTGAGGGGAATATAAGCCACAGCCCTGCAAATTTCAATTAGTTAAAAAGGGCATACCAGAAGATTTTTTAAGGCATCCAGAAAACAATCTTAGCGAAATTAACCGATTAGTGGTGGGAAACTAAAGTTAAGAAAGAGAGAACAAAAAAAGTAGCAAGCATGAATAACTTACAATGCAAGTGGACCAAAAGGTCCAAGATCTTCCTTAATCCATAACAAGAAGTCCTTCAATGTCTGCGGAAATGGAACAGAACAATGATTCTAAATCATATATATATTACCATTCGCCTGATCTATGACTAGTGCTCTACGACCAAGTCCAGGAAAGATCCCAATTAACTTCATAAGAAGACTTGTCGCTTCCTTCAAACTATAGATCTTCGCAACATGGGATTTCATGAAGAGTCAAAGTGTAAACAATCTAGTGAAACTAATTCCAAACAGAGATATAGTGATCTAGCGAGTTCCAGGAATACTTCGTTCTATCCATTCTAACGATATAAGATATAAGAGACATTATCGTTGCTACATTATCACTACAACAGCTACAAATACACGCAAAACGCGAATAGCGGGGATAGGGGGAGAGAGAAATTGCCTGCTCAACTGGGAGAAAAATGAAAGCGGTGCCGATAGCTACAAGGAGGAGGAGCGAGATTGCGATTCGGGAAGTGGACGGAGTAAGGGACCTCGCCGCCATATATAAGGATCTGAGGCGACGCCGCCACCAAGGCCTGGAATGGTCGTCCTCATCGCCGTCATACTCGTATTGACCTCCATTTAAACAAGCTCCTGGCTTCAGCCACGGCCTCGCCCTTAACCCCTCCACTTTCGCCAGATTTGTCTTCCCTCCCAAAACGAATCCGACTCTTATCGCCGCTTTTTTCTTCACCCCGATTCGGGAGATATGCTTCAGACGTGTCGCCTCTCTCTCCTCCGAATGTGTAAAAGAAGAAGAATGAGAGAGAGGATTGCAGAAATCGATAGATAGATAGATGGAGAGAAAGAGGGGCTTGTGCTTCAATTCTTCGGTTTTCACTGTTCTTCGATCTTGAGATTCTGTTGCGTCTCGCTCGTTCCGGTTTTCACTGTCAAAACCTTTTTTCCGCGAACATTTTCTTTTTGTCCTCAATGGCCCAAACATTGGGCTCATAGATGACCCAAAAAGCCCAAATAGAGTAAATAATCTTCTTATTGGGTATTTGTATCTCCAGTGAACTAAAGGGATTTTTTCTTTGTCGAGGGAAGTTATACAATTCATCATCATTTACGTTGACCATTAAAAAAACTCTTTTATGTTACAAGATTCAACTAGCATTGGGCAGCACAAATTTTGACCCTAGCTCTAGTAATGACTACTCATATATACAAAGATATTATGCGAGAACACCTGATTTAGTTTCTTATCTAACAATTTTTTGGTTTTCTATTTTTCTTGCCAGCAACATATGTCTGAATTTAATTCTTTTACGGTTTGATATTAAAAAAAAAACTTAACAATTTTTTCTTTTCACAACAGTCCTATGATATTTTGGAAGATCTCAAGAGTTGTGGGATGGAGAAATAGACAAATGTAGTGTATCCTTATTAAAACCGGTAAAGATTAAAAAAGAAAATAAATTTTTCTTTTCACAACAGTCCAATGATACACCACGCTTGCCTTTTTCTCCCATCACACAACTCTTGAGATTCCTTGGGATTCCTTTGATCTCTTTGCTAAGGTTTTGTTGTTCTCCTTGAGGATTTACAAATAAGACCAACAAAAAAAAGTTAGTAAAGAGACCAAAGGAATCTACATAATTAAGTTAGTAACTAAAACGAGACAAAAGTTTAGTGTATACCTCCTTGTTTACGATACAAGTACTGGCCAAGGCTTTGTGTGTGTTTCTGTATGCATATAAGTAATGTTCAATACAAAGAAGTTTGTAAATTGTAAATCCTTATGAGTCAATGGCTGTGTTGTAAATCAAAGATCGTTTTTGAGAGAATCTATTTCGCCAAACTCTTTTTTTCATAAATACTAAGTTAAGTCACCGACTTGACTGACATAGAGAGAGAGTTTCGGGAATAAGTTTAGTTGGGATTCAAAGAGGCAAATAGATATTAAGGAATCTCCAACCCTATCCTATTTTCTATTCCAAATGTCATTTTGCAGTAAAATCATCTCCAATCTTATTCCATTTTTAACTGTAAAATGGGGAAATGTCATTTTTTCCTCCAAATATGGAGTAACTCCATTTTCAACTTCAAAATGGAGTTGAACTTTTTTATTTATAATTTAGTCTTTCATATTTTATCATTTTTTTAAACTGTACATTTCATTTTAACAAATATTACGAGACAATGATTTTATGGTTTCATTATTTTCCAAAAAGTTTTAAGTAATGTACTTGTCACATATGCACAACAGCACAACAAAATATGACTCGTCAAATATTCTTGTAATAATTTCACTTCTTATTTAATATAATTAAATAATTAAAATATATTTGGACTCGATTAAAATTTATAGATATATGATGATGAGATTTTATTATAATAGCATAAACTAATATTAAATTTAAAAATACATAAAAATACTGAAATTAGAAATAACATAAAGTAAATTTAATGCAAAAACGACTAATAATAATCTGGTAAACCGCTTCCAGATCCACCAAGATCATTAAAATATTGTCCAAATGAACCTGATTGAGGTGGATTTTGTTGATTTTGTTGTTGCTCTGCCTTTTTTTTGTAAAATCCGTGTTTGTTCACTCTGAACATATGCACGAAGATTCAGATCTTGTATCGAATTCAAGTCTTGAAACAAAAATTTGTTTTTGGAAAAAAGACCGGTTCGTTTTTGGAAAAAAGACCGGTTCGTTTTTGGAAAAAGAATGTTTTACATGACATAATGACTATATGTGTAATTTTACATAACATGATAATCGATGATGAACGCGATCTCGATGCTCCAATTGAAGTTGGAAGAGAAGCTCCACCTCCAGAGGTAGAAGTAGTTGAGGACGAAAATATTCGGTTCCAAACTTTTCTTGCTCGATTCAGAGAAATCAAAGATAAAAACGCTAATTTCTCACTTCGAAATGCGTTAATTGATCATGTATGAGAAAAATATTCAAATGGTGATGTTTAAATTAAAATGTGCTTTGTGTTGTTATTTTTATGATATTGTAATGGTTAAATTCAAATAATATCACAATTTGTGAAAGTTTTGAAAGAAAAAAAATAATGAGTTAATTTGTAAATTTTATAGATAAAATGTATTTTTAGCAATTAATAATAAAATAGAAAATGAAGAATATATTAAGAATATTCTTTTTGGAGTAAAAAATGGAGGAATACATTGGAGAGAAATCCAACTCCATTTTGGAGTTACTCCATTTTGAAAATAAAAATGAGGAAATACGTTGGAGATGCTCTAAGAGATAGATAGAGTTTTGGGAATAGGTTTAGTTGGGATTCAAATAATCAAATACTTGAGTGCTTCACCGTTGTCGTTGTCATCGCCTGCTTCTTCCAGTGCCTCTGAAAAAGCTGGGGATAAAAAAACTTAGAAACAACAGACGAGACGGCAATAAAACTTAAAAAGCACAAGTCTAGGGGCAGTATACCTCGAATTTTGATACCTCCTCCTTGTTTGAACTTGCCAAGGTTTGCAAGACGCTGGCATTACTCCAACAGGGCCCAAAACCACATCTCGGAATCGGACATGTCAACTCCACCCTGCTTGACTTTAGTTATGCAGACATGAATCATCTCAATCCACACCAGATCATATAGGCCCGTGGTTGAAGAAGATCGCACGAGACAGCCCCTGTGGAACGACAGAGGTGTGTGTTCACACAGTCCAGAGAATTGTCAACCACGATCCAAGATTCTTTTCCCGAGGGTAACACGCTCGCTTAAAGACAACCTCTCTCACCGCATAGGTGGAAGAGAGTGCTTGGATCAAAGCACGAATCTGAGAGGGTAACATGATTGTAAGAACAAATAAAACACAAAACAAAAAACCAAAAAAATTAGTTATCTATCTCAATCTGTTACCGTGTTTTCGAAGACAGGGGTAGCAGCGCCAAGGTTTACCATCTTCGCATGAACCAGGGAAGAAATTCTTCCACATTACATAATTAAGACACATAACATACATAATACTTACTTTCCATATTCAAATACCATCCTACAATCCTACCTAAAACAAAAATTGGATGTGAAATTTTGATCATTCACCGCACTTTACTAAACTATATAAACCAATAATTCTATGAAAAATTTGGTCATCCAAAAAATTATACAATACTAAAAAAGAATACCCTCCAAAAAAATTATACAACACTAAAAAAAAAAATTTGAAGGAAAGATCGGATCCGATCCATGCTGGTTATGCATAAATTTCGATTTCCAACCATAAGTTACAATGTCATGTAATTTTTCGTTCTCATCATTCGATATTGATAAAGTCTGATTCTTGAATTGAGTTTAAGCAATTGTACTGTATCCTTATCGGGCATTAAAACCGGTGAAGATTGATACATACTAGTTATATACTTATATGATAGCTAAGTAATTAATAGTTATCCCGTTGTCTCAAAAAAAACAATACAGTCAACAAATCAATTAAAGGGGAAAAAACGCATGAGTGAATAACAACGAAAAAAAAGAAAAAAAAAGAAAAAAAGAAAAAAATAATAAAGTAAAAACGCATGTTGAATGCTGACGTGTCAGTAGGTCATGTATCCCCGTATCAAGCCATTCATCGTCTTCCCTGTAAACAAAAACAATTTCACATCACAACACACCATAGTCCCTCTCTCTCTCTCTCTCTAGCTCCGTCGCTGTTTTTGTCTCTCTGCAAGCGACCAAATCGAAGCTGAGAAGAAGAAGAAGGCGGCGACAATGGTTGTTCTGAGCACGGTGGCGTTGGTTAAAGCAGCTTATTCGCTGAACAGCTTCGTCTTTGAAGCCGAAGACATCCGATTCGAATCGCCGTGGTGGTTCGTCGTCGTCGGTGTGGCGTGTCTTCTCGTTCTATTCGCCGGGATAATGTCGGGACTCACGCTCGGACTAATGTCCCTTGGCCTCGTCGAGCTAGAGATCCTCCAGCAGAGTGGCTCCTCCGCCGAAAAAAAACAGGCCGGTACGTTTTCGTCTTTTCGTTGGCTTGGTTCTCGGTATTTATGGAAAAATTGATGTGTCCGTTTTTAGCTTTTTCTTTGATCACGGTAAATAATCGGTTCTTAGATTGAGATTACACACAGGACTTGCTCGACTCATAATGCCTATAGAATTATCAAAAAAAATTTGGTTTTTTGATTTTTTATTCTGTGATCTTGGCTGTAAGTGATGGAGTCTCTATTCTTACTCTTAGACGGTTAACTTTGGAGTTACTTGAATTGTTTCTTGGATATTGCAGCTGCTATCTTACCCGTGGTCAAGAAGCAGCATCAACTTCTTGTGACTCTGCTTCTATGCAATGCAGCTGCCATGGAGGTAAACTTGATTTGTTACCCCAATATTTTCGATGATTTACAGCGATAAACTTCTAATTTTGTGCACCTCAGAATCATGAGAATACTTGTTTAGAATCAGTGAATTTGGTGCTTGATGCTTAATGTTTTGTTTTCCTTTTTCAGGCACTTCCTATATGCCTGGATAAGATATTTCACCCCTTCGTGGCTGTTTTGCTCTCAGTTACTTTTGTTCTTGCTTTTGGGGAGGTGACTTTCTTTATATGTCTTCTTGGTACTAGTTTGTCTTTTATCCACCACTTTCCATCTATATCCACTGATACAAATTATGTTTCAACCAGATAATTCCGCAAGCTATATGCTCGAGATATGGACTTGCTGTCGGTGCAAATTTTTTGTGGCTGGTTCACATTTTGATGATAATCTGCTATCCGATTGCTTACCCTATTGGAAAGGTGATTTTTTTGTGTAGACTAATCTTTGTCAGAGCACTAAATTTCAATAAATCATAATAGACATCGGTTTTGTTTGACTAGTTGCTACAATAGTCAATAAGTTATGTTACAATTATGGAAGAATGGGAAATTTGTTGAACCTGCATTTAATCTAGCATTTTCATTAAGAAGTGTTACTTGTTGAAGCTTTGCATTGATTTTATCACCTAGACAAGTGGATGCATTTACAGATAGTGTTATGCAGTGGATGTTTACTTCTATCAATCAGGTTCTTGATGCCGTGATTGGGCATAATGACACACTCTTCAGGCGAGCTCAGCTGAAAGCCCTTGTCTCAATTCACAGCCAAGAGGTAGTTTTTCTATATGATCTAATCAGACAAATCCAGGATAAGAAAAAAGACAGAAAGTAACTTTATTATAAAAGTATTTATGTCTCCAGTCCACCTTCCGTTGACATGCTGTTTCTCTCCATTCTCCAACATAGGCTGGTAAGGGAGGTGAACTGACACACGAGGAAATAATGATTATAAGTGGAGCCCTGGATTTGAGCGAGAAGGTAAGGATTTGAATTCGCCATGCATTTATACGAAGCTGAATAAAACCTCCGGATGCTTGTTTTCTGTTCACCCTGATGAACAGGTTATGTTGTGAATAAAATTGTTTGCTTGTGATCAATTTATCCGGATTTTAGATTCTTCATCTCCATGAACATTTGGTACCTGAGGTTGCATATGGAGGATGACATAACTTTTCTGAATTGATGCATATACTTTGATTGTTTCTTCTTCCAACTCAGAACATACTTCAAATTTATTCTTCTTCAAGATTACTTCCACCGATCTAATTCATATGCTATTATTTCATTGAAGTTCAGACTGCTGAGGAGGCTATGACGCCAATTGAATCAACATTTTCCCTGGATGTAAATACAAAGCTAGACTGGTGAGTTAAGATTAGAGTTGGTCTTTTTTTCGATGATTTGCTTTCTGTATATGTCAAATCTTTCAAAGGAAAAACGACTTTAATAAACTCCATGGGGCTGATTAGTTTGAAGTCCATACTGTAAATTGATATAAAGAGTAGAGAGTAAACTCTTTTCCTTAGTGTATCTACCTAGTAATTGCACTTGGCAAAAATTCTAATTGAAACCATAAAATTTTCACCTTCTAAATGCAGGGAAACAATTGGAAAAATACTTTCCCGAGGTCATAGCCGAATCCCGGTCTACTTAGGGAATCCGAAAAATATCATTGGACTTCTATTGGTACTCCTGTCAAACTTTTGCATAGCTTCATTTCACTGAATCCTATTAGATTACTTATTTATGTATCTGCTGCCATTATCTAGGTTAAGAGTCTTCTAACTGTACGAGCGGAGACAGAGACACCCGTTAGTTCTGTTTCCATCAGGAAGATCCCTAGGTATATCTTTGCTTCGTTAAGCTCTACCTAGCCACATCCACATGAAATGAGTATAAATTCCCATACTATGCCTTTCCAGGGTTTCATCAGACATGCCTTTGTACGATATCCTCAACGAATTTCAAAAGGGTAGCAGTCACATGGCTGCGGTTGTCAAAATTAAAGACAAAGATAAAAAAAATAATACGCAGTTACTGAGTAATGGCGAAACACCCAAAGAAACTATGAACTGTTACCCGAGTCCTCATTTAACGGCTCCTTTGCTGAAGCATGTTGATGAATCGCATGATGTTGTTGTTGATATTGATAAAGTATCAACGCATGTGAAAAATAGGGGAAGAAATTTCCAACAGAACGATATTGCGACAAGAGAGTTACCGCGTCTCTTGGAAGATAACGAGGATGAAGAAGTGATTGGCATCATCACGTTAGAAGATGTCTTTGAGGAACTTCTACAAGTATGATCTTATGCTTCTTTATTTTCTTTTCTGGTTTGATAATTTCCTGCGCATTATCTACTTTATGCTTATGTTGCTATATACATTTCACTTAAGAAGTCTTCATTTGGTGATTTACGGGAAATGCAGGCAGAAATCGTGGATGAAACTGATGTTTACATTGATGTGCATAAAAGGTATTGTATTGATAATTACTTGCTTGTGAGTCACTTGCTCTGTTGCTTACCAAAGATTCACTGAAAAGTAAAACTGAAACATATTTTGACATCATTTCAGAGTACGTGTGGCAGCAGCAGCAGCAGCTGTATCATCCATAACACGAGCTTCACCAGTAGTAAGCAAGAAACGGATAAAATCCTTGATATATCTATTGGATCGAAGTTTATAAACTTTTTTTTTTTTTGTGTGTGGGGGATTAATGACTCTTTGTGTGTGTCACAGGAGTATCAAAGCACGGTAGGACTAACCGTGAAGAAGCTAGTAGGGAAAGAGGCACGAAGTACGAAGAATTACACAACAAAAATCACGGAGCCTCTTTTAGCAGAATCAGATAGATAGTTTTCAGTTTCTTCACCTTGTGTTAATTTAAGGTTTAAGGTTCGTCTTATCGTCCGACTGTCTCGTAACACTTACTTCGTTGTATGTGGTGTGTCTATACAAAGTTGAGATAATGAAGAAAAATAAAAGAAAAGCCGAAATCTATACACACATAAAGTGTCCTTTTATTTGACCAATGTACCCTCTTTTACATGACTCTCTAAACATTTCAATGAACAATTGATTATTGTATCACAGAGACACAGACACATTCATCTGCACTTGGAGAATATTGCATCTACAAAACAAGCACAGGGAAATAAAACAATTCCAAAACTAGCACAGGGAAATAAAACAATATACTGGAATAATTAATTAGTCACGCTAAAAATGCTAACATTGTTATAGAGAACCTGATATTATTATTCTATGCTTGAAAAATTGAGAAAATCTTTTTCTAAAAAAAAAGTGTCGACGATTTGCTCTCTAGCTATTGCTGAAGAGAATCTTGAACTGTGAGATTGAGATTTGGATTTCCGCTTTGGACTAAATTGGCATCTAATGTATATGTTAATCCACTCGAGAGTGTGTTCAAATTAAGGAAGCGAGGAGACAAAATCGCCATAAGTATCTTGAACATTGTTGATACCATCAACACTGCCATAGCCATTTAAAAGCTTTACGATATCAAGAATCAAACGCATAAAGCAAAATGACATTTTGTACTTGTCGAAGCGGACAGAAGGTTGATTGATGCATCTGTGAAACAAAATGGTTGGACGAGATTTTCCATTTACTACTGTTCTTGTTTTATACGCTCTGAAAGATAATGTTTAAAATGCAATAATAGAGTTTACCTTATACTATATTGAAGTTTAGTATTCATAGAAATTAATTTAATATCTAATTAGAACATATTAAATTTTATAATATAAAATACTTTTTTTTATATAAAACACCAATAATATAAAATACTTTAGTCTCAATTTCCCGTATATTTTCAAATTTATCTTCTTTTTGTTGTTTATATAAATTTCCCGTAATACATATATAGATAAATCTGATCAGAAATAGATTCACACACATAACTTTCATTAGTTTCATCCAGAAAATTTATTTGAAATTTCAGTATTAAAATTTCCTTTGTTAGCGAAAATCAAATTGGTTGTTGGCATTGACCTAAACCTTCGCCGAGAAACCCACGCCAGTCAAAAGTCATTCGCCTGACCAAAATACCCTCCGATACGCTGCAAAATTACGCATCGTACCGACGTAGTCCTCTGGTTTTTCTTTTTCATAAGAGAAGCAAAAGACTTAACAATTACGAAGCAAACAACACACACTTCTTCTTCTTCTTCCTCCTCACAGCTCTCGCTGCCGATCTCATACTCCCAATAACGGAAATTTGGGATAGGTTTGTGCTATTTGCTTCGTTTCTCTCTGGAAACCACAAAATCGAGGAGTTTGAATCGTCGGATCCCAAACTTTGTTTCCCTATGTGTATTTTGATGTCGTTTTTAAAGTATTGCTTGATCGTTTCATCATGATCCATTACGACTAAATTTATCTCTTTTTTTGTGAATAGGTTTTGTGATCTCTGTTTTCCTATTTAAGAAATCTTAGGTGATACTGAGTTGTAATTTTTTTTTTTTTTTGTGTGTGTGTTCTTTCTGCACTGCACTCGTATGATCGTATCTCTCTCTTCTCTCTGCATATCGCGGATTTTTTATTTTTAGAGTTTTTAGTGTACTCGGGAAATACTAGACGTTCATAAAGTTTATTCCTTATCCGTCGTTGATGGTTCTATGCAACTTTAGAGATTGACATATCATGTCTTATTATGTTTTCCTTGCTACTGTTTCTATTTCAATTGGGTTATATGCCAACTTTTTCAGAGATGCATCAAACGGATTACCATTCTATCCTGACATAATATTATTCTTGTCTATTGCAGAGTTGATCAAGCTCACTGATGGGTTTCAGTTCTGTTTATCGATCTCTAACGGAGATATTTCCTCAGGTCAAAAATGTTCTTTTATCTCTTGTCTCTTCAATTTTACTTGTAGTTCCCGGACTAAAAAGAAACTGTTGATATGGTGTTTTCTTAAAATTCAGGATTTCGTAAACTTGAGTAGAGTCCTGGTTTTATTGTGATGCTGATTTCAAAATATGTTTCTACAAATACTTAAGCATTGAAATTCGCGAAAGCACCCATGCTGGAGCTCAGTATGCACGAGAACATGTATATTCAATTGCTATTGTGTGCACTAGATATATTAGTTTGATCAAGTATTTTCACTTCCTAGATGTTGACACTATTTTAGATTTTGGCTTAATCATCTTCCATTTTTGTGTATTTTAAATAGATTTTATGTCTTTTGTAATCTTATCGAAGCCACATTGTACAAAATGTTCCACTGCAGATTGATGCACGAATATTGAGGGCTGTTGCAATAGAACATCCAAAGGATGCTGATGAGGCTGCTGCTGTAGTTCTTTCAGAGATTGTTCCTTCGTTGCCCTCAAATTTGTCCAATAATGTTACTGAATCTTGGAACAAGTTGACTGGAAGTATTTCAGAGCGCGAAGGTACAACTTTAGCCCGTAAAAAATAACCATGTTGCTCTAGCCTCTATATTCACAGCTCAAGGTTTCTCATTCTTTTATTTCCAGAGGACATGTGTTAATAAAATGCTTGTTTAAATTGCAGTAGAACGTGATTTGGAAGATGTTGTTTCTAGGTGCCGTGGTTTTCTTGTAGCTTCTGGTTCAAAGTCCAGCGCCTCTTCTTCTTCAGAAACCGTCCCCCTGGTTGTTGGTTCTGGCCACGATACCAGTGCTCCAAGTATTAAATTGGTCTCAGATAGGAACGAGCTAACCAATTTGCCACTAAATGTTGGTCATGGTGTTTGCCATAAAGATGTCGAAAGTGAGGAAGTCCATTCTTTGAAAAAGGCTCCTGGAATAGAGCACGAAAACTATGATTTCTTTGGTAAGTGTTTTGATGTTCCGAGCGAAGCAAAAATTGGCTTGCACGTGCCAGAGGATGATCTTGCCTCAGTGGTCTCTGCTGTCGCCCAAGACAACCTCAAATCAACTAGCGATTTTTGGCAAGATCTTGATTTTGATATGACATGGAATCTAGCAGAATCAAGCACAAGCATAAGTTCAGTAAATGCTGTACAGAAGCTTGTCGATATAACTCCTGGAGACAATATGACAAATATACAGCAGGGTTTGTGTTTTGAAGTTGGGACTGGGAGTACAAATGTTGTGGACAAGAGTTCAAAGGGTTCATTGGCCAGTGAAAATGGTGATACTGAACTAGATGGTGCTTTTAGCTCATCAACTCATGGATGCAGTGTTGATCACCTTGAAGAGATTATCGAAGATGCCAAAAGTAACAAGGTATACTGACTCACATATATTCTCTACATTCTTTAAGCCTGTGTAGATATTTTACTTTTGTTTGTATTCAGTGGTGCTGAGGTCCAGAAAAGCTGGTGGTGATGTTTTTTTCAAACTGAGAGTTTGTGATGGATACTGAAACATGATTCTTTTTTTGATTATGCAATGATGTAGAAAACCTTGCTCACTGTGATGAAATCAGTCATGAATCTGATGAAAGAAGTTGAACTTCAAGAGAAGGATGTGGAGAAGTCAGAGGAGGAAGCTGCTAGGGGAGGTTTGGATACTCTTGAAAGGGCTGAGGAGCTCAAGAAGATGCTGGAACATGCCAAGGAAGCGAATGACATGGTAATGTAATTATTACCTATAATGTTCTAATACAGTACGTTGCTTTGGTTTTTTTTTTTATAATGACAACTAATTTACTATGATATTTTGCAGCATGCTGGAGAAGTATATGGGGAGAAGTCAATTTTGGCCACTGAAGCAAAAGAGCTTGAAAACCGCTTGCTCAACTTATCAGAAGAACGAAACAAATCTCTTGCTGTCCTTGATGAGGCATTTTTCACCAGCTGACTATAAATTTTGTCTCGTTTTTTTTCTGTTTCACACTGTAGAGAGATTTATCTAATTGTGTGTCTTTGTAGATGCGTGAGACTCTTGAAATAAGACTAGCGGCAGCATTGGAGATGAAAAAGGCTGCTGAGCAAGAAAAGAAAGAAAAAGAAGACTCTGCACTTAATGCACTTGCTGAACAAGAAGCCATCATGGAGAAAGTAGTCCAAGAATCAAAGGTTCTACAGCAACAGGCAGAGGAAAACTCCAAGGTAGAAATCACTTTATAAACACTAGCGATGAGTTTCCTCGATGTCAAATATTCTTCTCAATCCCGTTTTTTTTTTTTTTTTTTTCTCGGCCTGCAGCTTCGAGAGTTTCTTATGGATCGTGGTCAGGTCGTTGATTCTTTACAGTAAGTCCCATTCTCGACCCACCAACTGCACATTGGCTCATCTGTTTAGAACACCCATGAAGCTTTATTAGCGATTTTTCCTGTGGATATTCGTAATGATCTGTTCTTTCAAATGGTTCTTTAAATCTCTCTTTCTTCTTTGAGCAGAGGAGAAATTTCTGTCATCTGTCAAGATGTGAAGCTGTTGAAAGAGAAATTCGACAACCGAGTGTCATTAACAAAATCAATCTCCTCGAGCCAGACTAGTTCATGCGGATCATCGATTAGAAGTTTGGTGCTTGAGAATCCTGCTGAGCCCGTTAATGGAGTGCTTGAAACCTCAAACAACAAGAAGAGCCCAGAAGAAGCAGCTTCCTCCACGAACAAAGAGAAAGATGTTTATAGAGAGCTTCTTGAAGATGGTTGGGACATCTTTGACAAGGAGATCGAACTTTAAGGTGGGTTGCTGCTGAAGAATGTACATATAGGTTTCTTATTGAAATACAAAATGCTTTTAACTAGAGAATAAAATGGATCTGCTCACTACTTTTGTAGACCAAATTTCGATCGGGGATTGTATAGTGGTACTACCTTTATTTGACTTATGAGTTATGAGCTATGGTTTTTCTCAGTGTTTCATGGTTGCTTTTATAAAATTTATTATTCCATTATAGGACTTCAGACAGGTTTTTGGTTTCTTTTTCGACAAAAAAACTAAATACAAATATACTTTGATCCACAATGATAGAATAAATCATTGTTAATCAAATATCTTCATTATGCGACAATATGTTAAAAACAAAAAAGGCTTAAACTTGGGCGGTCCGTTGAGTTAAGCCATAAAACTTCAAAAAGGAACAAGACAAAACCTTTCACCCCAATCAAATCAATTAAACTCACGGACGGACAGACTCCATTTCATCAGATGGATATTCTCAGATATCTATGTTTCAATCACTGCGAAAATCTTCTCTTAGAATCTCGTTTTCTGCTTCAATGGCGGTGATGATGCTTATGCGACAGTAAGCTCGACTTTTTTAGACGTTTGTCTCTTCTTTACGCTTCCTTTTTTCTTTCTTTATTATTTCTTCGTGCTTCGATTTTTCTTGATCCTGAGACTTATTATTCTTGTTGATTCTACTACTTGAAATTTGAAATGCCAATGGTAAAAAAAAAGGAAAAATTTGCTGATTGGGTCTTGTGTGATTTTAACTTTGAGATGACGGTTTAGCTGATTCGATTAGTGGTTTTCTTATGGTTGATTGTTAGCTGATTCGAGCTCATTCTGCTACATCTGGTTAAAGGTGGAGAGATTTTTCCTGATTAATTATTACTGATAATTGTGTCTATCTAAAGTTAGTGAATCTCAGATCAATTGCTTGGAGCTTTTGTTTCAATTAGATCATTGATACGTTAGGATTTTTCTATTTTCTTTCCTTATTACGTTAGGATTTCTATTCCTTTTATCTTTTGGGTTTTGTTGTTTCTTGTTTATAGGGATCTAGTTTCGTTTGTGAAACTCATCCAAAAAACTAGAGTGTGATTTGGTTTCTGCTTTCTTTCATTCAATTTTATTCAAGAGCTAAGGTATTTGATCTCCCTTCTTAACTATAACAATACCACATAAAAACTTCATGAGATTTTGTTTTACTTGTGATTTCAGGGATTATTAATTGCCTGGATTGCTAAAGTTTTGGGAGACGAGAGAAGCTTTCTGCTTTGTTTAAATAATGGCTGCTTGGTCACTATCAGTTGGGATAGGATCTTGTTGTCTCAATGATCGCATCAATAGAACATGGAAGTTTCCTTCTGCTAGGTTTTTTACTGGTATGAACAAGACGAAACCTGGATCCGAGACACTGATAGTTACAAGAAAACGTTTACGGGGGGATCAGCTGAGTAAGATTTGTGCTTCTAAGACTTCTATCGAGCTGAGGGAACAGGTATCTACTAGAAGTGCTCAGGCCGATGACCTAAAGAAGGTAATATCCTATTTATTCAGGACGAAATCTGGTGCTCTTGTTAAAGTTAAAGTTGAAAAGAAGAGAGAAAAGTACAGCATTATGGTTTATGTTTCATCTTTAGAACTAAGTGGTGACGATAAGAGTAGACTGGTGATGGTTTGGGGTGTATACAGGTCTGATTCTTCGTGTTTCTTGCCTCTGGATTTCGAAAATTCTTCCCAAGAATCACAAACCCACACAACAGAAACTCCATTTGTGAAAAGCTCCTTGTCTGAATTAATGTTAGGGCTAGAATTTGATGGGAACGAATCTCCTTTCTACCTATCATTTCATCTGAAGTTGGTGTCAGGAAAAGATCCGGACGGTCTAGAAATGCTGACACACAGGGACGCTAACTTCTGTGTCCCGGTTGGTTTTACTGCTGGTCATCCATTGCCATTAGGCCTTTCTTCTGGGCCAGATAACGACTCTTGGAATTTCGCGTTCTTTTCAAGACACTCAACGGGCGTGGTTTTATGCTTGTATGATGATAGCACAACCGACAAACCTGCGTTAGAGCTTGATCTCGATCCTTATGTCAACCGAACAGGTGATGTTTGGCATGCTTCAATTGAGAACACATGGGATTTTGTGAAATATGGGTACCATTGCAAGGAAATTGTTCACTCTGAAGAAGAAGTCAATGTTGAAGCTGAGAAAATTGTTTTGGATCCGTATGCCACAGTTATTGGGAAATCCATCTCTCAGAAGTTTCTTGGAAGTTTATTTAAAAACTCTTCTTTTGATTGGGGGAAAGATGTGTCTCCAAACATACCACTAGAGAAACTCATTGTTTACCGGTTGAATGTAAAGGGTTTTACACAACACAAATCCTGCAAATTGCCCACTAATGTAGCAGGGACTTTTTCGGGTGTAGCTGAGAAAGTGAACCATTTGAAAACCCTTGGAACCAACGCTGTTCTCTTGGAGCCAATAATTTCATTCTCCGAGCAAAAAGGTCCTTACTTTCCATTTCATTTCTTTTCACCGATGGACATGTATGGACCTTCCAATGGCCACGAATCCGCAGTTAACTCAATGAAAGAGATGGTAAAGAAGTTGCACAGTCAGGGCATTGAGGTACTTTTGGAAGTAGTTTTTACACATACTGCTGAGTCTGGAGCTCTTCGCGGGATTGATGACAGTTCCTATTATTATAAGGGAAGGGCTAATGATTTAGATTCCAAAAGTTACTTGAACTGTAACTATCCTGTTGTTCAGCAGTTGATTTTGGAGAGCCTGCGTTATTGGGTAACTGAGTTTCATGTAGATGGATTTTGTTTCATTAATGCTTCGTCTCTCTTGAGAGGCGTTCACGGTGAACACCTTTCTCGTCCTCCCTTGGTTGAAGCAATAGCTTTTGATCCGCTGCTCGCGGAAACAAAACTAATAGCTGATTTCTGGGATCCACATGACATGATGATGCCAAAGGAAGTACGGTTCCCGCATTGGAAGCGATGGGCAGAACTCAATACAAGATATTGTCGAAATGTAAGGAACTTTGTGAGGGGAAGAGGCGTTCTTAGCGATCTGGCTACAAGAATTTGTGGAAGTGGTGACATATTTACGGATGGAAGAGGTCCGGCTTTCTCCTTCAACTACATTTCCAGAAACTCAGGACTCTCTCTTGTTGACTTAGTCAGTTTCAATGGCCCTGAGCTAGCTTCAGAGCTAAGTTGGAACTGCGGTAAAGAAGGAGCAACAAATAAATCAGCTGTTCTTCAAAGAAGGCTAAAACAAATCCGCAACTTCTTGTTTATACAGTACATTTCACTTGGAATTCCGGTGCTCAACATGGGAGATGAATGTGGAATCTCTACAAAGGGCTCGCCTTTGTTAAAATCACGGAAATCCTTTGATTGGAACATGTTAGCTTCAGCTTTCGGTGTACAGATCACGCAATTCATCTCTTTCATGACTTCAGTTAGAGCAAGGAGAAGCGATGTGTTTCAAAGGAGAAACTTTTTGAAACCTGAGAACATTGTTTGGTATGCAGATGACCAAACAACTCCGAATTGGGAGGACCCTAATTCCAAATTCTTGGCATTGGGGATCAAAGCAGAGTCAGAGGAAGAAGAAACCGCGTCATTGGTTGAGCCAACCGAGCCAAAGAACAATGATCTATTCATTGGATTTAATGCAGGTGATCATCCTGAGAATGTAATCTTACCTTCACTTCCCGATGGAAGCAAATGGAGGCGATTGGTCGACACAGCTCTTCGTTTCCCGGGGTTTTTCTCTGTCGAAGGCGAGACAGTTGTAGCAGAAGAACAGATGCAGCAACTGGTAGTGTATGAGATGAAGCCGTACAGTTGTACCCTTTTCGAAACCATTAATTCTACTGCTTAGAACTCAAGTTATGATCTTTGTATATGTTATTATTGTGTTATCATATTTCCAATAAGAATATTCAATCAAATCAATGACTTTCACACAATATTTGATATACATTAACAACACTTTCTCTTGTATCCAAAGCTTAATATCTTTATGTACAAGATCTCCTCAAATCACTATTCGTTCTGATACGAGGTGTCCATGAAACATGCCTTCTATGGATTCAAAAGTTCTTCTTTCATAATATATATGGAAAGAAGATTTTCCCCAGGATTTAGGAGTATGAAGATAGAATATTTTATTTTAATTTATGTAGATAAGATAAGATACGGATGCTTAGGGTTTGTAATCTTGAGCAATTACATAACCGATTCTATAAGTAAACCCCAAAAAAGTTCTTCGTGTTTCATTCTCTTTTGTTTTTCATTGAAAGCAGCAGAACCGTGATCTGAAAAATGAACAACGGTTGCTGCTCAAAATGTCATGCTAAATCAAAGAAGATGAAGAAATCGAAGAAACTCAAAGGTAAGTGTTTTTGTTCCCATCAAAAGTTTGCTTACTAAAGCTTCGCAAATCTAAAGTTTCTGACTTTCTGATGAACAGCGGAGTCTGATGAAGAGGATGTGGAACAAAAACAGAGAGTTCCAGAGAAGGAGAATCCGAAAACAGATTCCAATGAGGAAAAAGGATCTCATGGAACTTCAGACCAGAAGGATAAGAAGGAGAAGAACATCCTCACATGGCGACACACAAGTACAAAGAAAGAGAAGGGTCATGGTAAAAACTTGTTAAGCCCGAATTATGGCGTTTATCCGCCTTGTTACACCTCTGCTAGGTCGATGATGTACCATGGTGGGCCCAATCCTTCACACAGGTGGCGCATATCCGCAGCCCCAAGAGGCTGTTATCCGGCATTTTCGAAGGCACCAATGTATGGACCGTATGGTGGTGGTGGTCAATTTCAGCCATTCCAATCCGGTGGTGGTTGTGGTCCATTTCAACCATACCAATCTGGTGCTGGTGGTCCATTTCAGCCATACCAATCTGGTGCTGGTGGTCCATTTCAGCCATACCAATCTATGTCTCCAGCCACAATGTATACTGGTGCTCACATTTCACCATATCCGCCTATGGCTGCACCTGTTTTCCCTCCCAATTGGCAAACCAGACCGTTCATGGATACTAATCCTATGACGCGTTACACTAGCTACATAGACAATTACTCTTTTTTCACTAATTAAGTTCCTCTTAATGAGTCCTAATGTTTTTCCTCTGCTTGCTTTATCTAAGAGAGAAGAAACTAAAGTAAGGACTGAATAAAGGCATTTCTTTGTAGACTCTAAAAACTTTTCATCAAAGAGTTAAAAGAAAACAGATTCTCCTTTCATAAAGATAATGGAACCAGATCAAGCCATTACACGAAAATGAAAAAAGTTATCAAGTCTTGTTAACCAACAATTTAAGTTTGGAGATACAACTGTTTGGCGCAATCATCCACCTCTAGCTTCTCTTCTAGCGGCATCGTGAAGTAAATCAACATCGACTCCATCAGGAGGTAACTGCACGTACCTTACCACTGATCCTCTGATGAAACAATTTCTCACCGAAAGCTACACAATTTAGGAGACCAAAACCGTAAGCTAAAAATCAGCGAAAAAAAATCTTAGAGGAAAGAGTCTTAAAGTGTGACAAGAAGAGGAAATCGAGTGCCAAAGATACCGATATTAAGCTAAATACACCGAGTATAATTCCGCAAACAAATTGCAAAGACATTGTACTTTTGAGCAGACTTGACAAATCTCAATGGCTACACAAGTTGCAGTATACACACAGGAATCTCGATAAAACATGTCAATAGGTACCAAAATAGTTACAAACTTGTCCCTTCAGACTGTCCCTTTGCGTTTGTAAATCGAATCAAAATCACCTCAAAGTTTCTCAACGTTGGCCATAGCAAAAGCACGAGATAAGAATACGTCCCATAGAAAAGGTAAGTTGGAAAAACAAGAAGGAATAATGGGTTAAACATATCTGCAAGAGCCGAGCATTAAAAAGCTTTCAAATTCGTCAACACGGAAGAAACGAAGTGTAGCGAGAAAATAGCGAGAGAGACCAATCCTAACTGGTTATGTAACACCAGAAATCAAAATCACACCTTTTACTACTGGATAAACCACTAAAGAACACAACAACAAAAAAAAGGCCAAATTCATCGTGCGCAGACGATAAACCCTAAATCCCCAAACTAAGGAAATCCATTTAAAGAAGAAGAATTTACCATGTGAGGGTACTTGTCCTGATCAACAACCCTAGTGTTCTCGAGCTTGATATTCAGATACTGATCCACTGAATGAAGAGTCCCTCTTATCGCTAAATCGTTCTTCAGCTCAACCGTCACTTCTTGTCCAACCAAATCCTTGAAGTAAGAAAAGAACAACTGCGCCAGATAACAAACAAATCTGAAAACCCATCACGAGAAACCCTAAATCATCAGCGAAAATCAAAAACCCGAAATCTAAGAAAACACACCCACGAATAAACAAGAAGAAAGAAATCATCTTTCGTTAGGTCAAAACAAAACAAATCCCAACACTCAATTTCGAAAAAGACGAAGAAAGCATACAAATTTACCATTTTTTCCCTCTGGCAGATTCCTTCCTCTGCTCGCAATTCAACAAAGAAGGTGAAAACTGAAGACTTCGCGAGAGTTGAGACTTTACAACTTGTCTCGAGAAGAGTACCCTAACGATCTCTGGGTTAATATCGAATATACGAAACAAAAGCAACATTTATGTAATTATTCAAAAGTTTGGGAATAATCTTGTTAATTAAAGTAATATAGGCCTCATAAAGTAAAATATTTGAAAACTCAAGTGTCTTTTCCTCACCAGCCAAAGCCGAAAACAAAGATTTACAGAAATCACCTAAAATATCTGACGCATATATATATAGGTGATTTGCTGACGATAAGCTTCTTCCTTTTTCTCTATGGGTTTGTGACAAAGAAAAGAAGACGAACTCAGGTTTTTCTCAGGTTGGATTATCAAAGTACATTGCTTAATGGCTTCTCAAAGCTATCCAACACTTGGGTTTAGTCTTCTTCAAGAGCTAGGAAGCAACGAAATCACCAAGGTGACTTTTTTTCTTCTACTTTCTCTGTTTTATTCGTGGAAATCGTTTGAATTTCTCGTTGAATCCTTTCAATATGCTTTTCCTTCTCTGTTTTTTTATTATTATTCTTATGTCTACGAATGATTCAGAAGAACAAGGCTTATCTGGTGAATCCTGGAGGAAGAAAACCTGAGATAAGACCAGAAAACTCCTATAATCTGAAGCTAGAACACTTGGAGCCATGGAAGCCTTTTTGTTCTTTGAGAAAGTCTAATCACTTTGAGGAATTTGACTCTACCATGATGAAGCCTAGGCTCTTAGATGTTCATGGTATTTGTGTGTGTGTCGATTTCCTGCTGATCCTTACCAAATTTTTAATGGTTTTCTCGATTGATATGAAGTGATTCTGTGGTTTACAGAGACCGGACAAGAGGAGGTGATTGAGTTCCTTTTGTCTAGAGCAGACGAACTCAAAGACAGAGGATTTGATATGTCTCTGTTATCTGACCTGATGGACCTACATGCTTCGAGATCCAGCTCCTCTCTTCTTTACTTGAATCAAGAACCCGTGAAGCCGCTTTTGGATCCAGAATTCTCCATCAATTCTGATGCTCAAATCCTCTTCTCAAGTAGTAGAGCTGAGTTGAATAATTATATGGTCTCTATTGCAGCTGAGTTTCATATGTCAAAGAACTCAGCGAGATGGAGAAAGCTCTCACGGCTTGTCCCGCAGTTTCAGAGGTAAATCAATTCTTCATTGCAACTAAAATCCATATCCTATAAATCTCACATTTTGGGTTTAAGTTTAAGGTTCTGCTCTCTCTCATTTAGCAGATTCGAGAGTGAGATAGACACTGTGCAGCTAAACGCGGTTAATCTTGATGCAGTTACACTAGTTCCTCTAAAGAGGTATCTAATATTATCTAGTAGCTTTTGATCTTTTCCGGTTTCTTAAAGATCATTTTCTTTTTCTTTTTCTTCTTACAGTCCGGAGAAAACTAGGGCCAAGCCTTCACCAAAGAATCGCAATCCGAAGATAAGAGACAGAGAGAAAGATCTCTACAAACGAAACCATCTTCATGCATGTGAGAGCGTTATCTCGTTGATGATAGGCAGTGAACAACATAGACAATCCACAATGCTATCTCTAAAGAAATCATGTGGAGACCTCTCAGAGCTTTTGACTCAGTTTTCAATCGGTATTGCTGGAACTGGCATCGCTGTGTTCTTCTCTGTGGTCTGTAGTGTTGCTTCTAGGCGAGTACCCTTTTGCGCAAACAAGGTCTTTGACAGTGCACTGAGTTTGAGTTTGGTATTGCTCTCATGGGCGGTGAGTAGGCTCAGGGAAGCCATTGTCGACGTCAATAGGAAAGCAATCAAAGACGAAGAAACGACAAATAGAGTTGAGAGAAGAATCAAGGACGTTTACTTCAGAGCTGCAACAGCTATCGCCATAGTCGCACTTAGATTTGGTTGAATGTTAAAATCCTGATGATTTGGAGTCCATTTTCAATTCCATTGAGGGCATAAAGGTTCATTTGTGAATTTGAGGATGTTAGAAAAGGGGATTTTTTTGTGAGAGTTTAAAACCAAAAGAGCTGCAAAGCGAGAAAGAACTGTGAAAATAATCACATTAGGAGTATTTTTTTTTTTTTTTTTTTCGTTCCCTAACTAAACACGAATCTCTGTTATTTCATTTAACTTGAATCTCAAAGTGCAATTTCATGAGAGATGAATCTTAAGATACTCGAGAACAAACTGACAATGATGTGTTTTCTTGAAGAACATGGAACCTTTATAGCAACTTAGCTCATAACTTTTGATACCACACCGGCTCCAACTGTTCTACCTCCTTCCCTTAGGGCAAATCTTTGACCTGTTAAAATCACAATATAGAAGCAACAACTTGAATTCACTCAAGAATAGCTGAAGATACTCGAACGTAATATTAAAAGGCGAGAATCTAACCTGGCTCAAGTGGGATAGGAAGGATTAGCTCGAAAACTGCAGTGACATTGTCACCGGGCATAACCATCTTCACATTTTCAGGTAATTCTACTTTTCCCGTGACATCGGCGGTCCTCAGATAAAACTGAGGCCTGTAGTTAGAGAAAAAAGCGGTATGACGTCCACCTTCGTCCTTTGTGAGCACGTAAATCTCCGCCTCAAACTTCTTTGCGGTCGTGCAAGAACCTGGCTTGGCAATAACCTAAACAGCACAAAGTTAATTTCAATAAAGCTACGTTTGCAATATTGGTCTTTATCACTCTCCTACATCACAAGGATCCTGAGCTTACCATTCCGCGCTGAATGTCTTCTCTCTTTAGTCCACGCAACAAAAGTCCTACATTATCACCAGCCTATCATATTTGAAAACCCAAAAGGTTTTATCAATATCGCTTGCCTGTAAAGTTCTGAGAAAAAAAAAATCTCTCTAAATTGCTTTTACCTGTCCATTATCCAAAATTTTCTTGAACATCTCAACGCCTGTTACCGTGGATTTCAGAGGAGGTCCCTGGGAATAAAATTTGGTGATTAGGCTTGAGAAAAGTTACAAGAACAATGATTAATTGTAATTGCGGCCAGTATAACTCACCGGATTTAGCCCCAATATTTCCACTTCTTCACCTACTTTGATAGTTCCCTGTTCAATACGGCCGGTTGCAACAGTTCCACGTCCCTTTCAAGAAATAGAAAAATATCTGTCATGATTTTTCAAAAAAAAACATTTGAGTGAATGAAAAAAGAATCAACATGAATGTAGATTAATATACCTGAATCGAGAAAACATCTTCAACTGGCATCAGGAAAGCTTTATCAAGCACACGAACAGGATCAGGTATATATTCATCTACAGCTTCCATTAGCTTCAATATGGCTTTCCGTCCAATTTCATCGTTTGTACCCTGCAATGCAGACAGAGCAGATCCCCGGATGATGGGAATTTCATCCCCAGGAAACTTGTAGAAGCTGAGAAGTTCTGGCAAACAAAATGGTTGACGTCAGAAAGCTTGTACATCCTGAAGTTTGTAATTTCATGACATAAGAGATTTATACAAACCACGTAGTTCCATCTCTACAAGCTCCAATAACTCTTCATCATCAACAGCGTCAACTTTATTCAGGAAGCACACAAGTGATGGAACGCCGACCTATGGAACATCAAAATCTTGGATTGTGGCCAATAATCTTAACTAATCTGCGTATCTTCCACAGTTCAATCAGATTGTAATAGCACGAACCTGACGTGCAAGCAGAATATGCTCCTTAGTTTGAGGCATAGGTCCATCTGGTGCTGAAACGACGAGAATTCCACCATCCATTTGTGCAGCCCCAGTAATCATATTCTGAAAATTAGCAACTGAAGCTATGAGACTCATATACTGATCCATGTTATTCCACTAATCAATTCATGTATACTAGATTATACATATCGAAAGAGACTAGTATAGTATTTTCTGCAATCTCATTACGGCATGGATAAAGAATGATATAATCTTACTTTAACATAATCTGCGTGCCCAGGGCAATCCACATGAGCATAATGACGCTTAGCAGTCTCGTACTCCACATGAGCCTACAGAACCAACTACAGTCCAGTAAAAAACACTTTTTGATCCTATGGAAATAAAAAAAAAAAACTATAAGAAGACAACAAGATAACTGCATACCGTTGCAATTGTAATTCCTCTCTTCTTCTCTTCAGGAGCTTTGTCGATTTCATCAAACGCAACAGCCTTAGCTTTACCTTCCTCAGCCAACACCTACAATTAAAAATCAAAACACTGTTTTTAATTCGAGGATTCGTCATGTTTTTGCAGTAATTTGGAAGTATCTGGAACTAAAAAAAAAAACACCTTTGTGATCGCAGCAGTTAAAGTGGTCTTCCCATGATCAACGTGTCCAATTGTTCCAACATTTACATGAGGTTTTCTGCCAAAGAACGAAAAAAACAAAAATTGAAGAAATTTGCAAATAAAGAAACTCAAATTCTCTCTTTCGCAACTTTCGAACATTGAAGAAGCAGAAAATTTGAACCAATTAGAAATAGTAAGGCAGAGAACTAACACAGAAAAAAAAATTCCAAACAAACTACGAAATTGCAATAACCCAGAAGAAGGAAGAGAGAGAGATCTGACGAGTGTGGAGGTCGAGAGGATAAACTCACGTTCGGTTGAAAGTAGCCATCGATCTCCACCACGAGGTCGCGTAACTTGGGGAACAGCGATCATCTCCTCCGTCGAAATGTGAGATCGAGTAAGAGGAAGGGATGGAACCTCCGCATCGTAGAGAGAGCTGAGAAGAAAAGGGAAGAAGACGTTTGGAGCTGAGGTTTCGAAGAGCCACGGAAGCCATTTGGAGTTGAATTGGTCGGAGCCACAGAAAGTGAAAAGACGCAAACTTTTAGCTTCTCGCCTTGAAATGGTGATTGGGGTTTAAGAGAGGGTTACTCACCCGAGGGTTTCTCTTCAGTCAATCTTTTTTACCCGACCCGTAAGCCCATATTTTAAGTAATGGGCCTCCGTTGTCGCCAAATTTTCAAGGATTTTTCTGCGAATGAGTCTTGTTTCATACTTTCATTAGGAATACAATTAAAAGGGCCTTCAAAGCTCCGAATTCGCAGCCACCTAAAAACCGTCTCGATCCGCCTAACGTTGTTTATGTTCAATTAGATTCGTTTTCATAACAAAACCGTAACGCATAGAGGATGGTCATTTTTAAGAACACTAGTGTAGAGTGTTGATGATATTAAATACTGCTTTTTTTTTAACCACCTTCTTTCCAAAGTTCAAAAGCTGTAGTGAAGTATCTGCATCATCAGTTTCTGAGTAATGGTTTAATGCAGTTGACATAGAACTGATTAAGAATGCTCATAACTTTCCTCAAAACCACTTTATTTAGAGCAATCCTGGTAATTAGACTCGGTCTTCGCAGATCATATATATATCTAATAACTTCAATCGATTTCGAACTATATTATTGACCTAATTCTGAGATCAAAACAAATGTATAAGCATATTTTCAAATCAAATTAAATAGAACGTTAAAAGAGAAAACAACTGAAGAATGGGGGCAAATCGCCAGAAACTTACAAAAAAAAGAGTAGAAGTAGAGAAAGAAGCACACCACTCTAAAACTACATTAAGCTTTGGATGAAGAATCGTCGTCATCTTCAATGTCCCAACTTAAGTCTTCATCTTCCTCTGCAGCACTTAGACGTTTACGCAGCTCAGCTCTGTTTGGACTACCACCAGTGCGACTTGCTTCCTTACCATCGATGCTACTCATATCCTCAATCTCGTCCCATCCCAAATCTTCTTCCGATGGTTGTTGAGTTGATGAAGAAGCAACGCCATCTGGTTTACCTGAGTTTTGGGATTGAGCAGTCTCATCAGATTCTGAAACAGCCTCGGGTTTGCCCGAATCTTGAATTGGAGCCTCATCAGATGCAGCAGCAGCAGCATCAACAACTGTTTTTGATTCTAGAACTTCCTCATTACCAGTTTCCTTCTTTTCCTCTGAATCTGTATCTATCTTCAAACCAACATTGCTCACTTCAGTCACTGAATCTGCATTTGTCACGCTCTTTTCAGTCACTGAATCTGCATTTGTCACGCTCTTTTCAGTCACTGAATCTGCTTTTATCACTGAATCTTTCACAGTTTCGCTCAAATCTCCACTACCCGTGCCATCATTCCCCTCAAGTTTCAATCTTGAAACTTCTTTGGTAGCTTCAGTAACTTTCTCGCTGGTCTCTTCTTCATCATCAATATCCCAGCTCAGTTCTTCCTCATCATCCAGAGAGATGGCTCGCTTCACAAGATTAGCCCTCATGTCTTCAGCTTGCTTGAGCTTGTGAACCTTGTAGAAATACCTAAACCAGAAGGTCTCATGATCAACCATACTCGGGACAACCCTTTTATACACTCCTTTCATATCCCCATTTTCATCCAGCAATTTCTCCATCTCCTCAGCTTTTTCGCCCAGGGAAAACCCAGATTCCCACTTTTTGTAATCATCTGAATCCTCAGGCTCTTCACAGTAAGTGTTGAGATCGCCTTGAACAGCGCGAACCTGAGCATCGAAACGACTATAGGGTTTCGAGCTAAAGCTATCACGACGACCAAAACTGTTACTGCTATTGTTATCAGAAGAATCAGATTCGTTACCAGCGGCTAAGATCGCTTCCTTACCCTGAGCGATGATCTCAGCCGTACCTTTTAGCACGGTGTTCCCAAGTTCGTCAATGGCATGTCCCACGGTACCGAGCGATCCCTGCGCCACTTCGATCTCCTTCTTCAAACCTGTCCCGAATTCTTCGAGATCTCGTCGGTAGGTTTCAATCACGGATTCGGATCTGGTGGCTATGGTTTTCATCAGACCACCGAAGCTCCATCCGCCGTCGTCGTTAGGGTTAGACTGCTCTGGGTTTTCGTGCTCTTCGCTGTGTTTTGGTGAATCGGACTCCGATTCGGTTCCTGGAGGATCTGGGTCGTCCGAGAAGACGGATTTGAAGAAATTCATAGCGGAACGCTCAGATCTTACCGATTGGTGTTATATAAACTAGGGATTTCAAACAATTTGATCGGTGGAGGAACGAATTTGGAGAGTGAACGATACGAATTGGTGTCAGAAATAGGAAGATCACAAGACTTGAAGCTTCGCAGAAGGAGCGTCGTCAATTTCATGATTTATCAGATTAATTAATATTTTTGAGAAACCTGAAAAGGCCTAAATCGACGAGTTTATAAATGGGCCACAAGCTGGACCTGTCCAACAAATAACCCAAAACCCTAGAATTCATTCAAGGGACAAACGTCTGAGGTTTTTGCTCTCCTCTACCAAACCTTGATTTTCAATCGCCATTGTTGTGTTGCTGGATTGAGGAGGTAGAAAGAGAAAGTGTCTCTAATGGTGATGAGAAAGCTACAGCTACCGTTGAGCCAGACGCAGAAGGTCAGGTTTGAGAGAGCCATCGAGCGGCTACAATCACTGTCATCGACGGCGAACTCTGACGCCTCTCTTATCGTCACCGACTCCATCCCCGTGAACCACGAAGATGCCTTCCTCAAGTAATTTCATCTCCTTCGCGCTCTCTCGATAGCTCAGCTTCTCCATTTTCTGGATTGAAATTCTTTCAACTTCTTTTTCTCCCGTTTGGTTTTTGAATAAAGGGGGCACGGAACTTCCGAGGTCGACGGTGAGTTGCTCGCGACGGTCTGTGGAGTTGTGGAGCGCGTGGATAAGCTTGTCTACGTACGCACCTTACGAGCCAGGTGGTTTGATTTCCTCTCTAATTGCTCTTCGAATTTGCTTATTTCTCGTCAGGATTTGTGAATGAAACTAACTGTCTATTCTGAGATTAAAAGTAGAACTGATGGCTCAACGATCTACGTTTAGGTACAAGCCTGAGGTTGGGGATATTGTGGTAGGCCGTGTCATTGAGGTAGATTTCTGTGTTGGTGATTTGGGTTTTGCAATCGGATTGAGAGATTAGCAACAAGGGTTTTAATCACATTGCACAATCGCTTAATGAATCTTTACTTATTCAGGTTTCTCAAAAACGTTGGAGAGTGGAGCTTAACTTTACTCAAGATGGAGTACTTATGCTTTCTTCAATGACCCTGCCCGATGGTATCCAGGTTACAATTGAATCCCATTTTAAAAAATATTTTCCGTTTGGATGATTGCTGGCTTCCACATTTTATGATGGCTTAAATGATATAAGTTTCCCGGTGTTGGCAGAGGCGAAGAACGTCTGTAGATGAACTCAATATGCGGAATATCTTTGTAGAAGATGATGTTGTTTGTGTAAGTCGTATGATTAATAAATGTTCCCGCTTTACATAAATCTGCCTTGAACACAAATTCAGGCTGACAAAGAATTCCCTCTTTGATCTGTAAAAATTCTTAGGCTGAAGTACGCAACTTACAGCATGATGGCAGCTTGCAGTTACAAGCAAGAAGTCAAAAGTATGGAAAGGTTGGTTCTGATCTGGTCACATACTCAAAGTTATACCTTTTGGTAGGCTCTTCCTCTAAACATTGATTGATCCATGAATCTCTACAGCTCGAGAAGGGACAGCTTCTGAAGGTCGATCCTTACTTGGTTAAGAGAAGTAAGCATCACTTTCATTACATAGAAAGTCTTGGGATCGATTTGATTATTGGCTGCAATGGCTTCATATGGGTCGGGGAACACGTTGAAGTTAGAGATCCTATGATGATTGATGATCAAAAGGATGATGAGATGTCCACCAAGAACACAGGAAAAGAGCAAAGCCATATTCCACCCGAGACTCGACAAAGCATATGCAGAATCGGGAATGCGATTCGGGTCTTGTCTAATCTAGGATTCCCCGTGACTTTAGAAGTAATCATGGAGACTGTTAACTTCAGCAACTCGAAGAACATCGACATACACGACATGCTTGGATCAGAGTTTCACGTTGTGGTCGCGGAGAGTGAAGCTGAAAGAAGACGTGCGAAAAGGAAAAAGTGAATGCCCTCATGGAACTGTCATCAAAGCTTAGAGACTTTTTGTTGCCGATTCAGCAGAGACTTGTAACGTGTATTAGATCATGTGGGCTTTGTTTCGACTCAACTTCTATAAAGCAAATCTGATTTTTAAAATGTAAGATGGATATTTTTGTTGTTTACATTAGGTATCAGGGGAAGATGATGATTGTGAAATCGAGTTGTGTTTGTTTTCGGAGACAGCTTTCTTCTTGCGTTTCATCGATTTGTCTGTATCGACTTTTGTAGCTAAAATTCGTTTTGCAATCATTTTTACAGATGCAGAAACAAACAATAAAGGTTCCGCTTTTGGGAGTCGGAGAATAATATTTCTGAAATGACTAAAATACCCTAGGTGAAGCCAAACCTTGTGTAGTCCCCGAAAGAAAGAGTTTACGGCCAATTCCTTCTTCTCTCTTGTTCTCTTTCAGTCTCTCGCTCTCGCCACACTCTTTAACCAATATTCTTCTTCGATCCCTCTCTCTTTTTCTCGCTTCGCCTCATCGTTTCGCTACCGATCTTCTCTCCCAGGTTTTCTCTCCCGGCGCCGTTCTCCGTTAGCCGTTATCGTCTTCGTTGAAGGTCGGTTTACGCCTTTTTATTCCGTTTTGGTGTGCTCGTGATTGTTTTCGGTTGAATGATCGTGGGATTTTTTATTTGTTTTTTTCGATTCAATTTTGGTTCTAGATTGCATTACGATTAAGCACTCAATCAGAATGCAGTACGCTTTAGATTTGAGGAATCTCTATACGTTTACTAGAAAATTTGCTTCTTTTGACGTGTTTCGGGGATTTCATTTGTTGGGCGATTGAATGATGTTTCTGAAAGTTACTTCTAGGAGATGTATACTAATAATTTTTTTTTCTTTTTTCTTTACGGAATATGATGTTGGTCTAACATCTCTGTTATTCTTAATGGATTTTTCATATGAACAAAATATATCATCTATGTTATACGCTTTTCTGTGTGTTTAACTTAAATCATTCACGTGTAATGGATGAAAAGGTGAGGAAGTATGGTTCAAAAGCAAGAAGAAATGAATGGCTGTGGTCTCAACGGTGACAAAGTAGGAGAGTTTACAGTGTCACCCCAGGAAAAAGGAAGGAAAAACAAGAGAAAGTTAGCTGATCCTTCTCAACATAGTGTTGCTTCTCTGACTGAATTCCCTCGATATGACCATATGAGTGGCAATGGGTCGACTGAGGAAGTTTCTAATCAGCTGAAAGTTGAAGAGCCTGAATCTGTAGAATGGGATGACCCATTTGCCTGTCATCTTGAAGAATTGTTGTCATCAAATTTGCTCACGCTCTTCCTTAATGCTATGAAGCAAGTTATTGATTGTGGCTATACCGATGATGATGTTCTGAAAGCTATTTCAGGCAGTAGGCTCTACTGTGGAGGCAATGATCTTGTCTCAAACATTGTCAATAACACCTTGAGTATACTCAAGAATGGAAACGAAAGTGCTGCTTCAAGAGACTATGTTTTTGAGGATTTACAACAGCTTGTCTCGTATACGTTGGTAGAAATGATAAGTCTTGTTAAGGAGGTTAGGCCGTCCCTATCAACAGTTGAAGCAATGTGGCGGCTTTTGATGTGCGACTTGAATGTCTTGCAAGCATTTGAAGTTGAATCATCTGAATCTCCGGGTTTCAGTTCGAGTAAAGCATCTGAATCTCCGGGTTTCACTTCGAGTAAAGCATCTGAATCTCTTGGTGCTGAATGTAATCCTCCAAACTCGAGTGACCCAGATAACCCCAAGCCTCCGCAAACCAATGTGCAAAGCAATCGGAGTGAGCCACTCAAATTTGGAAACTTCCCAAATGTACCCAACTCCAAAAATACTCATTCTAGTGGAACAACATCAGGAAAAGAAGTATCTTTAGGTAGCACTGTTTCTGGTGCAGGCATTAAAAGTACATCTTTTACTCTAATCTCTGATGAAAAATTAGTATCTTGTCGAAAAGGCCGCACTAAAAAAGAAATAGCCATGCTTCGTCAGAAATCATGTGTGGAGAAGATTAGGACTTACAGCAAAGGCAGTGGCTACAAGGCTGCAAAGTTTGCATCAGTCGGCAGTTTCCTTCTAGAGAAAAGAGTCAAATCATCTTCTGAATTGGGGGCACGAAATTGTTCATCAAAGATAACAGCAGAAATTGGGGTGAAAGTTTCATTAGAGGAAAGCAGCTGTTTCGTACGTAAGAAGAGTAGTAAGTTAGATTCACCGGTGGTCGTGGTAGATGCAAAGGGGTATATAACTGCCTTACCCACTACTTCTGCAACTTCAGTACCATCTGCTTCAAAAAAAAAGTCTGGTTCTGCAACTCTGGTACCTTCAGCTTCAGAAAAGAAGTCTGTTTCTTCTGTACCAATAGCTTCAGAAAAAAGGTCTGGTTCTGAGTCTGAAGAAAAGGCTTCTGTGTCTGAAAATCTAGCACCAGATTACTACGCTGGGATCCCGTATGATGCATCTCTGGGTATATATGTTCCCCGGGATAAAAAGGATGAACTGGTTTTAAAGTTAGTTCCTAGAGTGAATGACCTGCAGAATGAACTGCAGGTATGGACGGACTGGGCAAATCAGAAAGTAAAAGAAGCAACTTGTAGACTTCTTAAGGATCAACCAGAGCTTAAGGCACTAAGGAAAGAGCGAGAAGAGGCACAACAGCATAAAAAAGATAAGCAGTTATTGGAAGAAACCACTATGAAAAGGCTGTCTGAGATGGAGTTCAAGGTGAAAAATACGACCAGCCAGTTTGAAGAAGCTAACAATACTGCTCGCAGGCTCGAGGTAGAACAATCTTTACTGAAGAAAGAGATGGAAGCTGCTAAGATAAGAGCTGCTGAGTCTGCTGAGAGTTGTAGAGAAGCAAAAGAGAGAGGGCAAAGATCATTGAAGGATACTCAGTTGTGGGAAGGGCAAAAGATTCTGTTGCTGGAAGAGCTCAAGAGTCAAAGAGACAAGGTGACAGTGCTGCAAAAAGAAGTTACGAAAGCAAAAAATCGCCAGAATCAAATTGAGGTTAGCTACTTTTGTAGACATAAGCCTTTGCACACGTTAGGTCTTCTCGTCTATAAGATGTCATCGTTGGCTATCTGCAATTTAATATATTTCTCATCTGAAAAGTTATATCCCTTCCTTCACGTAGTTATTTCAGGTCACGTTATCATTCTTTTGGCCACATATCTATCGCCTCTTACATTGCTATGTCTAAGGAATGCGAGAGAGATTGAAGGGAGAAAAAAAAATGTTTGCATCAATTGTTTTATGCTTTATTCTACTGCATCCTTCTGATTCAAAGTAGCTTTCGTGATAGAATCATACTCAGTTGTTGATTGCAATTGATTTTAGTTGCAGGAGTTGATGAAGGTAACTAACGAAAATTCCACTGCAGGCTACTTTGAAACAAGAAAAAACAGCCAAAGGGAAGCTCAGTGCTCGGGCTTCTGCTATAAAGAAAGAAAGAAAGGAACTTGAAGCACTTGGAAAGGCAGAAGAAGAGCGGATCAAAGCGAAAGCAGAAGCAGACGTGAAATACTACATAGAAAACATCAAAAGACTTGAGAGAGATATCTCAGAGCTGAAACTTAAATCAGACTACTCGAGAATAGTGGCGCTGAAGAAAGGCGGCAATGACTCAAAGGCAACGAAAAGAGAGAATATTGGAATGACGAAAGTCAAGAGAGAAAGAGAATGTGTGATGTGTTTGTCTGAAGAGATGAGTGTGATCTTCTTGCCTTGTGCTCACCAAGTTCTTTGTTATAAATGCAATCAGCTTCATGAGAAAGAAGGAATGATGGATTGTCCATCTTGTCGTGGGACGATCCAGAGGAGGATTCAAGCTCGTTTCGCTCGCATCGGGTAAAAGCTTTTTTTCCCAGTCAAAACTTATAGAACAGTCTCTCTCTCTCTCTCTGAATAACCACAGCTTTGGTTAGAAACCAGCTTTGGCTTTTGCTTTTCTACTTTGAAAGGTGAATGATTTTGAATACTAAGCCGATTTAAATACGCATGGCTTACCTCATGGTATTTATCAACTCTGGCTCTTCGTTTTTTCTCTATAATAATCCCCCTGTTTTTGTTTTTTTGACAAAAACAAAAAGTTTCAAGGAATATTCCAAAATACCAAAAAAATAACTTGGTGTTTTAAAAAAATCCTAAATTGCTAAGAGGCATCGAGTCAAAATAAAATCGTTGTTTTGGATAATTTTGAATTCGCGTATCTCTATTTAGCACAATAAATTGACATGAGCTGTGTATGTCGTATTGAAATTTGCTTTATGTGGTGAGCAACAAAGAAGAGTATATACAATTTGGGAATAGGTAACCCAGATTTGACCTTTACGGTGCCAGATTAGATTGTAACTTTTTTTTATATTTGGTGGCGACAAATTCTTTCGTGTATGTTGAGATTATTAATATTTTAATTTAAATCAGATCCAATCCAAATATTATTTCAAAGAAAAAAATAATATTAAATTGAAAAAAAAAAATTTGGAAGTCGGGCCGTATATAATTGAATAAATAAAGTAGTAAGAGACCTTGGTGATTATCCATATATATTTAAATTAAATGATAACGCAAAGTCTGTAAAAAAAAAGGGCGGAAAAAATGCCTTGGTGAAAATCGCTTTCTCGGTCGAGAAAACGAAAGAAACTCAAAGGCGAACGGGTAAGAGAAGTAGACGAGACGACAAATTTTTGGAGAGAGAGAGAGAGAGAGAGCTGTTTCTGTTGATATTTTTAGCTTCCGATTGAAGTCAAACACTACTCAAGAGCTTTTTCATCGATAGAGAGATCGATCGGATTCGATCGTCGGATGTTATTTCTGTTCGTCGGTGTTTATCGGCGGAGATGCTCCGTGGTTGAGTCGGAGGTTTTGGTGGCCGGTGAGGCAGACGGTGATGACGGTGGCGGTGGATGATCGAGAAAACAAAGGAAGCGATGTTCGGTTTTTTCTTCTTTTTCTTTGGTGTTGCTTGGTTTTGAGTTTGTTGCTCCTCGTGGTTACTCTCTCTTAGGTTGTGGTTAGAAGATGATGAAGAAAGGGAAAGGGAAGAATAGTGGCTTGTTACCTAATTCCTTTAAGATTATATCGTCTTGCCTTAAAACTGTATCGGCCAACGCCACCAACGTTGCGTCGTCGGTTCGTTCCGCCGGAGCATCCGTCGCTGCTTCAATATCCGCTGCAGAAGATGATAAAGATCAGGTCCCTTGATTTTTTTTTTTTTTTTTTTGGTTTCGCAGTTACTATTCGTTGCTTGGTTTTTGCTATTTTGTTATATCGTTTAAAAGCTAGGACGTATTTGGGGTTCTTTCCTGTTAGTGAAGTGGTGGTTGGTGGGTTATTTCATCGCATATCCTAGCTTTTACTGCTGTGTCTTCTAAGGACTGAGATACATAGGCTTAGTCACAAATCGCAACTGCCTCTTTTCTAGTTCCTTTTCCCTGTTAAAACTCAGTGAAATTGGGCTTGCAATTTTTTTCAATTGTAGATTATATAAGTAGTTACATGTATGGCCTATGTAGCTTGTGTGGTATTCTTCTCTTACCATATAAATTTCGGCTTCATAGTCGGTATCTTCGGTACTTCCATAGATTAAATATTGATTGTAGTTTAGGGTTCTTCGAATGAATAGCCTAGGTTCGTCATTGTGCACCTTTCTTTTAGTGGTTCTTATAAGCACTTTCCTTCCTTGTTCCTTGTTTGCGTCAACAACTTTGTACACAAACATCTGAATTTTGCTTTCATCAGCAGGTGACATGGGCTGGCTTTGGCATTCTTGAACTGGGTCAACATGTCATCAGACATGTTCTCTTACTCGGTTATCAGAATGGCTTTCAAGTCTTTGATGTTGAGGATGCCTCTTATTTTAATGAACTGGTCTCTAAACGTGGTGGCCCAGTTTCATTCTTACAGATGCAGCCATTACCTGTGAGATCTGGTGATCATGAGGGTTTTGGGAACTCACATCCGCTTTTGCTGGTTGTTGCTGGGGATGACACGACTGGCACGGTTTCGGGTCACAGTTTTTCCCATAATGGTTCATTAGCGAGAGATGGTAAAGCAGAACCTTCCGGGGATGCGACCAGTTATCCTACCACTGTTCGCTTTTACTCCCTTAGGTCTCACAGTTATGTATATGTCCTGAGATTTCGGTCATCTGTTTGCATGATTAGATGCAGCTCCCGAGTAGTAGCTGTTGGCCTTGCAACTCAAGTGAGTATCAGTGTGCTATATTCAGATTCTCGTGATAAAATTCTTCAAAACCAATAGTATTTTGTCTTATTTGATTGGCATGGTAAGTGTTTGGTATTTGGTCTTGAGATGAAACAAACCTTGCTTTCATTGAACGTAGTATCTACAGGCCAGAGTATAAAATTATACTCGAGTATAACAGATTTATCTTTTGTCCTTATGTCTTACGCTGATGGTTTCTATTTGGTTTCCGCAGATATATTGCTTTGATGCACTTACTCTGGAAAATAAGTTCAGTGTTCTCACCTATCCTGTTCCTCAGCCAGTGAGACAAGGGACAACGAGGGTTAATGTTGGCTATGGTCCGATGGCTGTAGGTCCAAGGTGGCTTGCATATGCTTCCAAAAGTTCCATGACCATGAAAACAGGGCGCCTAAGCCCACAGAATTTTATTTCTTCACCTAGTGTCAGTCCAAGTAGATCGACAGGTGCAAGTAGCGTGATGGCCCGTTATGCGATGGAGTCTAGCAAGCAGTTAGCCAATGGACTAATCAACTTGGGGGACATGGGATACAAAACATTGTCAAAATACTACCAAGAAATGCTCCCTGATGGATCTAATTCGCCAGCATCACCAAATTCAATATGGAAAGTTGGTGGGGTTACTGGATCGGATTCAGAGAATGCTGGAATGGTTAGTTTTTTTCTGGATCTGAACATCGTGAGCAATTCTTGAGTCAGGCTATTCTTTTTCACTAGAGTTGTCTAGCAGTCATTACTCAGGCATGGCAGAGATACTTCAAAGCACAATGTTTCCACTCGCTTTCTTACTAGGGCTCCTGAATCAAAGTTCTTAATCAATAGTCACTTGCTTCGAGCTTTGTTTCCCTTGCTAGTGTTTTGGATTGTTTTATTGCCAGATTGTGATACATTTTGAATGTTCGTTCAACAGGTTTCTGTCAAAGATCTTGTTTCTGGAGCCGTAGTATCACAGTTCAAGGCTCATACGAGTCCTATTTCAGCACTTTGTTTTGATCCTAGTGGAACCCTATTGGTTACTGCTTCAGTGTGTGGGAACAATATCAATGTCTTTCAGATCATGCCATCTCGTTCGCATAGTGCACCTGGTGACATAAGTTATGAGTGGGAATCTTCTCATGTGCATCTCTTCAAGCTGCATAGAGGGATCACTTCGGCTGTTAGTATACCTTCAAGTTGACATATATCCAATTCTTTTTAATGTGAGCTTTTCTTGATTGGAATTTTTCTGCCCATTTTACCAGATTGTCCAGGACATATGCTTTAGTCATCACAGTCAGTGGCTGGCTATAATTTCATCCAAGGGTACTTGCCATATTTTCGTGTTAAGCCCGTCTGGCAGTGATGCTGGGTTTCTACCTTTAAATTGCGAGGGAGAGGAGTCTGCCCGACTACCAGCTTCATCTTTGCCGTGGTGCTTTACTCAATCCTTGTCAAATAATCAGCAGTCTTTATCACCTCCACCAGCTGTTGCCCTTTCTGTAGTAAGCAGAATAAAGTATAGCAGTTTTGGGTGGCTTAACACAGTAAGCAATGCTGCCACTGCAGCAACTGGAAAAGTATTTGTACCATCGGGTGCCGTGGCTGCTGTTTTTCACAAATCTGTCACTCATGACCTTCAACTGAACTCTGGGACTAACTCGTTGGAGCATATCTTAGTCTATACTCCATCAGGCCATGTGGTGCAGCATGAACTTCTGCCATCAGTTTGCACAGGATCACCTGAAAATGGTTCGAGGGTGCAAAGAACATCACATGTTCAAGTTCAGGAGGATGACTTGAGGGTCAAAGTTGAGCCTATCCAGTGGTGGGATGTATGTAGAAGGTCTGACTGGCTGGAAACAGAGGAACGACTTCACAAAAGTATCACTGAAAAGCAATACGATTTGGATACAGTGTCAAATAACTTGCCAATCCATGAGGATGCATGTCTTTCCCTTGATATCAATAGCAATTTTGGTGAAGATAGGTATTTGAAAACTTGTTCTGAGAAGGCCCCTGAAAGATCCCATTGCTATCTTTCTAACTTTGAGGTAAAGGTTACCTCAGGGATGCTACCAGTGTGGCAAAATTCGAAGGTATTTTTTTGTCAAAAACTCTCCCTTTCTTGCTTATAGCTGTACTTGTCTCTTGATTTTTTACTTTCTTGATGTGGTGCTAGATTTCTTTTCACGTGATGGACTCTCCTATAGATAATAGTTCCACTGGTGGAGAGTTTGAGATAGAAAAGGTCCCAGCCCCTGAACTTGAAATAAAACAGAAAAAACTGCTACCAGTTTTTGACCATTTTCACAGCACCAAAGCAACATTGGAAGACAGGTAATACCAAATGTTGGACAACTGTCTTCTTGTATTATGCGTTTCTTCGATAGTTGGACAAGAATTCGCACGTGCTTATTCACACAGCCTATGCATTCGCTTTTCCAGATTTCCTCTTTTATGTTCTCTGTTGCATATCTCATGCTTTGAATCATGGAACGTTTGCCATAGGTTTTCCATGAAATGTTATCACACATCGGCATTGGGATCTTATCAAGCTAATGGAAAGATATGCCAAGATATAATCAACTGTCATTCTAAGCCAGGATCAGTCGAGTCTGCTGAAAGTTCTGAAGAGAGTAAGTCAATATTCCTTTCCCTAGTTATTTATTAATTATGAGTTTGTTCATCACCTTATAAGTCGATAGTGTCACTTTCCTTTCAAGTCATGAGCGCGTAACCATTTGGTGGGTTTAATTGAAATAGGTTCATCAAAACAGATGGAGAATTTCCATGATTCGGATTACGTTAACAACTCATTCAAGTCTTCTTTAACCACCCTTTACCCAACATCGAATGGGATCTACAAGGAAATAGAGAAGAACAACAAGAATGGGTTGATTGAGAAACCCGTAACAGCCAAACTCTATACACTAGAAGAAACCCGGATGGGAAAGCACATCACAAATGGCTTGACCACACCACCTGTTCACACCGATTTTACTGTCAATGAGCAGATGCTCTCTACAGGAAAATCTCCTATGAGCTTAGGTTTTGCTTTGCATGAAGAACACTGTAAAGCAGTAGCAGAACCAGAAGAATACCTGAAGAAGTTAGATGAAGTTACCAATGGTCATCATCTAAACGTCAACAACAACACAGAGAAACTACAAGGAGACAAGATGGTATGTGGTATGGTTTCCTTTGTAGGCGATTAAATCTCTCGGAACCACACCCAAAGCCTCGGGTCTCTGTATAATCTCTACGGTGAATACTCTTCACACCTTTATGATGTTTATTTTCTAAGCAAGGAGTGAGAGAAGCTAACCTCTTTGCTATCTTCCTAATCTTGTGTTTGAACAGGTAAATAGTTGTCAAAGTCCTGAAGGCTTCTGGAGTTTGTAAATATATAAAGACATGGATTTGGAAGATGTGAAATGATTTGCTCCGAGTTGGTGGTAATAATTTCTCTGTCCTGTTTCTTTTTTTATCTATAATATAGCTGTGTCAAAAATATGTACATTTTTATAGATGGGAGCTTGGTAAATATGGGTGTCGTTGGGCCGTGGTTGAAACCTTCAGTGGGAAAAAAAAAATGGAAGATTTGCGAATTTGGGGTTTCATGTTGTTTCTAAATCCTTCTTGTGAGCCCAATCGTTGTACAGATGGATCCATGTGGAGATCAACAGTTTCGCCTTAAACTTCATCACCAATGTTTCTTTTTTTGGTGGGTTTCTCGTGCTGTTTTAAGTGATTCTGATGAATTCAAATTCGTTCTCTGGTGACTTAAAATCAACTGCTATTGGTGCAAGAGTTGCTCAAATGTAATCGTGAGAGTGTTAATATATTACTAAATGATGTGATAATATGTGAATGATGTTTTATTATGACTTTTGGGTCGCATCATTGACTTATTTATGTACATTCATTTAAAGATAGAAGCCGAGTGAATTTATGAACAGCAGACGGAGGCAAGCAGAGGCAAACCACCATGCTTTCAACTCCTCCTTGAGGCAACAACACACAAACCTGTGGCGTAGGCCTCAAGTCAATTGGTCCTGCATAAACCGGTTTACCCCATCCAAAATCCGCAGTCTCATACATTTCAAACCGGGTCCATTGTGTTATCATTAGCTTCCCTCCAAACTCTAACCTCTTTGGCCGTTTCACCTCCACGTAATCTACCATAGACCGCAAGTAATCCTCTGTAACCCTAACTCTTGCCTCTTGAACCAAACGTGTTGTCTTGGAAAAAGAATCGTTCATAAGACTGTCAACAGTACTCATTGCGCAAGCTAAACACACCACATTGCCGTAAAACCCTTTTCTCAACTTTAGAGTTTCGACTTTTGTTCTTACATTGACAGAAAACGTGAGCCTGAGATCGTAGTCCAATGGCTTCACATCAAGTGCCTCGACCCATGATCTCCATATATGTGCAGCCATCGCATCAAACGAGCTGCAAACTAAGCTTGAGTCTTGTCCTTGAGCAATGCTTTTAACCTGGCACTGAAACTCTTTGCTTATCCTGTAACATTTCTGTAATGGCTTCGTTTCCCACAAAGAGTTGGTCAAATTCGATCTTTCTTCTATTGGAAGATACTCATGGTGTGGGTATTTCACCATCGGAGGGTTTCTTGGTCTGAAAACTTCTCTATCCCAAACCGGCTCAGGATCTGCAACCAATTTCCCGGTCTTTGCGGTAGCAGCCCATGAGCCAAGAAACTGCATAGCTCCAAAACCATCGCAGATGCAATGGCAGAGTCTGATCCCAAGGCTAAATCCACCACAGGTGAAAAACGTTACTTGCGCTATAAGCAAGGGCATTTCAAGGATTTTGTACGCTTCTTCTCCTGGGTGGTGAAATATTAGTGGTACCCAAGCTGGGTTTGGCACTGTAAGGTCTCCAAGATCAGCTAAAGCCATTGAAGAATTCGCCGACACCATTAAAGCACCTTGCTCTTCTCCAAAAAAAACTTCTAATTTCCCATTTTCCACTTCCCTTAACCTACCGGAGAGTGGATAATACGGAACTAAGACCTCACCAAGAGCATCTTGAACCCGTTTAAGTACCAAAGATTCTCGATTATCAGGTTGATTATTGGTTGATCGATAGAAATAAACAGAGGGGGTGAAGACACGCGCTCCGATTATATCATCAAGGTTTGATAGATAGAGAGTATGGTGAGGAGAATGATTTGCAGGTGTTGGATTTGATGGATGTACAAGAAACTTGTTGTTGATGGTTACTGGGATATGGAGGTGAGAGAAATGAAGTTCTTGGATGCAAGAATCCATTTTGGAAAATTAAATGCATACATACCCATGAGGAAGAAGGTGAGAATTTGTAGAGAGATTTCAATTAGTTAAACCGGTTTGGTATAGGTGAGAGATAGGTTGCAGGTGTTGTTCTTGCATATAAATTGGTTATTTATTTGTTGTATCATCCAACAAGCATGAGATGAAGAAACAAGCTGTGCATGATTTTTACTATTCTCGATTCTGTTTGGCTTTTCTTTTTTTTAGTACCGAATTAGAACCGGGATTTTTTTTGTTATGCTCGGTTTGTCAAATTTCTTTTCGGATTTAATTTTTTTTTTTTAAATACACTACTTTTCGAATTACTATTATTATTTTTTCAGAAATATTGTATATATAAAATCTGTTTTTAATATATATATTAGTTCTTTTTTTTAACATCTAGATTTTTATTGAGTAAAATTTGAAGTACATGGAGAAATACATAGTTACAAGGAGAACTACCATCAAAACCTAATGCTAAGGTATATATATATATATATATTAGTTGAAAACTGAAAATTTGGGTTTTACAAAAATAGTGGTAGCTTTCTGCTTATTTTTTTTGATGTTGTTTACAAAAGTATTATGGCCTGATGATGATGATGAGACTCTAAAAGCTTCAAAAGTGTACATTAGTGCATTACTGTAATATATCATTGCTTGAAAATGAAATATTATAGTTTTCATTATTCAAAGATTTCAGATATATATGTCTGTCACATGTGCAGATATCATCAGCACACATTTTATTTGGGTTAGAAGCTGTTAATTAATTACATACTTACCATAATTAATATTTGTTTATATATCCGTAATCCCCGAAGATATTAAAAGTCAAAATCAGTCAACGGAACGTGGAATTTATTTGAGGCGCCGATCAGATTCGTCCTCTCTCGCTCGCTGCAGCTATCTTCGTCGACGAATTTCGCACCGCTTTCGCTTCTTGTGCGGTTTGATTCTTGTTCGGAGTTTTGAATCTCTTAATTCAATCCGAAGCTGGTGCTTACTTTTGTACTTTCGCGTAGTGTTGATCTGTTTAAAGCTCAGAATCTCCGATTTAGGTCGACCGGAGTTTTTCCTTCGACCGCGGAGCTAGAAATACAATTCATCTTCTCCATTGTGGTTTCTAGCTTTTCTAGTGATATGTAAACTGTGAATCTCGGAACTATAGAAGTTTGTTTATTTGACGATGGTGTATTTCTCTATTTAAACAGCTCTCTCCGCATTTGGTAAACTTAAGCCATGAACACCGTCGTTGCTCAGTTGCAGAGACAATTTCAAGACTACATCGCTTCTCTTTATCAACAGGTTGGTGCTGCTGGCCAAAACATTTCTATGGACTACACTGGCTATGGATTGTTGAATTCACTCAACTCTTTTGTGATTCTTGATTCTTTCTCCCTAGATTAATTGTCTTCATTGGGGTAGAATCCCGAGTGTGAAATGTCATCATTTTGTGTGATTAATAACCGTATATATTTTGCCTTTGAGTTTAGGCTTGGGTTATGAAATAGTTTCAGGGTTAGATAAGCTTAAGGTAGTAGTGTGTGCATTTGAAGTTGAGGGCTTTTAAGATGATACTATGTTTATCTGGTTTTTGAAGAAATTTCTGGATAATCAGTTCTCTGAGTTGAGAAAGTTGCAAGATGAAGGCACCCCTGATTTTGTAGCTGAGGTTGTCTCTCTATTCTTTGACGACTGTGCAAAGCTTATTAATAACATGTCTAGATCCCTGTAAGTTTTCTCCTACTCTTTTAGGCTTCTCTTTATTAGTATACGTTTCTGGGACTTTGTCTCTAATCCTCCTTCATTTTTGAGGTGTTTTACTTAGATGAATGGGTTTCATGACAGCATTTTATGAGTTTATTATCACATTAGGGAGCGGCCAGAGAATGTGGATTTCAAACAGGTAGATTCAGGGGTGCACCAACTGAAGGGAAGTAGCTCAAGGTATAACAGAATGTTTCGGATTTCCTTCTCGATGACGCGGCTCACCTTTCTTCATCATAATTATGTAAACTACATTGATATAATGGCTCGGTGTCTGCTTTGTACACAGTATTGGTGCAAGGAGGGTAAAAAATGTGTGTATATCTTTCAAGGAATGTTGCGACGTCCAGAATCGTGAAGGGTAAGTGCTTTTCAAAATAAGTAGTCACTTTTTCTCTGGTGTATAGGTTAGCTTGTTTATGCAAAATAGTGATTGGATCTGTTTGATTTCTGACATTAAGTACCTGAGAAACTATTGCACTAATTCACACAAAAATTATGATACTGTTATCTGGTACAGGTGTTTAAGGTGTTTGCAGCAGGTGGATTATGAATATAAGATGTTAAAGACCAAACTTCAGGATCTCTTTAATGTGAGTTTTAAACTTTGTGGAAACCTACTTGCGCTGCTCTTGAATCCTTTTTAATGCACCATTTGCTGCATCTCATAGCTCTGTTTCTTTCATGTAATGTTGTTGCAGCTAGAGCAACAGATCCTCCAAGCTGGAGGTACAATTCCTCAGGTGGATATAAATTAGACCGATACTCTTCTTAATTTTGCAAATGTTCAAGGCTGAAAACACACGATGACACCGACACACCTCTGTGGAATTTTTTGACTCTAGTGGGTTCATGATTTGGGTTTAAGCCGTAATGCAAAAGGGTATTAGGAGATGTGGTTATGTGTGGATTAATCAACAATGATTTGTTTGAATAATGAATACTGCACCGTCTCTTTTATGCACATTATTAGTTATTGGTATAGGGCTTATAGGACATGATTGTTACAATAGATTGGTCATGTTCTGTTAGGTATGTATTAAATGCCCTAATCTCGAACTAGGAATGAAATAAAAGGAAAATGCAAAAAAAAAATATTCATAGATCGTTTATGTAAGTGAAATCATAATGTGGAGCCATGTGTTTATGGTAATCACTTGATGAAGATTTTTTTTTTTTTAAAGAGTGTGAAGTGAATGACTTATGAACATAAATTGAAGGCATGGAGGCGTGTAACAAATAACAAAGTTTTTTTTTATCTTGCCATCATTTTATCTTATCAGCATTCTCATCCCTCTTCATCATTTTTAGATTATTATTTCTCTCAACAAAGGTTTCTCTATTCATTTGATAAGATTCTTATTAGGATCTGAAGAAAACTAAACCGATTCAAAAGTCAAATCAAATCTTAATTTCGGTTACTATTTACTAGTGGTCTTGCCTTATTTGGTGAGAGGATTCGACCGCAAACCAAACAAACACAGAGTCCCAAAACGAGTGTGTTAATTGCTCGTGGTGGGACCGTATTATTCTTCTAGGGCTAGACTTTTTTTTTTTGTTCATTGTGATTGGAACTTACTGCTTTGGCTTTCTTTGCAAAACCATTTTTTTTTTCATAAATCTAATTTGGTCCACTACCCCAGTCTCTTAGAATGAATAATAAATCGTTTTTAAAATTATTATTTTTGTAATCCTATGCATGATTGGTATATATGAATGACTAGCCTTACGAAATCATTATTTGAAACGTATTATACAATTTACGACTATGATTTAATTGTTTTCAGGAATGTGTGGTTTACATCTAAGTATATATTTTTACATATATGTGTATATGTACCATCAAAACTAGAGATGAAACAAAGTTTGTACAGGTATCGAGCTATTTTGATGCTTTCGTATGTAGTGAAACAAATGTTAGAATTGGGCAAGTGTTATAAATGTTGACCTTCTTATGCATGTGTGTTGTTAAGACTTGTGGTCCAAGCTCCTATTCCAATTTTTTTTTTTTGCCTCGATTCATACATTTTCTCATTTTACATACAAACGACAAGTTTTCTGATAACCAAACGAGTAATAAACAGAGAAATATAACATATGTCTCTGTTTTTACTTTTTACCATATTTACTTTAAAAAAATGAATCTCCGATGCGTTGTCGTCCAACTTTTACCAATTATCTTTCTTTACGCCCACGGAATGGAAGGACCATTTGCCAGCTACCTTTGTCAAATTTATACAGATTGGTACAACTTTACAAGTCTCTCTCTCTCTTTTTTTTTTTTTTTTTTTTTTTGTTCACCACCTAAAATGTCATAGCTTTTATTTATGTCTTTCCCAAATTTATTTTGATAGATGAGTAAAAACAATTGACAAACATTTTTGTTGATCACTTCGACCATAACTTCATCAGATTATCCGGAGACTAGTTCCAGCAATGTAACAATAACTGTTTCGGACTACTCGTTTATTGATTTATTCAAGAATGGACTAACGAAACTGTTTTCAGATAGATCATGTTTACTATCTCTTAGTTCATCAAACCCTATGGCAAACCAAATTTTTGTGCTAATAAAAATTAGGGTTCTGCTTTTTAATTTAATATATTATATCTTTCTAATCAATATTTTCTTGTATAGGAAATTTGGATGCAAAAAAAAAAAAGTTGATATTTACCCGATGGAACTAATTAATTAATCAATTTGGGTATTCTTATATATGATATTTGGTGTGTAAAATAACTAATGCTATGATTAGACTTTTGGTCGCAAGATTTGTTGGAAGTGCAGTTAAGCGTAGTTAGAATAGGACACATTATAAACTGAGGATTCAATTTGCTTTTTTGACTAAACTTCCATCTGTTACATTGACCATCAACCATATTTCTTGTAAAGTTATAGTAGTATTACTTTCTTTTTTTTGTTAAATATTATTACTCTTATCAAAATAAAATTGTAAAATTTATTATAATAATAAATTGTAACGCTTCTTAACCAAAAATACAATAATAACAAATAATTTTTTTATTATAAGTACAATAAAGTAATGATCGAACCACAAAGCTGACGTGTCACGGAATTCTCGCTCGTCGAAGCTGTCAATCGAAACTGTAAAAGTAAAACAGAAGGCACACACAAGTCACGTGACGAACCTCTATGAGCTATCACCGAACCTGCTGATTTGTTTATCCGAACCTAAGGCTCGGACAGCCGTTTTACCAATTACCTGTTCCCCATGAAAACACAGATTAAAAAAACACCTTTTTCATGTTTTCACTGACACAACCCAAATGAATAACCTTTCTTAATTTAGCATTCTTATTTTTTTTGTCCGATTTTATTAAATTCTCATATCGTCTTCCATCACAAGTCACCAACGAAAAAAAAGCAGAAAATCAAAACGAGTAAAGAGGAAGAAGAAGAAGAAGAATATTTCATCTCCTGTTTTGGCTTCCTTCTCAAGCCATTCTGATTACTCTTTCTCTTCTCTCGAAAAACCTTTTTTTTCTTCCTTTTTAATCGTTTGATAATCCGCCATTAAAGCTCTCACGGAAGCTCCCACGAGAACACCTCCTCACAACCTGACTTTCCTCTCACGAGAAATCAGAAAATAAACCCATTTTTCTCTACTTTACAGCTTTTCTCTGTACTTCCCTTTTGTATATATATAGTCTCTGTTTCTCCAGCCTGTAACGGCTAAGTTTGAAGAAGAAGACGAAGATGAGATTTACACAGTTGATTTGGTGTTTGATGTTTCTGCTTCGATTCGGATTCTTAGCGGAGGCGATTCTCGACCCAGTTGATTTCTTGGCTCTGCAAGCGATTCGTAAATCTCTCGATGATTTGCCCGGTTCCAATTTCTTCCAGTCCTGGGATTTCACCTCTGATCCCTGCGGTTTCGCCGGCGTCTACTGCGACGGCGATAAGGTCGTTTCTCTCAATCTCGGCGATCCCAGAGCCGGGTCACCTGGTCTGTCGGGTCGGATCAACCCGGCTATAGGCAAACTCTCTGCTCTCACGGAGCTCTCCATTGTCCCCGGCCGAATCATGGGTGCTTTACCGGCAACAATCTCTCAGTTAAAAGACCTCCGATTTCTCGCAATCAGCCGGAACTTCATCTCCGGCGAGATTCCAGCGAGTCTCGGCGAGGTTCGCGGTCTTAGAACCCTCGATTTGAGCTACAATCAGCTAACCGGAAGCATTTCGCCGTCAATCGCATCCTTACCTGAGCTCTCCAATTTGATTCTCTGCCACAATCACTTGACCGGATCAATCCCTCCGTTTCTCTCACAGAGCTTAACCCGAATCGATCTTAAGCGCAACAGCCTCACCGGCTCAATCTCTCCGGCGTCTCTCCCTCCGTCGCTGCAATACCTATCACTCGCCTGGAACCAATTAACCGGACCGGTGGACCGGGTTTTACTCCGGTTAAACCAGCTTAACTACCTCGATCTCAGCTTAAACCGGTTAACCGGCACAATCCCCGGTCGAATCTTCGCCTTCCCGATCACAAACCTACAGTTACAACGAAATTTCTTCTACGGATCGATTCAGCCGGCGAATCAAGTGACGATCCCAACCGTCGATCTCAGCTACAATCGATTCTCCGGCGGGATATCTCCACTTCTCTCGAGCGTAGAGAATCTCTACCTGAACAGCAATCGGTTCACCGGCGAAGTCCCGGCGAGCTTCGTGGAGAGATTGTTATCGGCGAGCATACAGACGCTGTATCTGCAGCATAACTTCTTGACGGGAATACAGATTAGCCCAGCGGCGGAAATTCCGGTGAGCAGCTCGCTGTGTCTGCAGTATAACTGCATGGTACCGCCGTTACAGACGCCGTGTCCGCTTAAGGCCGGCCCACAGAAGACTAGGCCCACTACACAATGCAACGAATGGCGAGGGTAATTTCGTAATTACGCTTTCTTATGGATCTTTCGATGATAATATTATTATATGTTTTTTTTTTTCTTTTAATTTTGTTATAGGTTTGTTTTTGAGGGGCACAGTATCTCAATGTGTTGAAAAGAAAAAAGAAGAAAAAAAACGATTCGTTTATTCGTTGGAGACTTCAGTATGTAGAAATATCTTTGGAATAAGGATATGTCTCACCAATCCATCTATTTTTTTTGCGTAATTAAAAACTGAATATGACGGTTCAGTTTTCTTGGAACAACAGTGTTCAAGATTTTTCGAAAATGAAATTGTGGACAGAAACAAATAATCAGAAAATTAGAATTTAAAAATACATTGTTACCATGGAAAACAATTGGTAAATCCATGGCTCTACGCGATTGGCCAATATAGATTTTCTTTAGAAATAATGGCTTCCAATTATGTAAATAACTTCATACTAACTCCGCAAAAATGATATTTCGGTTCAAATGAAATAAATATATATATATATATATATATATATATTATCGTATAAAAATAAACGAGTAATCAATTTTATAAAAAAGAAGTACATATACGAACATAATTTAAGTTTCAACCTCATAACTCTAGTTAGAAAAGATATTTTGAAATTAATAAAATGGAAAAATGCCAAATGGAAAAGGAAGCAAAAGGGACCTTTGTTCTTTAGGACATCTTATATGAAATCTTACAATATTCTCTGTTTTTTAAATTTTAATGGAGCTTTCTTAAATGTAAAATCTTCAATGTTGATGTTAACACTTAACCCAAAAAAATATATTGATGTAACACTCTAAGAAAGATCTGCAAATGAAATGGTTCATCTGGAATAATGGGATGTACATGTTTTACCATATTTATTTATTTAATAATTTTATAATGTATACAAACATATTCATGTCCATTCGGCCCGCTTTATTTTTGATATTTGCCCCAACTTTTTTTTTACAAGCTAGGGTGGTGAAGAAGCTACTGTATAACCAAACTGAACAAAACCTAATCAAATCCGAATCGAAATGAAAAAAAAAAAACTAGTTAAAATTTGATTATAATTTTAGCAGACATGAATTAACCGAACTGAACAAAAAACTATTTATTTTTTATTTTTTTAAAAACCACAGTTTTAGCTTCATAACTCAAAAATCAATCTCTGAATTAAAACTAAAACGATTCTAACAACTTTTTGTTAAGACAGTAATGATAGTTAAACATATTACGAATCAATACTTATAATAAGAAAAGCAATAATATCGAAATGATTATGAAAATTATTCTTAAAATGGTCAACGAATATCCGGTTCGAAACATGAGTCTCCCACCAATACAAGATAAAATAGAGTTATGAAAAAGAAAAAAAAAAAAGAAAGAAATTAAGGGAGAACAATGATAAGTCTCTTGCACACTTCTGCTGCTTGCAGATGAACACTTTCACCTCTTCAACCGCATGCAACTTGTCTACACAAAATGTCTTTCTTTAGGAAGTTGAGCCTCTCTCAAAGCCCGGGTTTGGCCGCCCTCGAACCGGAGTAGGTGGCCTCTCGCTGTTTAGCTACAAAACAGTACACTTAAAGCTCAGCGACATGTTTCATCTGCTAGAAACATGCACACTCATGCGCTCATATGCTCTATATATACATTCGACATGGTAAAGAATTAACAGGATTATATTTTGTTTTTGTTTTACCGGCATCCATGCTTTCTCCGGAGAGTATTCTGAAGGTGAGATGGGAGGTGGAAGAGGATGAATCAACTTAGGAACAATGACCAAATCTCTACCAATTACCAATATTGCTCCAGCATTTTTCATAATTCCTGTTGATCACAATTCATGGGTTTTTTTTCTTTTTCTTAAAAAGGGTTTTGTTTCGTTTTTTAATATATATATACCCCATATATATAAAACGTACCGCAGTAGTTTGTAGCAGAAAAAACAGTAATGAGCTGTCCTTGCGCAAATCTTTCGAAACCATCCAGTACACACTCATGCCCTCTTATAATCATGTCTAGGTTATTCCTCTCACAGAAAGCCTTGACTACATCAGGCTGCATATATATAATATAACAAGATGCCTTAGTGATCGATCGAGCTTGAAATGGTATTATTATTTAATAAAGATAAGACAAACAAGGAATAGAAAGCCTTTTTACCCCAAACGTGACAACACAGTCTCCTCTGGAATTTCCTCCTACCCCCAAAACGCTATCATTCTCCGTAGGATCAGACCTATTTATGTAAGAAAAAAAAATACATGTTATAACAGCTTGGGGAGAAAGTAATAAACAGAACAAAAGAGAGGATCGATGTTTAATTTGTTTTACCATAATAAGTCTTTTACAACTATGGATGAATCTTGGGAATCCGGGAAAACGGGCCTCTGGATATTTGCAATCTGTTCCACCGAAAATACTGTAGACCCAATCCCACCGTGCATACACAAAATTTTATCCTCGATTAGCGCAGCAAGCGGAAGATGATCGAAAACATCATTTATCCTTCTCCATGCTGCTGCCCCATCGTGCTCCCCCTGGTTGCAAATATAATTCTGTCAACAGACACGTACCATTCTTTCTTTGCATTCTTCCTTGAAACCATATATTGTATTTATCGGAAAAGACTCATGATTTCCACGAATCAAGTGGATGTTCTCCGGATATTCAATCTGCACCACATCTTAATTAGAAGATAGAACAATAAAATTAATGATATATAAAGCGTTAACTGAAAAAAAAAGAAGCTAGTAATTAATATATATATATATGTGATGTAAGATCAGAAAACTATCTTGCCTTCAAAGCAAGCAGCAATATGATGGTTTCCAAGCTGTGTGTCCCTCGGTCAACATAATCTCCCAAAAACAAATAGTCAATATACCTGACGAAGGTACAAATTTTCAGTGACTATATATATTCATGAGCAAAACTGTCATAATCAATCAGGAAGATATATTTGCTATAACTTACGAGATATCTCCTTTCCTTGAAGGATATCCGTATTCGTAAAACAAGCGCATCATGTCTCCAAACTGACCATGGAGATCCCCAAAGACTTTGATCGGAGCACTGAGCTGCAGGAGGGTTGGTTCTTGCTTGATAATTTGACTCGCAGCACTGCACAGTTCTTCAACTTCGACACTACACAAGAAAAATTCTCTACTCGCCGGAGGTTCCCATGTTTGAGGTCTCAACAATGTTGAAATGACCTGCAAAGCAAACATCGTAAGTGCGTGAAGATGAGAGTATCTGGAGAAAAAACCATACCTTTTTAACTAAGTCTTGAGTAGACTTTTGGGTGGTGAACTGTGGCGTATAACTAGCCCTCATGTCAGTCGTCTGCCGCCTCTGAAACCGGTCCAAGCTTGGCTGTCTCACCAAGCCACCCAGGTTTCCAACCCTCTCATTTGAAATCGCAACCTATAATACGAGACAGTATAGCCATGTGTGAGTACTATATTTAATAGGTGCAATTATCACTTATCAAATCTACACCACCAAAAACAATCCGCCATGAAATCTTTTGTATTTGTGCACATCGGTACACAAGAACATTCTATATAAAGCAAAGAAAAAAAATAAAATAAAGAGGACTGATTGAAAAAAGGAATTAACATACAGTTCTCTGTAGAAGCCGAGCATATCCTTCAGATACACTGGCATGGAAAGCAGCTTCTACAGTTGGTAAGTTTGCATGAGCCTCCGCCAATCTATCCAATGAACTTTCGCTCGAGCTGATATCATTATGGAAGAAAGAAGGATTTGTAATGTTTGAAACAAGTAGATAGGGTTAATTAAGCACAGACCAAAAGAGTGTAACAAGTCGGATAGACCTCCTCCTCATAAAGGATGCGTTTGCTGGTTCAGAACTTGAAGGCTGGGATATATCATCTTCAGAGACTAGAAAATCGCCGAGCAATACACCTACAAGAGAATAATATTAACGCAACTGTCAGAAATTTTTTTTGTTACTCAACGAAGATGAAATCTGCAAATTTTGTAAAAGTCAATTTGACCAGTGCTAATTAAGATATGCAAAAAAAAATTTCCTTTAGTGTCAGTAATTTACAAATTCCAGGATTACCTTCTCTAAGTCCACCATACACATATATACGGTATCCAACCGATGCAGCGGCATGGCCACAACGCCGCATGAGTTGATTAAGATATTGTCCATTGCTGCCAAGATTAGAAGTCCCTGGTCCATTTCTATCCAACCATTCACCAGTAGTGGAAGTATCAAGCACTACAAAAACAAAAACACAAACACAAATTACATAACATCATCCACTACCACAAAAAGGATTAAACTCAGTTTCTATATGCGCTTTACATTCCATAAGTGAAGGAGAAATGATCATCAACCTGTGACCATTGGTTAAAGCTCCAAAAAAGGATTGGGAAACAAATGCAAAAGCAGAAAAGATAGATATTGAAAGTACTCCGTTAGATATTACCTGCAACAGCTGCTTCGCCATCGATTAGGCTAGCCCTACTCAGGGCACCTCCAATGACATGCAATCTTGAACCTACAAAAACCTGATAAGAAAGAGGATCAAGTTAAAAAAAATTATTGCAAAGGATAGGATTCGAGCATGACAGCGAATTCGAAGCCATATATGTGTGTGTGTGTGTGTGTGTGTCGCAAGTGTGGCAAGATTTTTGTTCTGACCGCTGTATGTTGATATCTCTGGGAAGGAGCAACGCCTGGAACAGGAGTCCACATGGTCCACATCCAACAACCATTCTCAAGCATTTTTAGCCCGTAAACATCTCCCAGTGGCTGCAAAAGCAAGCATTAGTGTGAATATATAGGCCAGAATTCATCGAGAAATTGGAAAACAAAAAAAGTTGGTTGTTATAGCAAACAAGAAAAGCTCTAGCACTTGACTTCTTGGACCTTGTACTGCCCTAATAAATTTCTGTAATAATTACACATGCAGAAGAGAAATTATACCACACCAAAGTAGTCTATTCCGCCGCAGAGTATAAAATAATAATCTTCTCGAGTACTCGCAGAAGCATACCTTGAGCAGAATATTAAACAAATGAAGATAGTTAACTTAAAACCAAATGATTTACAGCAGTTACTTAAATCAAACCAAATTACTAACATTCTCCCACTTGGCAGATTGCCATATGGGTTCACTCTTTGCCACACATTTGGTTTCTGAGTCGTATCCAATGCCCATGTATCGTCGAGAATTTCATTTCCTACTCCAAAGACAAAAAGGAACAAACTTGTTTTAGAATGTAAAGACATTGTTTGAAAAAAAATTCCTTTCTGAGGGAAACATATGCATCTAAATTAATGTTTTCTTACTCATCATGACTCTACCATATGATGTATGCTATAAGATAAACAAAAAAACCGAAGCTACAGTTATGAAAAAGCGCGTAGAGAGAAAGGAAATCAATGCCAAAACCAAAGCGGAAAACATAGATATTAATTAGTAGTACCATTTGTCCCGCCGAATATGACAAGCCTGCGTTCAGCTAAACCCATAACATGGCCATAGCGAGGGCCTGGAGCCTCCCCTTCAACCACAACCACCCTAAACATGCATATACATTAATAAAAGTAGATATCAAAGAGAAATTAATCCTTAAATGAAGGCCTCACTTTTGCCACTTGAATTTATTATCAGTCATGTTAAGAATGTGAACTTCTCCTGTACAAGGCCCCGATGGACCAATCCCTCCCTGCCAACGAAAACAACATATATGCTCATGCATGAGTCAGATCATATATATTATGGTATAGACTCTAGACAACAGCAACCAAAAATGAAACCTAACCAGGAAATTAAGATGCTTTGACAATCAATCAATTTAAAACAAAATCTAAGTAATTCGCACAATTACGATCGATGAGTGATCCGATTAAAATGTATCATTTCAATCACCTGAATAGCGACCATGTTGCCCGTTGAAGCCGCTGCATGAAAAGCCCTGGGAGACGGAGGGTGACCATCCGGATAAACCCTGCACAATCACGGAGAAGATCCACCGTTAAACCAATTTAATTAGATCATCAGTTATCAAAATAAAATAAAACCCTAATTAATACGAAACATCAACATGTCCTTAACACCAATGTAAACCTTTTCCACTTCCTGGTGAAAACATTAAAACAATGCACCGAATTGGTAACACCTTCTAAACCTAGAAAAACAACCACAAACCATAAACAAATCCATCATCAGAGAGAATTCCGAATTTCCAAAAAAAAAAAAACCTAAAAATTACGAAAACTCAATATCTTACTGATCTCGGAGCCATCGGGCTGGACGGCAGTACTTCCGCCGAAGAGGATTAGGCGGTGGGCAACCGCCGTGAGAGTGTGGCCACATCTAGGTCCCGGAAAATCCTCTTGGGTGTCGAAGAAGGTCTGTAGCGTTTGGTAAGAAGGAGATGGGTATTGGCACGAGTAATTGGAAGAAGCCATGATGATGATGATAATAAAACACAGATTCGGAGATTAAAATTTCGCGGAGGAGGAAGACGGTGGCGAAACCCAATCCGATTCGTCTCCATTTTATAACCTAATTTTGTTCTCTCGAGTGCTCCTTTTGTTTTGGTAAGCAAATAATGAAGTTTATAGTCCGACGAATTACTTCAATGCGTTGCCTTTTCCGGTGATGGTCGTTATTCAACAAATTTTTGTTTTCCGTAAAATATTAAATTAAGCGTTTTAAAAATGCGCGGCAATTTTGTTCTACTACTAAGTACTAATTAACACTGGTAACTTTTTTTTTTGGAGAAAACAATATGAATTAGTTTTATCGACCGGGCCGGAACAATATTATGTAAAATAGTTGATTGAAATTATCATACAGTTTTTTTTAATCTTGGTTATTTTTGTTGTTTTCTTCAGTATATTTCGGGTCATCTTGCATTAACCGTATTTGTTTCGCTAAGTATCTAAAACTATATCTAACTTTTGTATGGCTTAGATACAATTTTTTTTTTTTGGAACGGGTTGTACCAAAAAAAAATTAGGTATATATTTTGTACAATTATAGTAAAGGAGAGATATTAAAGTGTACTAAATGTTAGGGGTGGATTTGATTTTTTTCGTAAACCTATATTTACCGGCTAAATTGCTTATTTGAGATTATATCTTCCAAGATACATATAATTAGATTCGTCTAACGTAGATGAGTATCATGTTTAGTAAAAGATCAGCATACTTAACGTAGGACGAAAAATACAAATCATTTATCATATTTATTAGGCCATACAAATGAAAGTTTACGTACCATTGATAATGGACGAAACTAAACTCCATCAGGAAACGGAGTCTCTTCTTTTGGCATATTATCAGTTTGACTCCGTTACAAAGACAAAGCAAAGCAAACTCTCTTTGCGATTAGGGTTTTCAAAGAAGTGGGACACGTCACCAGATGGTGATTTTTGGGGGGGTTTTCAAGGATTTTGCAGCACGAATTGGTAATTGTCAACAAAATTTGGCCGTGATGTCTTTGAGGTCAATGAGAAAACAGTGAAGTTCTGAATAAGAGATTCAAGGGTGCTGAGAAGAGAGGTATGAGGAATATCCCCATGATTATCTCTAAATGGTCCCCTATTGCTGAGAGATCTCTTTGTTTATGAACGAAACATTACCTATGAAAAGTGGTTGGGATCGAGATCTCTTCGGTTATGAACGAAACATGCATTACCTTTGTGTAATGGTTTCTTTTTCTTGTTCTTGTTCTGTGTTTTTTTTTTTTTGGGTTGGGTTAGTCTCATATTCGGAGAAAATTACTGAGAGTTGCCAAGCTTGGCACTTGTAGATTGTTCTGCACGATAATCTGATTTTATATGGACTCTGTCTCGAACAACATTTTATCATTGATAAAACAAAACTGAAACATTGAACGAATCAATAACAACAACTTGAGTAAGTCATTGATACAACAAAACTGATTTGATTTGATTTGGCTGATACACAAATACAACGACTAGGTCTTAACTAAACCTCTTTCCCATTCAAATATACTGGACATGTCAAAGCTTTCACGAAGCAACACCTGTTGATGATATTCCCGTGGCGTTTCTCCAAGCATATCAAAGAGTATCAGCAAAAGGTGTTGGCACGCATGGAGTACATCCATCTTTTTCACATCTGTGGCTGCTTCCGACGAAAGATCCTTCGACGCCTGATAATATGACCTACGGAGAAGGATTTAGGTTAAGGTTTGGAGTGATAAACAGAAAAAGTTTTTGGAATGATGAACAAACAACAGATGAATCGTTTACCATCTCCAGGCCGGAATAGCCTCTGGAGGACTACTAATTCTACAACACAAAGATTTGATGAGCTTGTAATCACCTTCGGCTCAGTACCTACGGAGAAAATGAGAGAAAAAATTTCAGCTTTTGATTGTAGATGTTGATAGGCAGAAACATGCAGCTTAACACCTAAGAAGAAGCCTGTCTAATTCTATAGTTTCAGCAGATATCATTCTCTAACCAACTGAAAATTCACGCACCAAACTTGATTCCAATTAACCCTACTTCATCAAAGAATTTAATTCGTGGTTTAAGTCGGTGAAAAGCAGCATACCTGCAGTCCCGAGGCCATTGCGAAGAAGCATGAGAGAAAGTGCAAATACAACTGAGGGAAGAAGAACCCCGTAGTTTGTACGCACAAGCTTTTGGAGATGTACGATTACTTCCCCTATTAAGTGCTCCGACTTTGTCATGCTGCCTCCGACATTCCTTTTCTTGTAGTATTCTAACGATGTCAGTAAAGTATCTGTCTTTGGGCCTGAACCATTAGTTTCAGAATAAAGCTTTCCAAGAATCACTGAAGCCAATAGCCAGCGTAGAAACTTTGCTACCATAGTCTCTTCTTGTCCTTCTTCAGTGCGTGTTTTAGTATCTTGATGAGACTCCCTAGGCTTAGATCCCTTTTTAAGGTCACTCTTCAAGGCTGTGGAGGCTCCCCACAAAAGAAACCTTCTCAGCTTGTCCACGTCCTGAAAAAGATATATCGTATGATACAAAAACTTTTTTAAACTGTTCAAAACAAAATTTGGACGAGAGAGAGAGATACCATGCATATAATGTCAATTGGAGGGGTGCTCATTAATATAGTATCAAGCCCACGCTCTGCACTAGCTTCGAATTGAGGAGAATCGCAATTAGCAACAGCCTCAAAGAGTTGGAATATCCCCTCGATTGTGATGGTGAAATCTGGTACATTTCTCGTTTCTGTGACATCTTCAGAGTAAGAGATAGTATGTGCAAAATCAAATCAACCCAAGTACCATTTTCTCGTATTGAAACCAATCCACCACCTAAAAGTCCGTATAAACGCGATGAGATTTCCATTAGCCCTTCGAGGGCAAATCTTTGCAACCACTCTGTAACGTTTTGGAGGCGAGTGCATCAATTATGACCTGATAAAACAATACCACAAATCAAATTTCAATTAACGAATACAATATTATTCTACAAAAGGACTCTTGATGCAAACCAGACTAATAGCATTAATGGACTAATACTGTACACACCTTCAAGACAACTACAAAGCGAGAACCTTCATCTCCAATGGGCTTTGTAGTAAACATTGAGATGAATGATGAACACCATGACAGCAGAAGACACTTTTCAACTAGATGCCGGGCCATCTTATGCAATTTGACTGACTTTCTCACAACCTGAATAGTGAAAGCAAGACGGATTTTGTCGTGTTGGATTACGAGCTCAAAGGTGAAGTAAAGATACCCCATAATACAGAAAGACCAAATAAATATATTCTCGAAACCAACCTTATATAGGTGCAAGAAACACTAAGTGACATTAAGGAAAGAAAGTATCACCTCTAGGATTAGTCCTTTAGTTTCATCATCGGCAAGAGGAGTTGAGAAAAAACTCATCACTTCCTCAAGGACGGAGTTTCTAACGTAAATTTGAGCATCGTCTTCTGATTTCAAGCCCACACACACTAGGCGAAGTATCCAAAGCCTCTGTGGCTCTGTGATCCAACATCGCTGCTCAGGAAAAAATCATGAAACAAAGGTATTCCCTAGCAAAGAGAAAAATCAAAAACAGTTTTGAGTGCTGGCAAAGTGTAAAGGATAAAGAGAAGAGTTCACAGTTTTCAGAGAATAAGTACCCTCAGCTTCAGTGTAGATGAGTTATTCAAAAATTTAATTATGGGAACATAATGTTCGTGAGAAGAATCCAACAATATCAGAGATGTCTCAGCGGCAAAAACAGAAGAAACAGTTGGGATTCTTTGCCATTGTTCCTCAACTCCATTTTGCACATACGAAAGCAGAAGCCTAAGTCTGTCCTTTACATGCTCATTCATCGTACAACACTACATCAAAAAGTTTTAGTTAAACAAAGAAATTGATCTTACCCAGTATCCTTAGAAGCAATTTAACTTTGGAATAATCGAGAACAAATCTGACCATTGATAATACCTAGAGATTCTAAGGAGAACTTCAGTAGACAGTCAAAACAGGGCATGAATACAGATAAGTTAACATAAAATGACTATTACCTCTAGGGCTCCCACAAATCTCACAAGAGTATTATAGCCCAATTTTCTCATCCCAAGATCTGCTGAAGACATGCTCACAAACGCAACTGCAAGCAAGCCTAAACTGGCGAATTCCACAGGTTCAATATATCCCGTGAACAATGAGTGTTCTGAGAATCGCAGGATGAAAGCCGGATCATATCGTTCAATAACAGGTGAGCATTTCAAGAAATTAGTTTGAAAATACAAGTACAAGAAAACTTTTAACTGAAAATTAAAATTCAAGACAGGGTACCTTGCTTACTGGATCTTATATAAGTAAGAAGAAGAGTTATCCGATACCTCTGCAGTATGTTGATAAGGAAAATACAAAACAGTTAGAGCACATATTTTGGGATCAACACAAAGATTCTCTTTGAAAAGGCTCTGCCTGATATCTTCCACTAAATCAGCTTCACCACCGTCCGATGCACGCAGCCCCTCTCTCATTTTCAAGGCAGCCTTACCCCACAAATAATCTGTTTCAAAAACATTCAGCCTGCTTTCGTCACCAATCAACTCGATATCATGTATCAACTTGTAGAGCTCTAAATCGATTTCGCTCAGAGTTGCACCATAAGAACACAAAAGAAGAAAGTGCACTTCTTTCAGATTGATTCCTGAATCTTTTCCACATTTGGAGAGCAGCACCCTGAGAGTTTTGACAATTTCTAACTGCTTCACATAGTCAGGTGCTTCGAGACAACAACTTCCAACTCCGACAGAATTTGGACTTGAGATGATAAGATGTTTTAGAATGCTGGAGACAGGCCTGAATAAGTCACCAGTATGTGAGGATGATGTGGATAGAGAACTGATGGTCGGTGTAAACTGAGAGTGAGATATTAGGAGTTGGATATATGGTGCATACGAGTACTTTCCTCTAGACAATAAGGAGAAAATTTCTCTCAACATCTTCAATGTCTTCGAGTCCTCAAATCTATACACAAGAACTGATTTCATCAGTCTCTCCAGGAAAGGAAGGGAATCCATGTGAACAAGCTTCTCACACACGTCTCGCAAAAACTTTAGAATACTTGTCAAAATGAAGTTTTCAAGGCTTTTGCACAGGAACCAACATTTGCCTTGTTTCCCTTCGGAATTCCTTTTAGAAGAAGCATCACATCTCTTGACAACACATTGCCAACTATTAACTAAAGCATTTAGTAAACTCTCTCTGTTCGATCCCATTTCGGGACAACTTTCCTTCACACAACTACCTGCTTGACGTTTAAAATGACACATACTGCTGCTATCCTCAGGAAACAAACAAATCCTTGAAAGTTCTACTTTTGCAACTACACGGATAGCAACATTAAACAAATTGTCTACTGAGTGAACGTCCACTTCTCTTATCTCGTAATCCAACATGTCAGCATTAGCGTGAGGAAACATGGAAGAGAATACCTTTAAGAGATGGTCTGTTTTAGTTGGACTTTCAGTCAAGGCAAAGTGATACTGAAACATACGTACTGCCTTCCCTAGAAGACTCGCATTAAACATAGTGTCGATATCCTCTGTCGTCGCCGACAGAAGAATCTCTTCATACTTCTCTTCAAAGATGCACCCAGACAAAAACTTGGGCCACTGAAGAAAACCATTTATTAGTATATTTGAATAAAATGAAGTTATATCCAAACATCTACTACACGGCTTCTCAAGTTTTGTAATAACTGATGCTAGATACGATAGCACAGCAGGCAGAAGCATGATAAACTGATCATCTGTAAGCCCAATGTCAACCTGTTGCTTACTAAAGAAAAAGTGTCCAAAGACTGACTGATGCAAGGGACTGTGTAAGTAACTCTGCATCAGAAACCGAAGACAAGTTAGTGGGCCTCAACATAAAGAAAGAAGAGATGACCCAAAGTGAACAAAGCCCATCGACAGAGATAAGTCAACATAAAAAGACAAAATACTCTTACCTGCAAAACACAGAAACGCTCCTCCATGAAAATAAATTAAAGCTTCTCCACTCACCATAGACACCTAGCCTCTGTAGATAAGATCTGCTCTTTTAAGATTTGCTTTATCATTCTAGATCGTTCTTAGGCTTGTATAAAAATCAACTGTAAAACCTCTTTGTTGATTTATCGAAAGCGTGAATATTTCTCACAAAACTCATTCTTTTCCCTTTTTTTCATGGTATCAGAGCCTTGGTAAACCTTAACAGGTGCATCAATGGCAACGACTTACCCTTTTCCCGATAGTGTTCATGTCACAAGCTCAGTCACTCTAAAACTGACCGACAACAACTATCTACTGTGGAAAACACAGTTTGAATCTCTCCTATCGAGCCAAAAACTCATAGGATTCGTCAATGGAGCCGTCCCAACTCCAGCACAAACTCGTCTTGTCGTCAATGGAGAAGTCTCCACAGAGGAACCAAACCCTCAGTATGAATCGTGGTTCTGTACGGATCAACTCGTCCGATCCTGGCTGTTTGGAACGTTATCTGAAGAGGTTCTGGGTCACGTCCACAATCTTCAGACAGCTCGTGAAGTTTGGGTCTCGTTGGCAGAGAATTTCAACAAAAGCAGCATTGCCAGGGAGTTTGCTCTCCGTCGTAATCTCCAGCTCCTGTCTAAGAAAGATAAGTCTTTTGCAGTGTATTGTCGTGAGTTCAAGGCTATTTGTGATTCTCTGAGCTCCATTGGAAAGCCGATTGATGAATCTATGAAAATTTTTGGCTTTCTCAATGGTTTGGGAAGGGAATACGATCCAATCACCACAGTCATACAAAGCTCTCTCAGCAAGCTTTCCTCTCCAACCTTTAACGACGTTGTTTCCGAAGTACAAGGATTTGATAGCAAACTCCAGTCCTACGAAGAGACAGCCTCTACAACTCCTCACTTAGCCTTCAACACAGAAAGATATGGTTCTGGAGTCCCTCAATACGTTCCAAATCAGAAAGGCAGAGGTCGTTTTGGACAAAACAGAGGCAGAGGAGGCTACTCAACCCGAGGAAGAGGCTTCTCTCAACACCAGTCTTCTTCTCAAACCTCAGGAGAGAGACCAATCTGTCAGATTTGTGGTCGTACCGGTCATACAGCTCTCAAATGCTACAACAGGTTTGACAATAACTATCAAAGTGAGCCTCCTTCTCAAGCCTTCTCCTCTCTGCGAGTGTCTAATGATACAAGGAAGGAGTGGTACCCACATTCAGGTGCTTCTGCTCATGTCACTCCATCAACGGCAAATCTGTAAGGAGCAACACCTTATGATGGAAGTGACACTGTCCTGGTTGGAGATGGGGCCTATCTCCCTATCACACACGTTGGATCCGCCACAATCTCTTCTTCCAAAGGTACAATCCCCTTAAATGAAGTTCTAGTATGTCCAGATATACAGAAATCACTTCTTTCGGTATCCAAGCTATGTGATGATTATCCATGTGGTGTGTATTTTGATGCTAACAAGGTGTGCATTATTGATTTACACACTCAGAGAGTGGTGTCAAAGGGTCCACGCAGTAATGGATTATATGTGTTGGAGAATCAGGAATTTGTGACTCTCTATTCTAATCGTCAATGTGCAGCAACTGAAGACATTTGGCATCACAGACTGGGTCATTCAAATCTCAAGATTCTCCAACAACTTCAAACCAGCAAGGAAATAAAAGTGAATAAAAGCAGCATCTCCCCTGTGTGTGAACCTTGCCAGATGGGGAAACACTCTAGATTACCATTTTTTTCTTCGGATTCTCGTGTCTCACAACCCCTAGATCGAATTCATTGTGATCTTTGGGGACCATCACCAGTTGTATCGAATCAAGGGTTCAAGTTTTATGCTATTTTTGTGGATGATTACTCGAGATTTTTCTGGCTATATCCTATTCGTGCCAAATCTGAATTCTTCCCAGTGTTTGTTGCATTCCAAAAACAAGTTGAGAATCAATTTGACGCAAAAATAAAGGAGTTTCAGAGTGATGGGGGAGGCGAATTTACGAGTAACCAATTGAAACAACACTTCTCTGCAACATGAATCAGCCATCGAATATCATGCCCCTATACTCCTCAACAAAACGGAGTAGCAGAGCGAAAACATAGACATATCATGGAATTGGGATTGTCTATGATGTTTCACAGTCATACACCACTACGTTTTTGGGTAGAGGCCTTCTTCACAGCAAGTTTCCTGGGAAATCTTCTACCCAATCCTACATTAAACAACATCAGTCCCTATGAAATTCTGTTCCATCAGAAACCGGATTATTCAGCCCTTCGCGTGTTTGGCTCAGCATGTTATCCATGTCTCAGACCCTTGGCACAGCATAAATTTGATCCAAGATCTTTGCAGTGTGTCTTTCTTGGGTATAACAATCAATACAAGGGATACCGCTGTCTATATCCTCCAACCGGGAAGGTGTATATCTCAAGACACGTTATTTTCAATGAAGATCTATTCCCATTCAAAAACCAGTACAAGTCCTTGATACCGAAGTATCAAACACCGCTACTCAAAGCTTGGCAACAATCTGATACTACAACTGCAACACCGTCTAATTTTCAAGCTCCTAAACTTCTCTGCAGACCAGTTATAACCCATGCAGAAACTCTAGCTCAAGAAGCGGTCCTAGACAATTATACAGAACCTGATCACGACGACCACTCAGACAATGAGTCAGCTCAGAACATTCAGAATACACAACCAGCTGCACTAGATATAGCGCCAGTCAACTCCCATTCCATGACTACAAGATCTAAAGCTGGCATTCAAAAACCAAATACTCGGTATGCTCTCTTCACTTCTAGATTTGCTACTGATGAGCCTAAATCTATTGTGTCAGCTATGAAACATCCTGGCTGGAATCAAGCAGTACACGATGAAATGGGAAGAATTCACATGCTTCATACATGGTCTCTCGTTCCACCAACAGAAGATATGAACATCTTAAACTCAAAATGGGTATTCAAGACAAAGCTCAAAGCTGATGGAACGATAGACAAGCTCAAAGCACGCCTTGTAGCCAAGGGATTCGACCAAGAAGAAGGTGTGGACTATCTTGAAACATTTAGTCCAGTTGTTCGAACAGCCACCATAAGGCTTGTTCTTGATGTTGCAACCACAAAAGACTAGCCTATTAAACAGTTGGATGTCTCTAACGCCTTTCTACATGGAGAACTACAAGAACCGGTGTTCATGTTTCAACCTGCTGGGTTTATTGATCGTGAGAAGCCATCTCATGTTTGCCGTATAACCAAAGCTCTATATGGGTTAAAACAAGCTCCAAGAGCCTGGTTTGACACGTTCAGCAACTTTCTCCTTGATTTTGGGTTTATTTGCAGTAAATCAGATCCCTCGTTGTTTGTGTATCATCACTCAGGCATGCTTCTGGTTTTGCTCCTATATGTTGATGATATCTGATTTTGTGTGTTTTTACCCACACCGATTAACCTAATGCGCACACTACCGCAATCATAACGGTATGTCATTGTAGCACTTTAGAATCGATCCCACAGAGAATAAAGATTACACACCAAAGATACGAGAAACAAACTAAGCTAGAGCAAAAACGTTTTTATGTTTTATACAAAAAAGAAAGAAGAAAAAGATCAAAATGCAAGAAAGAAAAATAAACGAAATAAAATAAAACGCAAAGAGAAAACGTTGGATCATGGCTTAAACTATCGAAGAGATGATTAACAATTAAGCAATGCATATTTTGGAAGCATTAAACGCTATCTTAGAACATGGAACACAATCATAAGACTAACCCACTCCTGTGGTATCAATCTCTTCATCGATTACTTGATTAAGCTAAACTCCCGTTTGCAATCAAAAATAATCGATGAGCATTAATTACGAGTCCATTCAGTTCACTAAACAAAACAAACTACAAAGGCCAATTGTGAATGATATGTAAAGCTCACAAAAGATTCGGTTCAAGCAATTCATCTAACTCCTTCCGGGTGTGAAATGCCTAAGTTCAAGACTCGAATGAACAAATCTAATCTAGTACTAACACCGGTTACTCGAATCTCTTCCCTAAAGCATGGGATGAGACCAAAAATCCTAGGGTGTAACTCTAGTTCGGTTTGTCACGCCAAACTAGAACTACCTAACCTAGGTGTAGTACTACTAAACTTCGGTTTATCTTATCAAATCTAGCATTAAGAACCAACTTAAGAACCTAAGTGAAAGAATTATACAAGATCATCCTAAATCACCACTATCTAACCATCAAGACAATTTACTAATGATGCATAAACACTTAATGCACATTCAATCTTTGGCAAGGAACACACAAATAGCTTAACTCACTCCCGTGATGCTAAACCTTTTGTTGGTAATTTGAATTAGCTAATCTTCCGATTGCAACCAATCTATCAACAAGCATAAAACGTAAGTCCTTTTTAAGCCAACAATTCACCTTAATCACGATGGCCACCGGTTAAGAATGAAAAGCACGTTTAGAAATCTTCTAGACAATCTACCAAACCTCTTCCGAGTGTAAATCGACCATGATCTAGAAATTGAGTAGCTAATTCAACTCTAGCATTAAGATCACTTCTAAACATGTGAAAAAATGATTATCTAAGCCTAAACATCAACAAGCAATCATCAAACCATCCAAATCAAGCATAATCATGATCCAACAAAAAGCTATTCACAAGAACACCAACAACATACCAACAACATGAAGAACACAAAAAAAGTCAACTCACAAAAACAACAAGAATCACAAATCTAAACCGATTAAAAGATAGAAGAAGAATCAAATAAAGATAATATGAAACAAGATTGAAGAAATCTTCAAAAGTGTGGATTATACATGAAAAACAACCCAAGAAACTCTAGAGAGAGTTCTTGGGTCGTCACACACAAATAATAGAAGAAGACTTATGTTTTTATTGCACAAAAATGACTTAAATACAAAAATGGGTCACTAAAGTGCCGGCATCGGTTATGGGGATCGGTTTGTAACCGATCTCGCTTGTTAAAATGGTGGCGTCGACCTTGGCGATTGGTTTGACGATTTCGGCTTGACATCTCTTCACTAAATCGGCCATAACTCTTGAACCACAGCCCTGAATGACACGAATCCAACGCTCACGCGAAGCTAACTCAATTTTCTATCTGGTGTCCAAATTTGAGATTAAACCGGGTACGGGAAGACTTCCATACGACATGATCTTTCAGCTGCTTCGGATTGCCGCTGCATTTTCTGGTAATGACATGTCTTCAGTAAATCAAACGCATCTCTCGAACCGCTGATATGAATGACATGAAACCACTTCCAGTAGAAAGATAACTCAATTTAGCATAACTTTCATTAAGACCTTCCAGTCTAATTCAAAGGGAAAGGTGTTCTTCCGGTTGGATCTTTCAGGCACATCGTCTTGATCAGGAAATGTTGATCGGTTGTCGGGATCGGTTATCAACCGATCGGACGTGTATTTTGCTCTTTTTGGTCTTTTTTCGATCTTCCTTCGAATTCCAAGTGTCTCCTTTGATCCAAGCACTCCTAAACACCTGAAAAAGGCTCCAGCAAGCCCAAAACGACACAAAACTCTCTAGGACTTCTAAAATGCAAGTTAAAACCAAATGAGACTCAAATGCATGAAAAGATCACAAAACTATACAAAGTGGGGTTAAAACATATGAAAACAAAGTCCTAAAAACATGTAAAATATGGTGTTATCAATATCCTCCTTACTGGAAGTGATCAGACGGTTCTAGCAGAACTACTTAACTCTCTCAACACTCGGTTCTCAATGAAAGATCTAGGTACACCACACTATTTTCTGGGAATTGAGATTGAGTCTTCCACGAATGGTCTCTTTCTACATCAAACTGCTTACGCTTCTGACATCCTTCATCAAGCTGGAATGACAGAGTGTAATCCAATGCCAACACCTCTGCCACAACACTTCGATAACCTAAACTCAGAACCATTCTCGGAGCCCACATATTTCAGAAGTTTGGCTAGGAAACTACAGTACCTGACAATTACAAGGCCTGACATTCAGTTCGCGGTAAATTTTGTATGTCAAAGGATGCACGCTCCAACTAACTCAGACTTCAGCCTACTAAAACGCATTCTCCGGTATGTGAAAGGGACACTGAACATGAGTCTTCCCATTAAGAAGAACCAAAATCTTCTTCTTTCTGCGTTTTGTGACAGTGATTGGGCAGGATGTAAGGAAACGAGGCGGTCTACGACTGGCTACTGCACAATTTTGGGATCAAATTTGATATCGTGGTCTGCAAAAAGGCAAGCAACAGTATCACGATCATCAACGGAGGCTGAATACAGAGCTTTCACAGCCACAGCTCAAGAACTCACCTGGATTTCTTTTCTGCTCTGTGACCTTGGGATCTCACAGTATGAACCAACACGGGTTCAATGCGACAACCTCTCTGCAGTATACCTTTCCGCGAATCCAGCTCTGCACAACCGTTCAAAACATTTTGACACGGACTATCACTACATAAGAGAAAAAGTTGCACTCAGACATATCGAGACGCAACACATTCCAGCTACTCTTCAACTCGCAGGCATATTCACAAAGCCACTACCACGAAGCTCCTTCGTCTTGCTCAGATCCAAACTCGGCGTGTGCTGTTCACCCACTCCAAGTTTGAGGGGGACTGTAAGTAACTCTACATCAGAAACCGAAGACAAGTTAGTGGGCCTCAACATAAAGAAAGAAGAGATGACCCAAAGTGAACAAAGCCCATCGACAGAGATAAGTCAACATAAGAAGACAAAATACTCTTACCTGCAAAACACAGAAACGCTCCTCCATGAAAATAAATTAAAGCTTCTCCACTCACCATAGACACCTAGCCTCTGTAGATAAGATCTGCTCTTTTAAGATTTGCTTTATCATTCTAGATCGTTTTTAGGCTTGTATAAAAATCAAGTGTAAAACCTCTTTGTTGATTTATCGAAAGCGTGAATATTTCTCACAAAGCTCATTCTTTTCCCTCTTCTTCAGACTGGACTCCACAAGATAGAACAATATATTGGCTCTGGTCATGTTTGCCTGATTAATGCAATGGATAATCAAGTCTTTAGGAGTTCTCCCAACAATCTGTGAAACTATCACGGTCAACGGGTGAACACTATGTTGCCCCCTAAAAATGCCACCCCCAACTTTAAGCAAACAAGTATCTGCCGAAACCAAACCCAAAGAGGTGGAAAACCTGCATGCCAGGCTATATACTTCTTCAATGAGGTTACTTTCATAATTGTTTTCTTCTAATTCCCACAGCAAATCATATACCCCTCTCTCAGCAGCCGGCTGGTGTGAATACAACATAAGCATTTCAAAAGCTCCGCCAGAAATATCCAATCCCAAACTGAGAATCATACTCGAATTTGGGCTAGCCAATTCGATTTTACTCAGCATGGAACGAGCAAGATATAAAAGTTTAACAGGTGTTATAAATCTCAACAAATCATGAATTAGTTGTGATGGTTGCAGAAGCGGAGCGTAACTTTGAGAACATACACAAAGCTCGAACTTGCCTCTGAATACCAAGAGAAGCCTTTCGACCAAGTCCTTAATGGCATAATTGACTTATTTGCCCTGAGGTCCCATTTCCGCACAATGTGTCTCTCATCAAACAAAAAGTGCTCACAAGTAGAAACCAATAGGTCAAGGATGTGTTGATCTATTTCACTGATAACCAGCGACGTTTCTGAAACAATCTCAACATTCTGCACTCGAGGTAATGTGCTACAATCCAAGGGACTCTCCAACAGTACCATCATAACTGGGTGTCAAAGAACTGTCTGGGCCACTTGATGCTTCCACTTTGCAAAAGGAGCAAGCAACTTGTCTGAAGAGGATCCAGAAACAAGGTCCTGTTCTGATATTTGAGAGAGCAAGTGATTCATGAGACGTAAGCAGATGATCTCAGAGAGATGACAGAGTACCGGAGCTGGTTTGTAAAATGATCGTATTTGGGAGAGCCAGTTTAGTATTAATTGTATATCTATTTCACAAGTAGAAACCAATTGGTCAATAATGTGTTGATCTATTTCACTGATAACTAGCCTGCCCGCAGTCAGCGACGTTTCTGAAAAAATCTCAACATTCTGCACTCGAGGTAATGTGCCACAATCCAACAGTGCCATCATAACAGGGTGGCAAAGAACTGTCTGGGCCACTTGATGCTTCCACTTTGCAAAAGGAGCAAGCAACTTGTCTGAATAGGGTCCAGAAACAAGGTCCTGTTCTGATATTTGAGAGAGCAAGTACTTCATGAGACGTAAGCAGATCTCAGAGAGTTGACAGAGTACCGGAGCTGGTTGAACCTTGTAAGATGATCGTATTTGGGAGAGCCAGTTTAGTATCAATTGGATATCTGATTCAATACTATCACTTTTAGGCTGCGAAACTTTTAGCAGCAGTAGCTCTGATATTCTTGGAAACTCTAGCAAGCAAGATATATCCATCCTCATAACTGCGTCAAGCAATGCAGGAAAAGGCATCTGCTCTAAAAAGAAGGCAGTCTTGCTTTTGATTTCTTCAGTTATGGATGATGAGTGGCCAGCAAAATCAATCTCACGAGATTCCAGTGTGAGCCTCAAATAATAAACTTTTGTTGATATGGTTCTTCTACTTACAGTTTCCACCCAGTGAGCTGCATATGCTCAATGAAATTGACATTCCGCGACAAATTTGAGAAGACATACAACAAATCTACGAAATCAGAAAGAAAAGCCACAAACTTTTGTAAGTCACAACGAAAGATTAAGCTCAAAAGGATAATTAGTCATCACAAGTAACCGAAATTGCGAAACAAAACAGATCAAAGACTACTGAAGCAGGATAAAGGGAGTATCATTATGGAAAGGGGAATCATTCACTAACCATCTTGTGTCACGAGAGGATAGTCAGCGGCACTAAGATTAAGAAACCAATCCTAATGTAAGCTCTCTCTTAGCAAAATCGCGACAGCTTGAAGAGTACAAGCAATCATTGTAGGGCCTTTATACGTAACAAGATTATACTGAGCCATCACCCGGACATTCTCCATATGACGGAAAGTGGGATCACTTTTCACAGACATTGCTAGTTCCATCCGTTCTCTAGGCGGAGCCTCAAGATCCAAATGCAGAACATACTGATTTCTAGGATGGTACACAGCTTGTAAAGTCCTCACATCCTATGACTATCGCCTTTAGTTCCCGATATCAGATAAGCTAGCCTAGGAGGCCCTGGATTAGCATCAGCCGTGAATTTCAAAGATTGTTCAAAATCTGATTCTACAAAGTACTCATTAGACTCTGCAACAACATTACTGGCAATGGCCTTTCCTTATACGATTTGGAAAGCAAAAAAAGCAATGTCAATCTGGCATACATATCGTATCAGAGTAAGACGAAGAGAGAAGAAGAAAAATAACAACATACAATGTTTGTTAGCGTGTAAGGCTTACTTCGAAAGGAAGCAGCGTTTAAATTCTTATTCTAATTATTCGTCTTTAGCATATGACGCATATTGCTTATGTAATAATTTGTATTTCGATGTTTTGTAACAATGCTTGTACTCTGGTTTTTAATGAAAGCAAAATTTAGTCGGCAAAAAAAAAAATACAAATTATAAACAGTTGCTTTTACATTTATTTTTTAATTAATTTTGAAATAAATGTTTAAATATATTTCTTTTAGTAGAGTGAAATGACGTTTCTAATTCTAATAACACTCTGCTGTTATTTTCTGTTAATAAAACTCCTTAAATCGAAAGTTTGAAATATAAACACACTGATGATTTTGAATACTGAATTGGCTAAAAAAAAAGTGCAATTTTAAAGTGTTTTAAAATTTTGAAAATATTGTAGTTGATGACTTTTTAAAAAAAAAAAAAAAATTTTAACAGTTTTTTAAAGGACTATCTGTGGTTTTTTTAGAAGAAAAAATTCCGATTTATACAGTATCATCATAATTACAAACCGGAAACAGATGTTAAAAAAAAAAAATACAGATACAAAGAATATTACGTAATCGATAAGAAAATAAAAACCTCAAAAATTTGATGCGATCCTTTTACACGTTCAAGCCAAATCTCTCTCCACAGAGTCTCCGTTTTCTGAAGCTTTGAAACCATATCGAAGCAAAATTCTCAGTCTTTTCTCACAGATTAAAAATCCAGAAAGAAAGAAAGAGCAAAGGATAGTAAGCATGAACATCTTCACCAAGAAACCAAATCCGAGAGGTTTGATTTCGACTTGTTTCTCCTATATGGCCGGATCATGTTTTTAAAATTAGGTTTGTTTCTCGGATTGATTGACCTAATCGGAATTTGATCATCTGGGTTTCTCCGGGTTGACTCGTGTAATTTTGATCGTGATCATAGTTCTAATGTTGTTTCTTTTGGAATCTTGGCTTGGTTTTGTCTGAAAATCGAGAATCTTGTTCGTGAAACGACACGTTATGATGACTCTACTCTCAGAATCTGAATGTATCGTTTTTCTGTAAATTGTAGAGGCTCTTAGGGAGAGTAGGAGAGATGACACAAGCTACAAGAGGTATTTTGTTTCTTTATATGATTAGCTTAAGACCTGATTATTGAATATAGAAAATGGTTAAGTCAATTGATTTTGATGGCATAAATTCATCTCAAAATGATGAAAATTCCCCTTTTTAGGAATCGAAAAGGAAATCGGATCTCTGCAATCAGAAGTATGAGTGTGGCTAATGTACAATGTTTTCATCCAATCTTTTGTGTTTTAGTGTACAAATATGACATATTTCCCCTCTTTCATGTATGATAGGAGAAAAAGCTAGTTCTCGAGATAAAAAGAACTGCTAAAACAGGGAATGAGGTATTTCAAGCAGTCTTTATCGATCGGTAATTCTTTTTTCCAGGGGGGGGGGGGGGGGGGTTTT
>PKMM01004794.1:293445-335261 GCA_002933915.1 Eutrema heterophyllum | reverse complement strand
TAAGAAACAACATATAATTAGGTACATAACCATTTACTGTTCCGTGCACTGTAGGTTTTTTTTTAATACGAGAAGGCCCCTACCCCCATTACTCTACGTCCAACATAAAGTTAAATCTCATCTTCATCTCTCTCATCGCCTACGAATATTTTTCCATGGTGCTCTCTCTTCTTCCATACAACTTATTTCTTCTATGTTTCTCATCAAAATTATTTTCTTCCGTTCTTTTTATTTTAAATTTTAACCAATAAGATGTTTATCCCCAAATTTTCCACTTCCATCAAATCTGATTTCACAAGATGACGATCCGACATTAGTTCGAGAAATTATTGGAATGTGGCTCTTCCAACTTAAATGTGTCTCCTTTCTTTCTCTCTTTCTTTCTCTTTTCTTCGGTGCTTTTTACTAAGCTCCCAAGAATCTACGCATATGTGGATTTTTCATTCAGATTTATGAAATTTATTGTCGGATGTGTTTTGAGATTTCGTCGAATCTACTAGATTTAGACTAAAATATAAGTGGGGTGGGTTTATAGTTTGTGTTAGGTTGCATTTCTTGTTAGAGATTTCGTGATCTTGCCAGAATTGCATGTAATTTCTCTGTAAAAAAAAAGATTTCCGGCGAAGACAAAAAATATCACTAGAAAATACCACGTATAATACGATTGGTGGGTAGAGGATACTATGATTTAGGTTAGTTGGATAATAACATATGTGCACGAGTAATTATGATGGCATAGTCTCTAATATTTATCATATTCAGATACTAAAATATGTACACAAGTAACGTATATGTGTGTTATTGTTATTGTTTGTTTTAAAAAACGATATGGTTTATTTTAGTCGGATAATAAAATATGTATACAAGTAATATAGATGTTAGAGTCTGTAATATATTAAATATCTGTCATTCTATTAATGCTTCTCCATACAATTGGTTTGGTACTGTTCATGGTGTATTACAGAACCAAAAGAAGAAGACGATGCCAACTATGTGCTCCGCCACCGCACATCTAATGAGTCATCGTCAATAACCTCAGTTGTTGCTGCAACTATGTGATCCGCCCCCGCACATCTCACTAGTCGCTTTACCCTTCACTTTAGCCTCCACATGTTGGAATCCCTTTTTAAACATTCTCGAATCTTCTCTTATTTTTTCAAGGAGAAAGATCGAAATATCTTCTTTAAGAAATCCTTATTTTCGCTTCTAGGGTTAGTGTATATTGTAAACGAACCTGAATGTGGAGTTGATTATTTTTTGTTGTTCTCGATGTCATCTTCTATTGAAGATTAAAGGAGATAAGTTTGTTGTATCTTTGAAATCTGAATTAGTCTTTCAATTCATTGTTAGACCGCTAACATATTTTAATAATGTGTTATATTTATTTGTAGTGCACTAAGCAAATCAATAACATCTTCTAACAATCTATATAGCTCAATATTTGTTATCAATCTAACATGTTCTTTATCGTGTGATAAATAATGTTAGGGTTAAATTTATGTGTAGCGCACTAAGAAAATTAATAACACCTTTAACAATCTATATAATCCATTATTGTTATCAATCTAACATGGTTTTTACGTGAAAACAATAATGTTAAATGTAAATTTATGTGTTCATATATGATACAATAATTGTTAACCAATAACAAAACATGTAACTCGTAACTGTAACGTATATACATAAGATCTAATTGTCTTCATAACATCTTATGAGTCAATGAGTAAATTATAAAATATTGTTATATTTACTTGTAACAGGGTAAACCAATAATTTCACATTTAAATGTTCGCAATTGATTAATTGATGATAGGGGTGGGCAAAAAAACTGAACCGAACCAAACCAAACCAACCAAACTTAAACCGATCCAAACCAAACTATATTCTATACATAACCCAATCGGTTGAAGTTTACTCAACCCGAATCACTCGAACCGAACCCGGAATTAAACCGAAAAGCCCACCCCTAATTGATAAACACAGCAAAACGCCGGCCAAATGTTTATAGTATCAAATGATGAATATCCACTAAATGATGAGAATTTGAATTAGTATGTTAAATTCAATATTACACGGTTAACAAGTAAAATAGTTGATAACTAATTACCTATTGATAATATCTAATGTTAGATGTGTAACGATTGTATGTAAAATGAATTTCAACAAATATATATTAGACACGTGGGAATGATAGAGAAAAATATACTTGCAATTTGCCTAAGTAATCCCCCTCTTTTTTGAATAGGGCCTACAATATCCTATAAAATATTGGTAAGATATTATTATTACCTATGTAAACCTAAGCCATCCTAACTAATTATTACTCCCATATTCGTATAAAAGTCGATCAACATGGCGAGTATATTCAAGGTTATTTTCGTCATTATCGATGACAACGCATACAGTGACTTAGTGATAATGTCACATCATGATCATTTGTCCAATTTTGCTCCCATTTTTGATTATCTAGCTAATTGACTCAAAAATTTAAGGAGCTTACTGAATTAAATTAAGACTTTGAAAATTATAGGAGCACCAGTCCATTTTTACACGATCAGAATTTAACATTTTCACAGTTCGAAAAACATTTCTAGAAATCTTACAGCCAAAAACATTTCTCCTTCAAGCTAATAATAATAAATGAATTTAACTTTCTTGAAGTCACAATCATAAATTTTGGCCTCTAGTGATTTTTGGTTTCTGTGAGTTGTAATTGCGGTGTTGTATGTCTTCCTTTTATTGGATTTTATCTTTAGAAAAATCCCGTTTTTGCCAATTTTGTATCTGAAAATATTAATTTTTTTTTCATCGGCTTTGTATCCAGAAATTGTTTTTTTTTTTTTTGTTTCCGTCGATTTTATATCCATCAAGATAATAATAATAAATTTTGAGATGAAGAAAAAATAATAAAGCGATATACAAAACACTCTAAAACGTTATTGGCGTGAGTGAAAGACTATTGGCGTGCATTTCGTTAACGTACGAAAGTAAAAATAATTAACATACATGATTTAAAAACAAAATAAAAACAGAGTAAACATTGCATCCCACGATGAAAAAAAAGAGAGAAAGGCATGAGCATAATCACCACTCCCATACGAGGAAACCTTTTAAAGTGTAAAGAAAAAAACCCCATTTGTTTTTTTATCATCCAAAAGAAATGAAGAGGCTTTTTCTTATAAATCCAAAAGTAAGATGGTTTTCCTCATATATCTAAAACTTAAGGGGGTAAAAACTCAAAACCATAGCGTTTTTGTTGTTGTTTCTCCCCATTTAAACGACTAGAATTAATTAGAACGCTCATCTGTTTCAGCCGGAGGCGGCGGCAGAAAGGTGTCGGAGGTGAGCGGCTCGTGAACCACCGAGTTAGAGGAGATCGAGATCGGATTACCCTCAAGCTGCAACATTATACTTCCCAATATCACCGCCAATGTTTTCTTAAACTCTTCTTCATTCACCATCTTTCCATCATCTCCATTCACCATCTTTAACGCTTCCATTATCATATCATCCATCTTATAACAAACAAATTTAGCTAATCAATGTCGTTGAAACAAAAACCATGCACTGACGACTAAACATCTATATAGTTTCAAATGTATTTCTTTGCGTTTTGCATGTTAGTTTGTTTATAAGAAAATATTTTAGCATTTAGAAGACTCTTTTTTTGCGTATGTTTACAAATTGATAAGAAAAGAAAAAAAAAACATTTACTACTTTTGACAAAAAGTCACTAAATCATTACTTGAAAAGTTAACAAAACAAATTATTGTAACACGACATGCAAACATAAAATGTAAATGCAAACGCAAACAAACAATCTAAAAGCCAAAAATATTTTGACCGGGTATTGTTTACCTGGGACACTGCACCTATTGGTGGTAAAGTCGCAGATGGTGCAACAGTGTCGAGCACAGCTCGTAGATACCCTTTAGACACCTTACCGTGACGGTCTTTTGGAATTATCTCCAATGCAACGTTTAACGCCTGCGACCAAAATCCCGGGTCGTGACTTGTGACTCGTTATCATCATTTCAAGACTTTTCTTCTTGTTATACCTACGCTTACTAACACATATATATGTATGAAATTATACCTTATCGAATTCAAATTTATTGGACAAGAGCCTCCTGATACCGCTCCCATCGAAAGTGTTTTCGCTGTGAGCGACAATCACGGGCTGTTCATTGAGACGTTGAGCCACTCTCTCCACGACTCTCTTGAATGCTTCCAAGAATCTCTCCTGAGACACGCTCTTCTCTCTCTTATCTTCTTCAACAAGACAAGAGTCAACGATTGGTTCTACGATGTTGCTCATTACCTGAAGCAAGAACTTGACTTTTTAGACAAGGTCACTGGTCGCTAGCAACATATAACATCAAACGGGAACTTGTACATATAACTTTAGATAAAGCACGTACCCATTGATCGTTGGAAGGAGGCATTCCATGATCAACAGAAAGAGACTGGAGAGCTTTGACGATACAATCACGGAGCGATGATGCTTCCTCAGTACTGGAGAGCTCCGATAAGTAGACGGAGACCATCTCAGATTCGTATCCAGGTCTGTGGATAAACTCCGACAGATCCTCACCGTCCATCCTGAGGATGACGATGGGGTCGCGTTTCAGACCAGCAGCCATACCCAACAAAATATCTGACAACACTTCTTTGAACTCTGTCTTGCTCACTTTCTCTCGACTTCCATGAGTGAATTCGTTTAAAACCTGTAATAGTTTATCATAACGTTACAAATGGTGAAAATAAATGTACGGATGAGACAGATAGAAGGTTGTTGGTTTAATTTCGTTCTCTCTTCTTTAAATGCACCATAAACAAATTAAACCTAACGATAAGTAATTGGATATTGACTTGTATCCAATGAGAGAAAGGTTCGTATTCGGATTTACTTCTTCTAGGATATTTGTTCAAGAAGCGAATATGAATAAATATAACTACGAATTGCACATTTGTGTATTTATTCGAAGTCCTCTTGGTCTAATTGATTAATCCACGTGTATTATGTGAAACACGATGTAGGTTTAACGTATTGGATGTAGTTTCAAGTTTCCATACCGGTAAAAAGAAAAAAAAGAAATTACATTCTAAAAAAAGGTTACCTTTTTTCTTTTTGGTTCACAACAAATAGTCTTCGTAGAAAGAAAATTTGTGTGTGTTTATTGAATGTTTGAAAAACAGGGGACGGCGATTTCTTCATAAATTATGCTATAAATAAGGGTTTTCGTTTAAAAAAACAAAAAACACCAAGTGGGATAGATAAAAGTACAACAGTACAAATGATGACGCCGACAAAAGCTTATATGACGTATAAATACGCAGTATATATATTATAACAGCCAGTTGGGTAATGTTTTATACAGTAATTAATAATAAGTAGGTGAGGATTCATAAAGCATGAGACGACAGCGAGAAGAGCGACACGAGGGACTTATTTGAGATATGATAGAGGATACGGTCACCGACCAAAGCTATTATCATTTATTTAAAACAACTGGTTTCATTTTTTTTGTACCTATTTCACTCTAACGCAAAAAGGAAGTAGAATGTATCCACCAAACCCTACGCAAGTATCAAGATGATAACTTAAATAACTATAGTAAAATGTTGAGATTCTTTTAAAACCTTGTCGGTAATATTATTAGGCATTCGTGTTTTCTTTATTATATTTTAAGTTTATAGGAATACTCTATGACCATTCCAAGATCATAAAAATCTGTGGACAATTTTTTTCTTAGAACTATAGATAAAATATATGAAGTCATATGGATATTTTCTTCAAAAAATAATATTAATTCTTTTACTGTCATTATCATTTAAGCCTGATTTTTTTTTATAAAAAATGTATTGTCTAGGTATGACAATTGATCATAAAGAAACATAGCTATTAGATACTAACATTTCTAAGTAGTAAGCGGCCCAAGAAAAAAAAAACATTTCTTACTAGTATAAAAATACGCGATAATCGGATTAAAAAAAAAATGATGAAACTACAAATGCAAAGATCAACAATATATAGAAGAAAAAAAATTAAATACTAAATCAATGCGAGCTATGTGCAAATTAGCCGGACCATATATATCACGAATATTAAAGCTTTATAAACAAAAATAAAATTAGAAAAAGTTCACCTCGGAGTAGATGTGATCGGAATCAGGGGAAGTGCCCTGAGCAGGCAAACCAAGGGCGGCGCCGATATCAACAACGGCGGGCTGTAACTCCGTCACGGAGAGCTTACCATCTTCGTCTTGATCTAACTGTTGAAACTTTTGTTCTACAAATTTGTCGAACACTTTCTCGTTTTCGACCAGCTCTACTATGTCCGACCCATCAAGTACTTGGTGCTGTTGTTGGTGGTGGTTGTTGCTTCTCATGTCCATTTATGGAATCTACGCTTCTTCTTTCTTTTTCTTTAACTTTTTTAGTCGCGCGAGTCTTGTGAGAGATCTCGTGAGGGAAGCACGAGAAAAGGAAGAACAGAAAATTGACACACACCAAAAGAAAAACTTTTTTCTCTTCTTAACCCCAAGTGTGTTGTGTTCTGGTTTAGTTCGGACTTACATGTTCTTTATATGTGTATAACGATGAGAAAAATATTAGTTGTTAAATTCTTGGTATTGATGACTCGTTTCATATAATTTCAATTCGTTTATATTTGTGGATTCGCCACCACCAAATATATATTAACCATACATCCCTAGCTAGACTATAACTTTGATCAGCGTTTTGTCTTTTTGTTTTCCCCACCTAAGTGTATTAAAAACATTTTATAAAAGGCTAACATAATAGTCATTGAACAATTCTGTTCGCATTTATAACATGATCGTATTTGTTCTTATGATTACAGAGAGATAATAGACGAAATAAGTCTAAACAATGAAATATACACTGTATATTTTCTAGAAATATCGCAAAAGATGTAAATATATATTGTGTTGCTCGAGAGTCGAGACAGACTAATGGACTAATTTCGATTATAACCTACGTACAGTTATATATTCTATGATTATCTTTCAAATTTATCATATAATCTGAACCAAAAAATCAAAGGGTAATCGATCAATAGCACATTTTAAAAATTTTATTCCAAATTTAGAATAGTTGAAAATAATAATAATAACACATATTTTAACAATAATAACACAATTTTAATATTAAAATAATTTAAAATCATTTTATAATAGAGAAAATCTGAACCATAAATTAGAAATAGTAAATCTAATGTTTAATTTTATTTTAAATTTATTTTGGATAAATAAAATATTTTTAAATAATTATTTGTATTAATTTTGGAATTTTAAATTTAGTGTGCTACACTACAAGAAAACTGCCTATTTCCAACGAAAATTTACGACGGTTTTAAATCGATTTAATTTTACATCGATTTAACGACGGAATTACGATAAAATATGTGTTCGATGTAACTTCGTCGTACATATTTGTCGTCGTATAATCGTCGTACTTTGACGACGATATTACGACGGCATGATAAATCGTCATAAATTCGATATAAAATTACATCGATATTACGACGAATATGACTCTCGCATTTTTCGTTGTAAACTCGATGTAATTTTACATCGAATTTACAACGACTTACATTAACGACGATTAAACGTCGATAGTTTCTAGTTTGGTAGAACACATTTTTAATAGGTTCACCTAACAAATTTACATCGAATTTACATCGTAAATCCGTTGTAAATCCATTGGTAATTCTGAAAAGTATCTATAAATACATCCTCTCATCAAACGAAAGTTTATAAAAAAAAAACACTAATAACAAAAAAACAACACTATAAAATCTTTTTTATAAAATGTCTATATACGATATACGAAGATGGATGTATACGCAAAAGGATTCAGAGGGAGCGTTGACGAAAGAATTCAAAGAGGGGCTTGAAATATTCATGTATCAGGCCGGAAATATGCAAACAACCCTGAAAAGCGGTAAAATCTTTTGTCCTTGTCGTAAATGCAAGAATACGAGATATATTTTTATTGAGATGATGTGGAAGCATTTACTAAATAGAGGGTTTATGCCGCAATATTATGTTTGGTATCAACATGGAGAGGGTTTTGAAAGGAGTCAAGCAGTTGATCATAGTAGTAATAATTATCAAGGTCAAGTAGATTTTGATGAATCAAATTATCATGGTAGTTATCATCATGGTCAACATCAATTTGATCAGGGTGATCAAGATCATGATAGGATGCATGCCATGGTTAATGATGCATTTCATGAAACAAATGCTGATAATAGTAGTACTGTTGAGGAACTCAACATAGATGCGAAGCGATTTTATGATATGCTAGGCGCTGCAAATCAGCCACTCTACGATGAATGTAGAGAAAGTCAGTCTAAATTGTCGTTAGCAGCTAGGATGATGACAATTAAAACGGATCATAACTTAACTGAGGTTTGCATGGATGATTGAGCTGATCTTATTAAAAAGTATTTGCCAGAGGATAATTTGGCTGCGTAAACATACTATGAGATTTAGAAGTTGGTGTTTAGTCTTGGGTTGCCTTCTGAGATGATAGATGTATGTGTTGACAATTGTATATTTTTTTGGAAAGATGATGATAAGCTGCAGGAATGTCGATTTTGCCAAAAACTGAGATTTAGGCCGCAAACTTCAGGGCATAGTAAGATACCGTACCAACGGATGTGGTATCTTCCTATAACTGATAGGTTGAAAAGATTGTATCAATCTGAAAGGACAGCTGCATCGATGAGGTGGCATGTAGAACATTCACATAGAGAAGGAGAAGTGACTCACCCGTCAGATGCAAAAGCTTGGAAACACTTTAACACGGTACACCCCGACTTTGCTAACTCTAAGCGAAATGTGTATCTTGGTCTTTGCACTGATGGATTTAGTCCATTCGGTATGTTTGGTAGGCAATATTTCTTTGTGGCCAGTTATCGTAACGCCTTATAACCTTCCCCCAGATATGTGCATGCAAAGGGAATTTCTATTCATGAGTATTTTAGTCCCTGGTCCCAATCATCCGAAGCGGTCCCTTGATGTGTTTTTGCAGCCTCTCATACATGAGTTGAAATAGTTGTGGTCTACAAGAGTTCGTACATATGAATGTTCGAGGAAATTTTTTTTTACGATGCGTGCGGTGCTTATGTGGACAATAAGCGACTTCCCTCCATACAGAATGCTATCAGGTTGGACGACGCATGAGAGGTTATCTTGTCCTTATTGCCTTGATCGGACAGATGCGTTTCCGCTGAAACATGGTCGAAAAACATGTTGGTTTGATTGTCACCGCCGGTTTCTACCAATCAACCATCCATATAGGAGAAACAAGCGGTTGTTTAGGAAGAACAAAATCGTGCGTGTCCCCCCACCAGTGTATCTATCTGGAGAAGATCTAGAAGCGCAAATAGATCATTTTGGGGGACTAGAAACGGTGAATCTTGGGAGAAATTGGCACACTCCAGCTAATATGCCTGATGGATACGGGGTCAATCACAATTGGCACAAGAAAAGCGTTTTTTGGGAACTTTCGTACTGGAAAGATCATCTACTGAGACACAATCTTGATGTCATGCACATTGAGAAAAACATTTTTGATAACATCATGCATACATTGTTAAACGTGAAAGGAAGAACCAAATACAGCGGAAAGTCAAGGTTGGACTTGCCCGATATTTGCAACAGAAATGAGTTGCATATAATGAGCAATGGGAAATCACCAGTTCCTATATTTCGGTTGGCTACAGAAGAAAAGGTATTGTTGTTCAATTGGGTTTCATCTGACGTGAAGTTTCCTGATGGGTACGTATCCAATCTTGCTAAATCTGTTGAGAAAGGACAAAAGTTTTCAGGGATGAAGAGTCATGACTGCCACGTGTTTTTGCAACGATTACTTCCTTTCGAATTTGCCGAACTCTTTCCAGGAAATGTTCATGAAGCAATTGGAGGTAAGATATTTAATTCATCACATATAAAATTGTTGAGATTAATTAATTATATATATATATGTTCAAATATTACAATATATAATTTTGATTGTGCAGGCATCGGAGCGTTTTTCCGGGATCTTAGTACACGGACGTTGTCAGAAGAAGTAATTGCACATCTGTCTGCTAATATTCCAATATTGTTGTGCAATTTGGAGAAAATATTCCCCCCGACTTTTTTTGATGTTATGGAACATCTTTCCATTCATCTCCCTCACGAAGCAGAACTAGGCGGCCCTGTTCAGTTTAGGTGGATGTACCCATTCGAGCGCTTCATGAAACATTTAAAGGGAAATGCAAAAAATCTAGCAAGGGTTGAATGATCAATTGTTGCGGGAAGTTTGACAGAAGAAACTTTACACTTCACTTCATACTATTTCGCTACAAAAGTCCGCACACGCAAACGGGCTCCCCGACGATATGATGATGGTGGTGTGGGAAGAACTTATGCAGTAGAGGGTGTCCCAGACATGTTCTCACCAATCGGTCGTCGTAATGGAAAATTGAAGGATGTTTGGTGGTCTAACGAGAATGACAGGCACATAGCACATACATACATCCTCCTAAATTGCGAAGAATTGAGTCCTTACGAGAGGTAACACATAACTATTTATTAATTATCCACTGATCAATTATATATAGTTCATTATATATTAATTAATATAAATAAAGGTAGGTGTTAATTTCAATGTATATATATTTTGTAGCTTATTTGTTATCCACTAATCAATTATATATCGTAAAGATCGTCACTTTGCTCAGTGGTTGAAGACGCAAGTAAGTTAATATATAGTTATAAGTATTTCATTAATTTAATTAGATCGATACTCAATATATCTACGCACACTTATCGATATGCCTTCTATAGGTGGATCATGGCAACCCTGCATATCCAATATGGTTTCATGAGTTACTTCAAGCCCCACTCAGGAAGATAACGACTGCACTCATGTATTTCACCCGTGGTTATGTGTTTCATACATACAAGTACGGCGTTCGTCGGGCAACTACCAACTACGGAGTATGTGTTAGGGGTGAAATAAATTTTTATGGGGTGTTGCAAGAAATAATCGAAGTGGAGTACCCCGGCTTGGTTAGTATGAAATGCGTTCTCTTCAAATATGATTGGTTCAATCCAACAGTCGGTCGAGGGGTGCGAATTAACAAATTTGGGGTGGTCGACGTCAACAAATCACGACGATACAACAAGTTTGAACCATATATCCTAGCATCACAAGCAGAACAAGTAACGTTCGTTCCATATCCGCGAATTCGAACCACTGGGCCCACATGGTTATCGGTTATTAAAATAGCTCCGAGGGGTAAAATTGTTGGTGTTGACGATATTTCAATGCAAAAAGATTCTTGCCGTCACATTACAGAACCAGAGATTACAGACAACGTTCTTCTAATTGATCCCCGAAACATGCAACTTGAATATCTACCTGACGACACAGAAGAATAAGGTGATTTCGATGAGTTTGAAGAGAGTGACGATGATGATGAACCTGAAGATGATGAACCCAATGAAGATGAGGAACCCGACGAAGATGATGATTAATCTGATTGATTTACTTTTTGTAATTGCTTAATTTGTATAATTAAAATATCGAATATGGGATAATCGTCGGAAAATTACCAGAGATAATCGGAGGTGGGATCGTAAGGATTCTCAGAGGTCGAATATTACCCAAACCCTGGAATTTTATGGTTTTTTATAATATGAGACCTCCATGAGTCATTTCGATCCCATCTCCGATTATCTCTCAGTATTACGACGATTTTAGACATAATCGTCGTAAACTTTAAACCATAAATTTGAATTCACGGTTAAGAGTATTACGACGATTATTTCTAAAATCGTCGTAATGTCTTCGTAATACCCTTAACCGGGAATTCAAATTTATGGTTTAACGTTTACGACGGTATTACGACGATTATGTCTAAAATTGTCGTTTTGTCATCGTAATACCCTTAACCACAAAATTTAGGGTTTAGGGTTTAATGGTTGAAATATGTTGTATAAGTTTGGATTTTCATCGTTTAGCTTGTTTTATTTAAATTCTTTACTCATTGTATAAAAATATTTGAGTTATCACAAAAATCAATTACATTATATACTTCATCCATGTTTCAAATAAACTTATAAGAACGAACGATATACATTATTATGTAAGATAAGGAAATTTTTGCATATATTAGATTCAATCGTCGTTATTGAATTTGTTGTTTACTTTGAGAAGTTTTGGATGCACAAATATCATTCGTTAATACACCACGTATTTGTATATTGTAATTTAGGGTTTAGGGTATAGATTTCCAAGAAATCGTCGTAATTTGGATGGTCTGTTACGACAATTTTACGACGGATCGTCGTAACGTCGTCGTAACTCAAAAACATTAAATTTACCGCGTGGAGGAAAATTTGCCGCGTGGTCTTAGTGGTTGAATTTTCGGTTTCAATATTACGACGGATTTACGACGATGCCGTCGTAAATCCGATGGTACATTACGACGAAATTACGACGGTCACAAAATCTATATATACGACCCCATATTTCTCTTTCTTGTTCATAATCTCACAAATCTCTCTCTCTCTACAAAGCTCTCTCTCTCTCTCTACAATCTCTCTCTCTACAATCTCTCTCTCTCTCTACAATCTCTCTCTCTAAGGTATGTTTTTTTTTAGTAATTAAATTAGATTAGAATTAGATAATTATTAGATTTGAATTAGATAATTAATACGATTGTAATTATTAGATAGGGTTGTAATTATTAGATAAGATTGATATTAAATAGGATTTGAATTATATGATTTTGTTATTAATTAATTTTTTTTTTTTTTTTAGATATATGGAGCCACATAAGACACACTATCCCCAGTTTCTCACTCAGGGGACGGGACCGAGTGCTAATTCAAAGGTCCTGTCATTTTTTGCCCCACCATTCCCGGATTCTCATGATCCGCACCAGAGCCGCCGCCGCCGCCGCCGCCACCTGCAACAGCACCTCGACCCCCTTTGATGTATGCGGAATACACGGTCGAAGATTTTTTGCGTGCGCCGGGTCATGATGCTTTACCCCGGTTAGAACCGCGACGGCCGCCGAACACTTTTTGGTACGTAAATTTAATTTAATTTTTTTTTAAGATTATTTTTTTACTAATAATTATAGTTTTAGTTCTCATGTTTAAAGAAGATAACAAAGTCGGACGGAGTGTGTTTGAGACCATTAAATCCTATTTCCTGGAGCCTCACCGCAATTAGACTGCTATCCCGGACGACGTTATCGAAACGTGGTTCAAATGTTTCGCGGGAAATTTTTTTTATAAATTATTTATTTTTAGTGAATTAATTAAATATAATTTTATTTGATTTTTATTTTTATAGCAAAAATGGCACTGGGACATTGGGATCAACGAGATGGTGAAGACGCAGTTTAAAGAGAAGGCAAAACTTCGACTCAACAATACCGTCTCTGATTGGAAGAGGAAGTGGGAGGTTGATGGCGATAAGGCGAAGCCCTCATACATGTCGTCCGAAGTTTGGAACGGCTTGAAGATCTACTGGATAGATCCACATTCACAGGAATTGACCGCTAAGTGTTCGGCTTCTCGGAACATTGTCGGTCCAGACGGTTTTCTGGCGGTTCTCCCACATATATCGGGTCAAACATATTTTGCGAAAAGGCGCCTTGAACTGGTAAGATTTTTTCTGTTAATTTCAATTTTTACGATTTTGTTATTAATTAATATTAACTATTTACCGTTCAATTTTTTTTTTGGAATGTCGTTTTGTTAGGCAAACGGAGGCGAACTTCCTCCAATGACCAGAGTTTTTGAGGAAACTCATAAAAAGAAAGATGGCTCTTTTGTGAATCCTCGAGCGGAGAAGGTCTAAAATGACGCTATGGAGAAGATCGCCGACCGTCAAACTCAGCTCTCTCAGCAGCTATCACCTGGCGGTAGCTCGGTCCAATCCACTGCGGCTTTGACGACAGCCCAGATGGACAAGATATACGAAGAGGTACGTAATAATAATCAAATTTTAATTTTACCACATTATTTTTTGTTAAATTTAACGTTTATTTTTTTAGGTTGCCCCGAAGAAAAATGGCAGAGTTTTAGGGATGAGTTCGATCCGAGATAGTGCCGTCGCCTCGTCTTACTCAACTCATCATTTGGACGATCCGGTTCAGTTGCGAAACGAGTTAAACACCACCCACTCCGAGATCAACACTTTGCGGGCAAAACAGTTGGTATACGATGAGAAGATCCAAGGATACAATAAGACGATCCAAGGATACAACTATCTTTTCGATATTTTTGCCGCGAGTAACTCGATTTAGCGACCGCAATGAGGCAGTAGCAAGCATCGACATCGGGCACGAGTGATTCGTTCGCGCAATGAGCGGATTTGGAGCGGAGATCGGACGAGAAACTTTTTGGTGATTTAGGTGTTTCATCTAGAAGAGATAATTAATATTTTGTAATTTAAATTTTATTTTGTATTTTGAATTTATTTATAAAATTTTAATTTATAATATAATTTTATTAATTATTAGTTATTAATTAATAATTTTATTAATTATTAATTTATAATTTTAATTATTAATAAAATAAATAATATATATTATATATATAATACATCGATTTTACATCGAATAAGAATTTACATCAATTTTACATCGATCTCAAATATACGACGAATTTACATCGATTAATTTTTACATCGCTTTTCCAACGAATTTACATTAATATATTACGACGATTTTACGACGGATTGTCGATACAAAAAAATCGATAATTCGATGTAAAATCGATGTAATCTTACATCGCTTTACCAACGATATACCAACGAGATAACTTTGATCGTAAACTCAATGTAATTTTTACATCGTTATTACGACGGATTATTTACGACGGGTTTACGACTATTTTTAATCGTCCTAGTGTTTACGACGAATTAATGACGATTATCGAGTAACGACGATCCTATTACGACAATTTGACAATCGTCGCTAATCCGTCTCAAAGCCTGTTTTACATCGATTTTCCATCGATCATATCCGTTGTAAAATGCATGTTTTCTTGTAGTGCTAGTTTTGGAATAAAAAATAAATTGAGTATTATTTTAGAGTAATCTAATATAAACCCTTTTTTTATGTCGGCCTAATTCAAACTTTTTTTTTTTGATATCTCACAATTTGGATGAAAAATTACTTACCTATGTAGAGTGTTAGGTGAAGAAGAAGAAAAAAATTACTTATCCTTTGGTGATGTTCTAAAAGGGTACTCACGAAGACTCCGCCTTCTCTCATCACCGTGACTCCTTCTCGTTTTCTCCGGTGACCGGCGCGCGGCATCTCCTTCAGTGCCGGCGCCGGTTCTAATCTATGGTTTATCCTTTTTTTTACTCTTTGGTTTATTATTTTGGTTGATATCAGTTGGAAGGAAGATGAATTTGGAGAAGCTTTGTTCGAAGCTTTCAGATCTGGTAAGGAGATGTGGTTTCGTTGAAGGTGAAGCGCCGGTCCTGTGTGACGACGGTACGTCTTGTCCGTAATCGCGGCCTCAGTTCTATATCTAGATCTGTTTAGCTTCGTCGTTCGTGTTCAGCTAGGGTTCGATTTTTGTGATTGCCTCTCTTCGGGCGCTTATGGTTTTGCCCTCTGCTTTCTCCTTTTCGTTGTTTGCTAGGATTTGGCTTTTACAGATTTTGATCGGTGGTTGATTGTTGTGGTTTTGACCTCCTATGGTGTGCCGTTTTTAGAACGTTTATCTCCGCTCTTTCTCTGTTTGGTCAGTGTTTATGAAGCTTGTTGCGTCTACTTTGATTTGTCTTCTCAAGTTGTTGTTGTTTGGAGTGCGACTAGGTTTCCGTTATTGGGGTTCGTCTTTTCGATGGTATTCTGCTGTGGAGGCATCTACTAGGTTTTTTCTTAGGCTTTTTGTGGTCTGAGGTTAGGCTTCAAGACGATGCAGTGGTTTCGTTCTTCAGTTCTTCTCTTGCGTGGCGGTGATTGATCTTTTGTATGTAGATGGCTGAGGTTGGTATGCGTGTGTCCGTGTGTAAGAGTTGGTGATCCTTTTTGGTGTATCCCTAATCGGAGTTTCAAGGTTTCGTTGCTTTGTGCCTTTGTCTTCTCGAGTGCATCATTCTATTAGAGTAGCCGTTTAGAGTAGTTATCGGCTCTGTTTCCGTTTCAGTCCTGCGTTCGTTTATGTCGGTGCTGCTATGCTTTGGAGATCGGTTCAGGTCAAGCTTCGGTTTTGGTTCTTCCCGATTCTCATTTCTTTTGGTTCAGCTCCGGTGATTACATGTTCTTTGAAAAAAATCGTAGGTGAGTTTTGGATCAACTGTTTGGTTTAGTATCCTTGTTTCATTCGCGGTTCTTGTAAATTTTTAGTACTTTTGCTTCCCTTTCATTAGGTTTTGTCTCCGAGGAAAATTTATTTTCCGTTGACTTTGTTTTCGGGGATATATTCTTGTTCCGCTGGCGTTGTGTATTAAAATCATATTTTACCCTTGTATTTCGTTTTGTATTATATAATGAAAAAAATTAAGAAAAAAAAATGTAGAGGGTTGGGTTCGCTATTTGACTTCAGTAACCGACAAGAAAATCATAAAGAACACGATGTTTAGTCATAATTAATAGTCGGTTCCTTTTTGATAGCTTTTTCAAACTATTTGGCCATATGAAATTTCGATTTTTTTTTCCTCGAGAACTTGTAATTAATTATATTAGTTGACAACAAAATTTATGATAGCTTCTCCAAAACAGGTCCAACAAATCATTAAAATACACGATCGTGACGTGGAACATCGAACAATCTCGACCACATAATAAATATGTGGTCCGTATCACACGGGCAAATAAGTAACATTTGTCATTTGTATGGATACATGCCGACGTATTATTTATTCGGATAAAAATCAGTAACCAGGTCGTGATAAAGTAACCATTGCAAATTCAACACGTGGCACATATATAGTCTGACAAGAGCCTCTTACCCTTTAGATCTGTGATGACGTGGCAGTCGTTATGAAAAGTCATGCGGACACTTGCTGATAGTTTATCCTTCTGTGTTGTTCCGTCATTGGTCGGCGTCTCTGTGCTGGCGCAAAATCTTCAAGACGCTGCCGTTTGACCACCACAAAGTCAAAGCGGACCAGCTGTAGTGCGTAGACTGTCAATTTAAATCATAACCCGCGGGTCCCGCCCCATTAGAGCATCCCGAGACACCCACATAAGTGTCATTAAAATTAATTAATATTAAATTTAATAATTTTTTAAGTTAAGATCTTCCACTTGTTTTTCAACTTCCATTAGTGATACCCTTAATGGTGTCTTAAAAATTAAAAAATAATTAATTTTTAAAATGTCTTTTTAGTTTAAATTTATAAAATAACAAATGTTGGTTTAAACTTATGAAAAATTTTAAAAATAAAACTTAAAATTATAATTATATAATATTTTATAAAAAATAAATATATTACATTATAAATACTTTTAAGCATATATTACAATACGTGAAAACAAATTCAAACTTAAAATTGGATATAATAAACGGAAAACAAATACGTAGAATGATAGATACATATAAAAGCATTATCAAGAACGTAATTAACTCGGGTTTAATTTTGAGTGGTGCCAAATTTTTGCCATATATGTTCAACCAAATCAGCTTTCAATTGGTTATGTATTGTTGTATCACGAAGTCGATTTCGGACGCCCATCATATTGAAGAGATTGGTAGGTATATCTGTAGAATACGTTAAATCCACATGTGAAGTCCCGCTTCCTTCTCCTTGATAGAATTCTGATACATTGTATAGACTGTATCCATCTCGTTCGTCTTCTACTATCATATTGTGCAATATGGTACATGCTCGCATTATCTTTTCAATTTTTGTCTTATCCCAAATAAGAGCGGGAGTTTTGACAATCGCAAATCGAGCTTGCAAGACCCCAAAAGCACGCTCGACATCTTTTCGGGCAGATTCTTGACATTGAGCAAATAATGAAGCTTTCAGACCTTGTGGAAGTGAGATTGATTGGATGAAAGTTGCCCATTTTGGATATATCCCATCAGTGAGATAGTAAACCATATTGTATTGTCGCCCATTGATAAAGAAATCCACTCTCGGAGCTCGACCTTGTAATATATCATCAAAAACTGGTGAGCGGTCAAGAACATTGATATCGTTTAAGGTACCTGGAGGTCCGAAAAATGCGTGCCAAATCCAGAGATCTTGTGAAGCCACAGCCTCTAAAACGATTGTAGGTTTTCCTGATCCACGGGAATACTGCCCTTTCCAAGCTGTTGGGCAATTTTTCCACTCCCAATGCATACAATCAATGCTTGCTATCATCCCGGGAAATCCGCGTGCCTCTCCTTGATTGAGTAATCGTTGGAGATCCTCTGGTGTAGGCCTTCTTAGGTAGGTATCCTGAAAGAAGTAAATAATGCTGTCCACAAAATTTTCCAAGCATAAAAGTGCGGTGCTTTCACCGAGGCGAAGGTATTCATCCACCGCATCAGCTGCAGAACCATATGCCAGCATACGAATGGCTGCTGTACACTTTTGTAGTCCTGACAGACCCAACCTTCCCGTAGCATCTCGTTTTTGTTGAAAGTATGGTACTCCATTGGATAATGTATCAACAATACGTAAGAACAGTGGCTTGTTCATTCTGAAACGACGGCGAAACATAGTTTGAGAGTAAGTAGGATGTTCACTGAAATAATCATTCCATAACTGAGTGTGCCCTTCCTCGCGTCGTCTTTCAACAAAAGCTCGTTTACGCCTTGAACTAGTTGCGCCTTGATGATGGCCATAATTATCTATGCTTTCTTGAAATAGACTCTCAAAGTGTTCATCAAAAGCTTGATCAAATTCTTCATCTAAATTTGAAGAAGACATGTTTGTGTGATAATAAAAAAGGGAAATGGATACAAGAGAGAAATGACAATTTAATGCAAGAGAGAGTTGGAATTGAAGTTTTGATTTCAGTTCTCAATATATAGACGACTCGTGAAACAAATACATGCCAGAATCCCATGAAATTTTGTTGTTTTCTGTCCCACTTGTGAGTTCACGGGCGTGAAACCACCACAAAGACTTCATCAATCATCTCTCCCATGTCCCCTCTTTCTGTCCCACTTGTGAGTTCACGGGCATGAAACCTCCACAAAGACTTCATCAATCATCTCTCCCATGTCCCCTCTTGTCTTTATCCTGAAATCAACAGCCAAGAAAGACGAAAGTAATAAGCAAAGAGTGACCATTGGTATTAAACATCAATCACAAAGACGAAAGTAATAAGCAAAGGCGAAAGTTTGTGTGGTTTTGGCGTTCTCTTGCTAGATTTCCACTGTTTTGAAGTGCTTTTTATAACTCATTCAACATCAATCACTCATCAAATCTTTTAACTTTTCCATAAATCATCTCTCAAATGATTCTAATCGATTCAAAACAAAGGATTCAGATATTAAAAACACATCATAGATAATTAAAACAAATCATACATAATTAAAACACATCATACATAATTAAAAACAAAGCAGACATCAACTAAAAACTATCCTAACATCTCAGCAATTAGCTTGTTTTTCAGGTTGATTTCATCCTCAGAAAGCTCTGTTTTGGCTATGAGACTTTCGAGAATTCGCTGCTTGGATAGTCTTTCTCTCACAGCTATGTCTTTCTCCTTGATCTCCCACATCCTCTGAAACTGTAACATTGAACTAGATTCACTTTCTATCTTTTTCGCTTTGCGTTTGGCTGCTTTAACACCCGGAGGGCGAGGACATGCTTCTTCCTCAACACGAGATGATGTATTTGAAGTTGAGGAGTATGCGCCACCATCACCTAGCTTAGTTCTTTTGGAGCTGTCATTACCTCTATAGGAACTAGAACTACACCATTTCTGATCGTGCATAAGCTTCCTCCAAGCATGCTCTAGGGCGAACTTCACTTGATGATCGTTGAAGTACAACTCGTGAGCCATTTGGAGAACATCATCGTCAGACTGGCCACTACTTCTCCTACCCGAAGCTTGGCTGTAGCATCCTACGAACTTGTTGACACTCTCATTGATTTTTTTCCATCTCTGCTTACATTGACCGGCCCCTCTCTTTGGTTTACCCGCTACTGCTTCACTAGCTGCATAATAGGATGCAATTCTATCCCAAAAGGCAAGCCCTTTTTGCTCATTCCCCACGATTGGATCTTTGCTGGTGTTTAACCAACCACTGATCAGGACAACATCTTCAGGGACAATCCATCTGCGTCTACCTTCTCTTGAGTTCTCATCTAGCTTACTCCCATCACTACATTGGGTACTATACTGAGGGATTTGTGATGAGCTCATCTGGATAGAAGAGGAAGAAGAAGGAAAAGTTTCAAGATTATTACTCTCTTGTATATTCAAGAGGTCCATAAAGTTTTGAGAAAAACTATATGGATTCCTAGAAACCATAACATAAACAAGGAAAGATGAAGAAAAGGCAATTTGGTTTGGACTGCTAGAGAAGATATGGTTTGGAGGAGAAGATCTGGTTTTTGGACTGCATAAATAGCAAAAAGAAAGCTCTGTTTTTGTTTCTCAGTCAAATAGACACTCAAGTATCGGTTTGACAAAATTTAAGTCTGACTGATATACTTCTGCAAAAGTGGACAGTAACTTTGACTAACTTTCGAGAATTTCTCAGTCAAATAGACACTCAAGTATCAATCTATGTGAAAGTATGCCAAAACAGAAGTTGCTAACAAATTTGGACCACCAAAAGTCATTACTAATATTCTCCTATTTCCTATCTTGTGTAACCAAAAACAGAAAGGGTCGTTTACTCATTACTCCTAGGCTCCTAGTAAAAATAACAATGCAGTAATATTGAGAAGATGGAATATTTGAAAACTACGCACCTTGCCCAATTCTTCATTTTGTGATGTCGCCAGCTGGTGTAGAGCAAGAAGAGTACTGCAACAGAAAGAGAATCAAGTTAAAGAGATAAGTGATCGTTGAACTAATATGATAAAAGTTAAAAGTCAAGTTACTCACCTACGTATCTCAGCAAGATCATCGGTTAGTTCGTATCTTAAATAGTAGTAAACATACAATTTTGAAGCAATGCCATCTACAATTCTTCTATTTACACTGTTGAGGCGACCAATGGTAGGTGCAGAACAAAGTTTGGCCTGAAAGATAAGAAAGAAAAGCACATCTGAAATTATGAAATCAACAAGATTAATTAACAAAGTATGTAAATGTTCATGTCATGTATCATCATTCATAGTTAAATATATCATCTATGAAGCTAGAGACTCGCAGCAAATGTAAAACTCAACCATTTACATAGCTATAATCATAGCATAGTAACACCTTAAAATAAAATGATCAAAAATAGAATTGAACAAAAACAGGAGATCATAAAATATGTAGGGATCAAGTGTACACATAATCGAGACTTAGCAAGGATCAAGTGACTATCATGGCTCAAGTGACTTAGAGTAAATATGTAAGGATCAAGTGACTATCATGGCCACTAAGCAAGAAGAACATTTACAGCAAATATTCATATCCCTCACAATGCCAGAATAAAACCCAAGATCAGATGGGGAAGACCACCATTGTAGTGCAAGGAAGCTTCTCAAAAACTAAACACTATAATAATAGAGATAGAAGAAAGGTAACCTCGTTGTAATTTTTCTGATCAATGAGAAAAAGAAGAACAATGAAGAAGCAGTAAATCTCGAGCTCCGCATGTAAATGCTGAGGAGCTTGGGAAGTTGATGATGTTGTATCAACTTCCTTGTCATGTTCATCAGTCTGAACCAAGAATACAAATTCAAGCGTCAGTATATATAAAACAAGCTTCACGGGCATAACTCGAATATAGCTAGCTACTTCACTCTTAACTAAATCTAAAATTCGCAAATTACAGAACCTAAGCTCAGAATCACAATTACATGAAATCAAAACGGAGAAGTGAGGCGATACATACCTTAACAAAATAAAAAGACGAGTATGAGCCTCAGAACCAGGAACCAAAGCGAAATCAAGGAAAGAAGAGATCACAGAACCGGTGAGCTTCCGTCGTAGTCCCACGGTGAGACGCACAGCCAGAGCTACACGGCGGATTTCCTTGGTATATGATCCAGTATCAAACAGAGCTGCAACTCCTTCAACTCTGCCGAAAAAAGCTTTCCAATTAATTCAATTTCGAAACACATCAAACAAACCTAGGAGCAATTGTGAAATTAAGCGAAACTGAAGCATAGAGATGGAGATTTACGTTGTAGCGTGGAGGTAGGAGGAGAGACGGCCGATTGAGTTGAGTTGTGATTGTCTGTCATCTCCCAAGCCGAGTGCTCAAAATCGATTCATCTCCAAAGGCGAACAGAGAGAGATCGATTGCTCAAAATCGATTCATCAGATGCGAAATCGAAGCTTGGATCCGAACAGAGAGAAATCGATGCAAAATAAAGAGATACCGATGGCGATGATTTCTGCGTTTAAGCAAAGAAATTTTTTTTTACATGTTTAGAAAATACTCAGACAAATAGGATGCTGACACGTAAGGTGTCTTAACAAAAAAAAAATGTCTTCACAAAGACACGGGTCTTCACTGTTTTCTTAAGTTTTATTATAAAATATGTTAAAGACACCCACATAATTGTGCAATGTGGGTACTCTTAGATCTGCTGCAGGGCGGATGCGGATCGGTCAAAATTAAATAATTAACTTAGCAGGTTACGCGGGTCGAGTCTTGTAAATGGCGGAACGGGTGCAGATCTTAGTATTTGGAGACGCGGATTTGCGGATACCCGCGTTTATGTGAATTTTTTTGTTTTTTTGTGCAATTGTAACTTGTGTTTTCAAACCCTAAATTTTAACTCTCTCATCTCTTTCTCTTCTTCAACAGGCGACAATGGCCTTTTTTTTTTTTGAATCGCTTCTTCTCTTCTCTTTCGATTTTCTTTCTCTTCTCTTTCGATTTTCTTTCTTTTTCTTTCTCATCTCTTTCGATTCTCTGTCTCACCCTCTCTCGATTCTCCGTCTTACCCTCTCTCTCTCTGAAACCCTTTATCGATCTCCTCTTTTTGTAAATTGATCTCCTTCTATATCTTCCTCATCTCTCTCTCTCTCTCTGCATATCGAATTCATTCTGGATCTTTTTTTTTTCAAATGTGGCGGGTAACCCGCCGACCCGCTTGACTAATGCGGGACGGGTGCGGGTAGCCAATCTACAACTTGCGGGTTTAGCGAATTCTTTTTCGCGGGTAAAAAAAACATGAATCCGCGGTGGGGCGGGTCAGGCAGGGCGGCTACATATGGATTAGGCGGTCCATTACAAATTATCTTATTATATAAAGCAGAATGTTTCAAAGTTAATAACTCGTCTGATCGCGACACGTATCAAGTCAAACGATAAGATTTTGACATGTGTTTAATAAATTTTCAATTATATTTTAACACATAATATTAACATTATTAAAATTAAAATTTAAAATCGATTCCTAATCCTAAAAAGTAAAAGAAAAAAATAGTAGTTATGTTTTAGATTAAGAAAGATTAAACAAAAATTATAAATAAAAGCCAAAGTTAAAAAAAAAATTACATTTTAGTTTAGAATAAAGAAATTAAACAATAGATTACAATCCTAAAAAAAAAAGGAATAAAAGCCAAAGTTTATAAGAAAAAGAAGTAAAACCATATTTCAGTTTAGAATAAAGAAGTTAAACAATAACTTACCATCCTAAAAAGTTAATATTATTTCTATTTAGATTAAAAAATTAAAAAATGGAATACAATCCTAAAAAGAAAAAAAATTCNTTTAACACATAATATTAACATTAATAAAATTAAAATTTAAAATCGATTCCTAATCCTAAAAAGTAAAAGAAAAAAATAGTAGTTCTGTTTAGATTAAGAAACTAAACAAAAATTATAAATAAAAGCCAAAGTTAAAAAAAAACCATATTTTAGTTTAGAATAAAGAAATTAAACAATAAATTATAATATTAAAAAGAAAAGGAATAAAAGCCAAAGTTTATTATAAAAAAAGGAAAAACCATATTGCAGTTTAGAATAAGAAAATTAAACAATAGTTTACAATCCTAAAAAACTAAAGTTTTTAAAAAGGAAAAACAATTAGTATTTCTATTTATATTAAAAAAAATTAAAATCCTAAAAAGAAAAGGAATTCTCATCCCACACCTCTATATAACCAAATTGATAACTTCTCAATTTCACAACAAAAAAAAAAATTCATAAAATTTTTCGTCCATAAGCTGTTGGTTATCTTTGTTTAATAGAAGACATGATTACGTACAAAGAAAGTTCATGTTACGTAAAGAGAAAAGCCTGATCGCGCTACGTGTCAAGTCAATCGATCAGATTCTGACATGTGTAAAAGAAATTTCCAAAAAAATATCCAATTAGTTTTTGACACATAGTATTAATAACATAAGGATAAATTTATACTCGTTTCATAATCCTAAAAGGTAAAATTACTTAACAAAAAAAATAAAAAAAAAAAGTAAATTTATCATAAAAGCCAAAGCTGATTAAAAAAGAAAAAATTGAAAATTAATAATGGAAAACTTTAAATCGATTAATAAAAAAATTTAAAAAATTCAGAAAATTTAATAACCGATTCATAATATTAAAAGGTAAAGTTATCAACAACAAAAAATATTAAATTTATCCTAAAAGGAAAAATTAATAGAAAAAAGGAAAAAAATCCTTAATTTTTATTTATATTAAGGAAACGATTGATTACTAATCCTAAAAGAAAAAAATATCTAATTTTTCACCTCTATATAAACCACAATTTGGTAGTATTGTCAATTACATACCAAAAAATTAAAACTCCAATAATCGTATCCAAATCTATTTATTGCATATGCTTCACCAAATGTTTCCTTCAAGGTATATATTTATTTCATGGAAAACTTCGTTTATAAATTTATGTATTATATATTTTCACGGGTGATCTAATTTAGTTTCCATTTTTTGTTTTTAGTTTTTTTTCCACGGTTATAAAATATTAAATTACAAAAATATTCTAATTTTTCAAAATACTCAACTGGTGTCTATTCTTAATTATGTACTATAGTTTTTTGATTAAGGGTTTTCTAAATGTACGATAGTTTCACTTTCTTGCAAACATAAGTAGCAATGTGTACAGTATCCTTCCATTGATCACAAGCTAAATTTACCCAAAGTTATTTATTGTTTTTGTATTTTTCTACACAAATAAGCCTAGAAACAATTTTTTTTCCTTGCACGCCTTATCACTTGTGGTACATATATGATAAGGTCAAGCGTGTAACATGGGCATATGACATACCAAACGGCAAACACGACTAAAAATCATACAAGTATAGAGAATACGACGAACTTAGTTATAGATAAAACAACAAATTTTAATAATGTTTTCTTTTCATTTTACTATACATGCAGCATTTTCTTGGAAGTTGGAAGGAAGAACACGGGCGGAGAGAAGAGCAAAACAAGAAAAATCAATTTGCAAATAACCAACCGATATTATTTAGAGCAAAAAGACTAAGAGTTAATCATTATTAAATAGTGTTACAATATTGCATTAAGTATTGGTTTTATTAACATGGTTCATGCGGTCTCCTATACTACACAGGTCGTTATCTCTAGATATTCGTCGGTCTGCTGACTCTACTTAAACACTAATCCCATTACGCATTTATATTCAGCAAATACACTTTGTATTACACTTTGTTTATTTTGTTTAAAAGGAAACAATTGAATTTTAAGTTTTTTTGTTTTGTTTATCAAAGTATTTAATCGCAACAACACTGCAATTAGGTATGCCTTTCGACCAAAAAAAAAACACTGCAAGTAAGGTATATTAATATCTTACGATTTCGTTTAGCCATAGGCTAGGTTCATAGACCGTGATATTTCACATTAAATAAGTATGACCCATATAACACATAAATCCAGCCCTTTATTTGACTGATGCATGTTACTGATTAGGCATAACATATTAAGGATCAGTGCTTAAACCGTAAATTATTTGGACGAAGTGTATAGTGCATCGAGACTTCAAGTCAATATTTTATCGGCTTTTGTAGTTAATTGGAGGAAACAAACCTTTTTACCACTTTAAAATTTTTAATAGACAAGAAAGTATATATATTTATATATGTATGACAATTTATTATAAAATTTCAATCATTTATATATATATATATATAGTTATCATTTTTTTGTATGAGGTCCATTGGTTAAACTCGTTTTAGACCTCCTGTGATTCTTAGCACGGCTCTAACGGTGAAGAAGATCTTCATATTACACTAACGAGAGAATGAGGAATATGATTGGCGTATTTAAGTGACCCTTAGCGAGTTTTATAAATTTGTATGTACTCATAAACTAGTTACTAGAGGATAAAAGAAGTGTGACTGTATGAGTCACCCTCTTTTTTTTTTTTTGGTCAGAGTGACTTTAAATACAAAGCCAGAAGTTTGGGTTAAAGATCTTTACTTTGTTTACAATAATATTATTTACTGACCAAACTGTTTTAGTGATATTGACTTGACATCAAACAGCTACATTCCAATTTTTTCGTCCTTTCATAAATTTGGTTTTGAACGCAAAAGGGTTTTTCTGTCACTTGGATGAGTGTTTTGTAATTTTTGGTTCTCAGGGATGTGCATTCGGTTTGGATAAATTTTTGTGGTTTTAATTTTTGAAATCGGATTTGATAATCGGATTTCAGCTCAGATTCGGTTTTTATGCTTTCTCATAATCCTTGTTTTCTTCAACATAACTCTAACTTCGTCTTTTTGGTCTAACATTATTGAGTAATTTAACAATCATCAATACAAAGTACAATTATTTGGAAACTGGAAAACCTAATTTTTGTTTGTTCAAGATTTAATAACTTAAGAACAAAGTTGCACCAACACTAGCATTACAAAACAAGGCTTTTTGTTGTTGTAACTATATAATCAATCAAACATAGAAGATGGTTTCCAAACAAAAACCTTTGCTCGGATTTGTTTCTCGTTGTGACTACACACCAGTCTCAGGAAGAGAGTTTAGTTTCTCACTAGGTACAAAGTCAGCCAAGACCAGTCTACTACACCTTGCGTGACCATTCACAGCAGCGAAATGAAGCGCTCTCCTTTTAGCTAAATAATCAGCTCTTGTAACCTCGAGAAACAAGAGTTATAAGCCGATATCAGGAAACAAACCTGAATCAAACTGTATAGTTTTGTTTCAACTAGTGATGAAAACCAACTCACATTGCATCGAAAGAGCAGAAGTGTTTGCACAACTTCCCAATGTCCGTATCTACAGGCTTGCATCAATGCCGTCTGAAACAAGATTTGCAATCTCTCGTCAAGCATGAATCATACAAACGAAATCGATTTTTTTACTCTGTTAGCTCAAACTTAGTCAAAGATTTCACAAGTTATTACTGATATAAAATCCCCTAAATTAACTTAAGATACTACTGAAAGAATCGAACTTGAGTTTCACGAATCAGCTCAAAGTTAGTCAAAGGCTCAACATTTTCAAATCCCAAAATCCCATTTTTGTTTGTTCAAGATTTAATAACTTAAGAACAAAGTTACACCAACATTAGCATTACAAACCCTACACTCCTTTTTTTTTGTTAGCTGTTACTTAAACACATCAAACAACATCGCTAAGGGTTTCAGGCTTTTACCTTATATCTCCTTGAGAGCCTTCAAGACATCGACCATGGTTGGTCGATTAGCCGGCGTTTCAGCAATACATTGCACAGCAATCTGAAGCAGACGAAGCATAGAGTCTTTCAAAGCAACCGATAGAACCAGAGGGTCAAGAGCATCCACAGCTTTTCCTTTGTTAATCTTCTGAATCACCCAACCAACCAAGTTCCCCCCTTCACTCTCTTTAAAGTCTGGACCGGTCGGCTCTTTCCCCGTCACCAGCTCTAACAAGATCACTCCGAAGCTGTACACATCTCCTTTAGTCGTGGCTCGTGCGCTCTGACCGTACTCTGGAGGAATATACCCGAATGTCCCTGCGATGACTGTACTCACATGAGTCTCACACGCACTGATCAGTCTGGCTAACCCGAAATCCGCAACCTTTGGCTCAAACTCACTGTCTAAAAGAATGTTGCTTGCTTTGATGTCTCTGTGTATGATGTGTGGGTTGAAACCATGATGCAGGAAAGCTAGTCCTCTTGCAGCTCCAACCGCGATCTTGAGGCGTTTGGACCAGTCTAGTACCTCTAGAATCCCGGTTTGGTTCCTCAACCAATGGTCTAAGCTTCCATTCACCATGTACTCATAAACCAGAAGCTTCTCTTCACTGAAAGAGCAATATCCGAGCAACGACACCAGATTCTGATGCTTCACTTTCCCTAGAGTCTCCATTTCTGCCATGAATTCACGGTTTCCCTGTGTTTTGGCTTCGCTTAGCTTCTTAACCGCTACTGTTTTCCCACAGGGCAAACAAGCTTTGTAAACCGTCCCAAACCCACCGTCTCCTATGATGTTCTTCTTACAGAAATGATCGGTTGCCTCCACAATGTCTGCTAAACTCACCTTGAGAAGTGGTTGCTCGAACATAGCCACATTGATGCTTAATGGCTCCTTTGATCTGCTCCCACTTAAGAAATAGAGATTCTGATCAATGAACCCTTTTAACCTGCTTTCCTCCATTCCCTCTGGATCATCTCTCTGCTTCACTCTCTTTCTCATAACCCATCTGCGCAAAGAGAAAGCAGAGGCCAAGATGATGATCATACTCCCAATCGCGATTCCTGCAAGCCCCCAAGCACTCAGCAAATGCTTTCCATCAGTCTTGCAATCTGACCCAGTCACTCTTCCACACAACGCTTTGTTCCCAGAAAACAATGCCTTCGAAGGATCCTGGCAAACACCATCGCTTGGTACCTCGCCTTGCAGACTGTTCTTGGCTACATTCAAGAACTGCAGATTGGCCAATTCACAGATTTTTGTTGGTATATCTCCAGACAAGCTGTTCTCAGAAGCATCAAGGTACTCAAGCTGCATGAGATTACCAAGATCTGAAGGGATTTCTCCGGTGAAGTGGTTCCTGTGCAAATCCAAGTTAGTCAAGTATGACAAATTCCCCAATGATCTTGGCAAGCTACCCATGAAGAAATTATCACTGAGGTTCACTGTTTCAACTTTCCACGCCAATGAGCTGCAGAACAGATTTTCAATAGGACCTGAGAACATGTTCTGTTGAATGTAAAGGCCTACAAGGTTGAGCATTTGAGACAGTTCTGATGGAAGCTCGCCGCTTAGCTTGTTAAAACTCAAGTCCATGTGTGTCAGCTCTTTCAAGTTCCCAAGAGAAGCAGGAACCGATCCATCCAGCTTATTCTTGGTCAAGTTTAGCTTCACCAAGCTACCCAAAAGGCCAAAGCTTTCTGGTATATGACCATTGAGCTGATTATTAGCCAAGTTTAATCCCTGCAACTTAGGAGAGTGGCCCATCTCCTCTGGAATGGAGCCGGTAAGAACATTTCCAGATAGATCCAGTTTTGTGAGGTTAGTTAAACGGGAGAGTGAAGCTGGGATCTCTCCAGAGAGATGATTGTTGCTCAGCAAAATCTCCACCACTACCACACAGTCACCAAGTTCTTCAGGTATAGGACCAGTCAATCTGTTGTAGGAGAGATCAAATATCCCATGGTGCTGAAGAAAGCTCAGATCAGGAATGTCGGTCTGATGGAAATAAGCAGAAGGTTTTGATGGAATCGACCCCGAGAGATTGTTGTGAGAGAGAACCAGGCATTGAAGCTGAGCAAGAGCAGTGATCATGTCTGGAATCTGTCCTTGGAGATTGTTGTTGCCTAGGTCCAATGTAGTCAAAGAAGAACAGTCCCCGAGCTCCCTTGGTATCTTCCCCTGAAGCTTGTTTGAATTCAGATTCAAGACAGATAAAGAAGTCAGCTTCCCAATTTCTCTAGGGATTTCACCTTTGAGCTGATTATCACTGAGAACAAGCCGCTTCAACGAAGCTGCATTGCCAATCTCTGCAGGCAAATAACCTCCTAGACGGTTATAAGAAGCCGAAAACTCCATCAAGTCCGTTGATTTCCAGAGACTCACAGGGATTTCTCCAGTGAAGTTGTTGGAATCCAAGTCGAGAGCCATCAACGGAAGCTTGGAAATATACTCAGGTATAGAACCATTGATCTGATTGTTCATAAGAGACAGCTGTTGAAGATTGGTACATCCAACGAAGACCTCCACTATGTTTCCAGAAAGGAAATTCACGGACAAATCAATATCCTCCAACGCACCTGAACCACAAAGCTCCCGAGGAATCGAACCAGTTAACAAGTTGCTAGCGAGATTAAGATGCTTCAACATTGGACAATCTTCAATCTCACGAGGGATTTCTCCTGAGAAACGATTGCTAGCAAGGAGAAGCGAGTCCAATTCCTTCCATTTGCCGATCCAAGATGGTAATGGACCCGAAAGCTGATTCTTGTCAGCAGAAAACGCCAGCAAAGGAATCTCTGCTAGCTCCAATGGTAGAGACCCAGAGAGATCATTGAAGGAAAGCATTAGCGTCTTGAGATTCTTACACTTACCAATCTCTGGAGGAATCAGTCCGTTAAGTTCAGCGGAGACAAGATTCAGTATGCTCAGGTTCTGCAACTTTCCGATTGATCTGGGGATCCAACACTTGAGTGGGTTGTAAGAAAGGTCGAGCTTTGCTAAGTTTTTCAGCTTCGATATCTCGTCTGGTAATGGTCCCTTGAAGAAGCAAGATGGCGCAACAAAGTTCTTGAGCAACGAAATGTTGCCAATCTCCGGCGGGATTTGACCTGAAAATTGATTCATTCCCATGTAAAGATCGGAGAGGTTTCTCAATTTCCCAATCTCTGGTGGGATCATGCCGGAGAGCGAGTTGTTGGAGACATCGAGCGAAGACAGCGCCGGGAAGCTGAGGAAGAATGACGGAGGAAGAGAACCTGAGAGATGGTTGTCACTTATGTCAAGGTACAGAAGCCGAGGCAACTCGCCGAGTCGACTCGGTAAAAGTCCCGTCAGTGAATTTCCAGAGAGATCGAGGGTTTGAAGCTGTTTCAGCTTCCTGAGCTGCGGAGGTATTTCGCCGGAGAGGGAGTTGAGGCCGAGTCGAAGCGATATCAGATTCTGCAGCCTTGCAATGCCCTTCGGAATCTCGCCGGAGAGAGAGTTCTCCGAGAGGTCGAGGTCGGAGAGAAAGCGAAGGGAGAAGAGAAAAGGAGAGAGATTTCCTTTGAGAGACATGGAAGGTAGAGAGAGCGACTCCACTCGCCCGAAACGGCACGTTACGCCGACCCAATCGCACGAGGAAGACGAAAGGTTCCATGAAGAAAGGACTGTTGGGTTTTCGAGCGAAGCTTTGAAGGACATAAGAGAGCCCGTTTCTGAGCTTGTTGTGTCATCAATGGCAGACGAAACAGAGAAGAAGAAGAGAAACAACAGAGAGAAAACCATAAACGCCATGAAAACAAAACTTCTTTAGTGAGAAAGACCCAATTTTTTTTAGAAGAGAAGAAGATAAATCAAAGCCCCATTAAAGAGAGAGAAGCTTTTAGGCGCGAGGAAGATGAAGAAGAAGAGAAAGACAAGAGAGAGAAGAAACTAGTAATGCACGCAACTCACGTGACGTAGACCATTGATTTAAAAGTTTTTTTTGTTCTAACAATTGTTTTTAAAAGTTCGTAACGGCAATTTAATCCTTTTTTATTTAAATTTTGATAGTTCTTGTTTTGTTTGCGTGAGTATATATGAATAAGAATTTTCAGAATAGAAAAGAGGTTTTTGATGATGAGTTATTGAGTTAGATGAAGATGAAAGGCATGATGGGTCATAGAGTACGGCTAGAATCTTCAGAAATCATAACCACTGTACCATGAAAAAGCTGACGGGTTTGGTCTACTCAAAAGTTGTGTGGTGAAATTGTAAATCTCAATTTTTGATGTTTTTACTTTAAAAAAAAAGAAGCTGGTGAATTAATGTTAATTTCAATTAATGTGATCTCCGATAAGGCTGTAAGTAAACCAGCTATATGATGATAAAGATGGGCTAGTTCAACAATTATATTTTGTTGGGAATTGTTGCATTAAGTTAATACTACTAATTATTCTATCCGTTTCACAAAAAGTGTCGTTTTAATGTTTTATTTTTGTTTTACAAATAGTATCGTTTTATGTTTTCAATGCATAATTTTGAACAAAATTTCAATTTTAACCTTATTGTTTTAGTGTATTAATTAGAGAGAGAAAAATTGTTTAGTTTATTAATAAAGGATAATATAAAAAAATTTAATAATTTTCTTAATATGTGTGAAATGTGTCAAAATAACACTATTTGTGAAACAGATGGAGTATTGATTTGTTTACTTTACTCTTTGTTTACTGGTTTGAAAATGTACTTTTGGTTATATTCATTACAAAACAAAACAAAATTGTACAGTGAACACATAAACCCACTTATTTTGCATGTTTTGTAAACTTATTTAAGTAAATTTGTTTCCGAGTTTTGAAGGTGAAAGAACAATGAAAAGGGGTTAAAAATTAAGAAAATAATAAAAACGAGGTAATGGTTTGGTCCCCCTTTATAAAGTTCCAAACAAAAATATAAAAGGGCAGAGGAGAGAACAGAGTTCCCCACATGACTTATTTCCCTTTTGGGAATGTTAGAAGCTTTTCCCTTTGGGATCTGTTTCCATTTTCTAAACACATAAATACTTGCCTGATCTATATCCATTTCTCATATTGCAAATGTTTTAAATCTTTAAATAGTACTAAACCTAAAATTTATGGTATTCTTGTAAGTTTTGGTTTTATTATAGTATTTCTGGAACAAAAACTTAGGTTTGGAATACTTTAGGGTGTTTATCTATAATCTTTCAAATCCTCGGAACAATACTTAAAATTTGACCATTGCATTCTATAGTATCTGAAGTCGCAATGGTGCACCACGAGTATATAAGTATGAGATATATTTTATGTACAAATTGTGAATGTGATTAATTGCAAGGTTAGTAGGGCCTCTCTTACTAATAATTTACAGTAGATTCATTACAAGTTTAAACACAGTTACACAGATCAACAAAGACAAAAACAAAAATCAGCTGCTACATTACAATATATGGATCATGCCATACTAATAAGTTAAAAGAAAATAATTATAATTGAATTTATGAACTCATGCAGACGAGCTGCGCAAATGAAGATTTCGAAGTAGCAAAGCCGAAAATGGGAATGTTTTTGAAATGGGTGCATCACAAGAACCAAACCACTTTGAGTCCAATTAATTGAGTGTCAGTTTCTTTTGATCCTTTCTTTTTTTCTTTTCTTTTTGATCCAAGAAATAATTAAATTATAGTATTAACAGCAAAGCTGAGGTTGAAAACGACGTGGATTTGTGTCGTCAGATTTTTCTCATGGGAACCAGAAGAACTAAAGAAAAAAACATTAATTTCTGAAGCTAATATTCCTTTAGATTTGTTTGACTTCTCTTCGGGTTGAAAATTATAAGAAAGTCTCAATGTTTCATCAAATGCTACAATCCATTACAGTAAAAAATACGAAGATTTCGCAAAACGACCACATCATTATGATGATAATTACAAATCTTCCACCATAATTTACATCTGAAGCCTCTCAAAAGTGAAAACAAACCTAAGAAGACTCTGTGTGGTGGCTCATCTCGATTAAAAAGAAAGAAATGAGGGAGATATAGTCTCTCTCTCTCTCTCTCTCTCTCTCTCTCTCTCTCTCTCTGTACATAGAAATGTTTGTGATCAAGCATTGATCTCGGAGTTGCATTGGTTCTCTCTGCTGCAGCTTCTTCTTCCCCAGAACATGCTTGAGCAAGTGGTTGTTTTTCCAAGTCTCTGCCCTTCTTCTATCTTCTCCTGCTCAGTTGTTGTTCGCGGAGGAGAAGATTCGTCGTGTTCTTCGCTATGTCTCTCTGTTCCATGAGTCTCAAAGTTTGGACATGTCCCATCGTTGCAGGTGCACATTGGAATGTTGACTGAAGGGAATGGGCTACATGTTACCGGACAGAACATATCAGATGAAACCGAGGCTGCCCGGGTCTTGCTACGCTGTTGCTGTTCTGTTGTCGGTGACGATTGATCTGTTGTGTCTCCCGTGTGAAGCATACACGGCGCGCAGAACCCAAGTGACATAGGTAACTTCATTTCTCTGGCCAGGGAGCTTGGGAGTCGTTTAAACGACACTATTCCGTTTCTGCAAAGAGGACAAGGAATTGATCCGGGCGGCCCAACTGTCACCGAGGGAACATTGCTCGATGAGCAAAGATATAGCGCGCATCTCACACATAGCTGATGGTCACAACCTGAAACACAAAACCCGCGACTTTGTTTTTAAGTTAAGGATCCTTTAAAGGGTATAACGAGAGTTTAGACCGACCTTCAGCAGCAACAGTGCATATCCGTTCCAGGCAAACCGCACAGATATCGACCTCATCTGTGATGGTTGCGGACTGCAACCCGAACTCTCTGCAGGCAAAAACAAGAAGAAAGTAAGTCATATTGAGGCCATAGGCTTGGATCGTCAGAGTTTGGCCCTAAGAACTCGATGAAGGTTTCTTCATTACCTTGCAATGTTGAGTATACTCAAAAGGGGCAATGATAAATAGTTGGAATGAGGAAACCCTGGAATGACGACATCAGAATTTGGCGAAAGCAACGGTTCTAACCAATGACGACTCCACATCCGTGCTATGTCGATAGGTAGCCACCTACAAACATATTTATCAACTCAAATATTTCCCCGAAACTGGTTTTCAACACGGAGCAAAACATTAGAAGATTGTGATGGAATCATTTACCCATTGCAGTTCAATGTCATCCTTCTAGCGCCTCTTGCAAGGAGAATCTATGGAGAACACACAGAAAGTGGAGATTCTCACAACTCGTTGTGTCGAAAATACAGAAAAAACAAACAAACAAAACACTTACTAGTGTTCTTACCTGACAACATTTCAGATTCCCACCACAAGCGGCATAGTGCAAAGGCGTGCTTCCGGCTCCTGAAACAGTAATTAAGACCAAGATTGTCATCTTGGGAGCACTATAAAAAGAATCCTTTAGTCAAGAAAAAAAAATGGCGGATAGAGAGCGGATACCAATCATGTCCATTGATGTTCCATAATGAAATGTCACAACGGAAACATTCGCTTCAAGATCAAGCAAAAGCTGCACACAATCAAATAATCCATTCAAGGCAGCCATGTGAAGAGCTGTGATTCCACCGTCAGCCGCCCTATTCACAAATTTAGACAATGCGCTGCACCAGAAGACAATAATTTTTGTTGTTGTTGGAACTATATAATCAATCAAACCCTTAAAAACATAGAAGATGGTTTCCAAACAAAAACCTTTGCTCGGATTTGTTCCTCGCTGTGACTACACCAGTCTCAGGAAGAGAGTTTAGTTTCTCACTAGGTACAAAGTCTGCCAAGACCAGTCTAATACACCTGGCGTGACCATTCACAGCAGCGAAATGAAGCGCTGTTCTTCCAGCTAAATAATCAGCTCTTGTAACCTTGAGAAAGAAGAGTTATAAGACGATATCAGGAAACAAACCTGAATCAAACTGTATAGTTTTGTTTCAACTAGTGATGAAAACCAACTCACATTGCATCGAAAGAGCAGAAGAGTTTGCACAACTTCCCAATGTCCGTATCTACAGGCTTGCATCAATGCCGTCTGAAACAAGATTAATTACCCAACTTAGCGTATTCCTAGATTTTACTGGATTTGGAATGGATATATGCATTTACATTAGCAGGTTGATTTTTTCATCTGATAAATCATTTTTTTAGCCATGGATTTGCAATCTCTCGTCAAGCATGAATCATACAAACGAAATCGATTTTTTTACTCTGTTAGCTCAAACTTAGCCAAAGATCTCACACGTCACTACTACTACTGATACAAAAATCCCTAAATTAACTTAAGATACGTAAATTATCGAACTTGAATTCACGAATCAGCTCAAAATTAGCCAAAGGCTCAACATTTTCAAATCCCAAAATCCACTTGAGAAAACTGAATCTCGAATACCTGGCCGCAATAATTTCTCGAATTGACATCTGCTCCGTTCTCGAGCAACAACCCCACGATCTAACGATGGACAAAGAGAGAAATCAATTTTAAGAATTTGGAAAATTTAGCGAAATTAGTATGGAAAGGAAATGAAACCTCGTTATGGCCTTTGGCGGCGGCGAAATGCAACGGAGAATTGAGACCACCGAAGGTAGAATACTTGGCGAGGCAAGGATTGCAATCGAGGAGCATCTTCGCCTCCACGTAATCACCATCTCTCGCCGCCGACACCAATCTCTCGCCGGACGCCGAACATCCAAACGAATTCCCCATTTCTCTCTCTCTCTCTCTCTGCTTCAGATGAGAATTATCTTACTTCTCTTTCTCTCTATCTCAAATTCAATTGGATGTGACCAAAAATTAGGTCAACCGTCGTGGAAAGATACAGAGAGGAAAGAATCCGGGATTAGATATGATACTGAAACAGCACGCGAACTCTCTCTCTCTCTCTAAATTTGTCCGTATGAGACAAAAAGAAAGACAAGGAAGATGCAGGCGGAACATAACCTGAATTTCCGATTTTGTCCCTAAATCTCCTCCCTTTGCTTCGTCGACTTCCCACTTTCACTTGTCCCGCTCAGCCACGTGGCGTCTTTTCTAATACATCTTCGAGATTGCTTCTTTTTAAATTACAACATGAGTTTGCTGCATGTTCTTCTTATATTTTTTGATAATTTCCCTTTTTGTCAAATCAAAAAATTATTTTCAAAAATTGAGCTGTTAAAAGAAGAAGAGTTTGTTCATTTGCTTTATAGTATACGTACTGTAGTTTGTTATCTATAATAATCTGATGTCGATTGTTTGACCAAAAAAACAAAAAAAAAAAATCTGATGTCGATTATATATTACGTTATAGCAATTTGGTCATATTGATTATTTTAGTGACCGTAAATTTTTATTTTCATTCGCCAACTATATTTGATTATCCTGTGAACCAACCTATGAAAAATTATCATCGGATACAAATCTTTGTTAATTATCTACAAAAACTATCATACGACGGCATAAGGCCGTCTTTTAGCACGTCGAAGTGGAGCAATTGAACATGACTCCGATTTATGATGTACTCGGTTTTTACCGCTTTCTAACATATGTGTTTGTGTTGGTTTTGAGTCATTTATAGAGTTAAAGTGTGTTTTTAGAGTTTTTTAGTCTTTTATCGAATCTTTACAGGTTTTACGTTGATTTGGAGGAAAACAAGGCGTTTTGGTTGCAAAAGGTGAAACTGGAAATACAGAGTCATGCATAAGCGTCTGAAATTTGGCATTCGTTGAAGGTCTTTCCACCAATGGATCAAGCTGATATTTTGACACAAGATAGAGCTGTGAATTAGCTTTCGTTTGCAAGTGGTTTGAAGAAAATCCAACAGTGCGATAAAAAGTTATGCTAGTTTTTGTGAAGACAGACCAGTCTGGCGAGCAGAAGAAACATGTGCAGAACGGAGAAACACGAGCAGGTTCGATCGATTGATCTCCAAAAGGATCGATTGATCCTTTTCTTCAAGAATTCCAGAATCAATTTCGATCGATCGATCGAAATAAGGATCGATCGATACGACCCCTGACGAAAAAATGCAATTTTGGACTTCCTATTTTGTCTTGGAATCATCCCAACTCGACCTAATTCGACCCAAGACCTATTTATACTTATTTGTAAGCCACTTTTGAGGCTACGCTTTATTTTATTCATCAGACAACTTCTGGCTTTTGGCACTTGTAAGATTTGGGGAGACGAATCTCTAACTCACATACCGGAGAAGATTTTTGAACCCTTTTGGATTTTATTCTTATTTGATTATGAATTTCTTTTCATCTTTCTGTGTTTTCTCTGTTTCCATGTCTGAGTAATCTTCATGTTAGGTTTTTAGGGTTTCAAATGATTTTCATGAATCACTTAAACGGATCTGTTAGAATAGGAAATTACATAGAGTTCTTCATCTATTGTTGAGTTTAAGGCTTAGACTAGATTGATCACTTAGTTTATGATCTTATGATTAATCTATTCATCAAAAATGTTTTAGATTTCCTAAAAGAACTTAGATGAGCAAATTGTCCTTAGCCAACGAAAGCTGATGCTAAGACGATTTGTGAACTTATCAAACCTGAACTTTAATGCGTGCCTAGAATTTTAAGGTCAAACAACGACAGTTTAGATTCTTAGGTTGATTGGCATAGTAGTTAGTGCCACGACAGTGGGCTAGCTAGACTTTCATGTTTGAGTTCGAGAACGGTTCTTAATTCATTCCTTGTTCAATAATTTGTTAAGTGAGTCTTGATTTCCTGCGAATTACCTGAAGATCTAGCGTTTTTCCTTATTGAATTTACATCGTTTAATTTGTCATTCTTAGTTTTAAAAGATACAAAACCACAAACAATTGTCATTAGTCTTAGCTTTAGTTTCTTTCTACATTCTCGTAGTGTTTCATTTGGTCTATGTAGATTTGATCCCTACAATACTACTTCGTTAGCTGTACTTTTGCAGTAGTTACAGTTAAATTCTGAGTGTATCAACTTAAAAACAAAAAAAATCTTTAAAAAATTTCAACAAAATATATAAATTAGGGCATACATTTTTCTAAAAGTTCATTTTATCATATTCAATATATCTTTAATAAAAATTTTGAACAAACCTACAAATAGTTGAGACGGCCTTGCGGCGGCCTAATCTTACCATTTAGAGCCAGTAAAAACATCACACACACAAAAAAAAAAAAAAAAATTAGACCAAAAAAAAAACATCAAAATTTAAAACCCTTTTCTCAAAAAAAAAAAAACATCAAAATTTAAGACAGAAGCATAAAAACTGTTTATTTGATATCTCTTAACGATCGGCATAATATGGTTCATAGAAAAAAGGTCCATTTCCAAACTTCCAAAATCCAAACAACGACAACGGCAGAAAAAAAAACCAAAGGCCATGAAGCTTCAACGGAGGTTCAAGCTCACCGGAAGGGCATTTTGGACATTTCCTAAAGTACTAGTAACCATCTCCTCCAGATAATTCACCAGATAATTCGGTCTCGTGACCATGGCTTGGTCGGCGATGACCTGGCATCCAGCCGACACAACACATTCTTCTTGTCCGCATGGAACTATCGTGATTCCGCACGGCAAAAGTTGGACGCCGGAAAAATCTCCACCGTTGATTACAGCCGCAAGAGACGGCGCTTCTACGTAAGAGTGGATTATCATTGCTGCTGATGCCTCAAAGTATGTTTCTTGAATCAGACACCACTCCTTAGAACCATTGCGCTGCAATGTAAATTAATCTCTGTTTATACATGCTCTATAACCAGAACCGGTAGAAATAAACCGGATGAAATCATGTACCTCGATGCTGAAAACAGAGACTTCATTCCCTGGATTACGGCTTCTGTTGATACGAATCACTTCTTTCATATCTCCAAGGGACAGTAGATAATTCCACATGTCTTTCTTTTTCGCACGGTTGATTAAACCAAAGATTGTTTCTGGTTTAGCTTGCATTCTTGCCAAACCGGTAGCGCTGACCAAAACGCAAGGGACCCCACTCACGTCCCGGCTCTCTCGGGTGAACACGCTGATGTTATTGACCGGAAATAATACCGTACGGAGCCGTTTCCACTTTTGTCCGGTTACCCCGTGTACTCCGGTACAGAATAAGTAAACCATAAGCGTTGATAGGTTAAGCAAGTTGGTATGACAGATCGGGCCGAACACTGCACAACAAGAGTTAAAACCCGGTTAAGTATAAAACCAAACCAAATTTGATAAATAGATGGAAAAACAAAAACAGAATTTTCATTACTGTGGATATGGTGACCGATTGAAGGAATCGAACTTAAACAAGTGTTGTAGAAATGCCTTTGGAGAGCAGCGAGCCATCTCTGAGCACCAAATCCTGAATTAGGATTAACAAGGTAAGGCCTGGACTGGTTTATGACTACTTCTTCCTTATAAACCCAATGGTCGAGAATGGTTACCTACATTTAATAAACGAATCAGATCAAAAACCTATCACTATATATATATTTAAGCTCAATTGAAATTGAAAGCTACCCTCGAGACACCATTGGTTACATGCTGCACAAGATATCCAGAAGGAAATCTCATAAAATGAGGGCGAAAACGTCGCGCATAGGAGCTGAAATACACAGAGATATCCGCGATAACCCATGTATCGTTCTCTATTTGCTTGGAGCATAGAAGAAGTTCCACATTCCGGGTTTGAATTATTGGGGTGATTAGTGGCATAAAATCCATATTTATCTACGTACATATAAAACAATATTAATAAAATACCACTAATTATATCATTTATCACAGTAACACTATCATCTGAAAATTGATAAATACTTCAAAGTTTTTGTACCATTAGAAATTCCTGGTGCTGTGATTCCGTAGACACGGCTGCGATAATCGATGGGAAGATTTTTGGCCAACGTTCCTAAACAAAAGATAATAACAATTTTCTTTATATATATAGTAAAAGGATATTATATATTCTTATATAAAGTCTGGTTTGTGACACTTACAAGATCCATAAGATTTCTGACAAGTGATGAAGCATCAGAGGGAATTAGTGCAGAAGCTCTTGAAGCCTCGTGTACAAACCCAGGGGCGTTTCTTGCGTACCAAGGAAAGAATTTAGAGTAGTATTCATTGAGATTCAACCTCTCGTTTGTCCACATCGGAGTCCCATGCCTCGCAAGAGAAACAACTTCTTCCAGCGATAGTGCGGTCATAACCGCCACTCTGTAAAGCCAAGCCGAAGATGAAGCAGCGGAGGGAAATAGGCTTCTGTACAAAGTCAATCTTGCGATGAAACAAGCGAGTGTCTCGAGCTTTGATCGGAGACGAGCGTTCTTGAGACGTAGCTCATTCTCCTCATCAGGCACGAGATCTGTTGGAATGATGGCTCCATTGCAAGATCTGCAGATCGATGGAGAGGCCATGGCCTGAATCGTGGTTGTGTTCTCTCCTCTCAGCAACTCGTTCTGTTGCTGTAGAAGAATCCCCGTTCGACTATGATGGTTCTGGTTCATACTTTTATAGGGAAGGCAAAAACATTTATTAGTTAAAGAACAAAGGTTTTTTTTTTTTCACCGCCAAGTTAAACCCCCCTTCTTTCAGGACATCTTATAAAACTTATCGACAAACACGTTCGAAACCGTATATCAACGATCCGCGTTATGGGTTATAGAAAATTTGAGGGTTCCCTTAAATTCTGGTTTGACACGGCAGGTCGTCCCTTCCCTAAATCATATGAAACATATGTTTTAGGCCACATTTAAATATTACTTAAGTTGAGGCCACATTTTGTGAAGTGGAATATCGTTGACTCCATTTTCCTTTTGGAAAGACATCTCTTGCTCCAAACATTTTCTCCATATTTTTCTTTTTTCCTTATTTTACATTTAATAGTTTTCGTTTTTTTTTTTCTACTTGTAATTATTCAGAGAAGATTTATTTGATCATATTTCTTTCTCATAACAAAGTAATCATATTTTCAAAATAACTAAACAAATACTAGAATATAAATTTTCTATAAAACTAAGCAAAATACATAGTAAATTATATATATATATATAAACATTTTTTGTATTATACAGTTTAAACTTTGTAGTCACTAGTTATATTTGTATAATTTTTTCCAAATTTTGTTTTATTATATATAT
>PKMM01004794.1:271264-291885 GCA_002933915.1 Eutrema heterophyllum | reverse complement strand
CTGGTTTTAAAATACTTCTTTTTTAAAAAATATTTCTTTTTCTAAAATATATTTCTTTTTAAAAATATTTATTTATAAAGTTTTTTCTATATTTGATCTTTGAATTCCATATAGTCAAAGGAAAACAAAAAACTTTTATTTTTATTTTTTAAAGATATTTATTTTTTTTAAAAATTTCCATATTTGATCTTTTAAAATATTTCTGTTTTAAAAATATTTATTTTTTCTAAAATATATTTGTTTTAAAAAATATTTAAAAAAAAATATTTCTATATTTGATTTTTAAAATATTTATTTTCTTACAACCAAGTTAAAAAAAAACTCATGATTGCAATTATTCTTTGTTTTATTTTCCTCGAACAAAAAACAATTTAAAATTTAGTTAAAAAAAAACAATTTAAAATCCATCCAAACGGTCCAATGAAACCTTTTTTTTTTTTGTCGACATTTCTATTAAAGCCCAGAATGGGCAGAGTTACAAGGTGGATTGGAGCCCAACCACATCTTAAACACCCAATTGAAACATTGCTACGTAATACAAAAACGAGTAATGCAAAAATAGTTTTATGTCACATCAAAACTTTAGCGTGAAATGCAAAAATGAGTACAACATATTATACACATGTAATTGTTTCATTGGATAATAGAAACCCACTTTCTCACCCACTCTCAAATAAGGTTTTAACCCTTTCTTACCGCCTTCAATCGCAAAACCCAACCAAAAAACAATAAACAATTACACAGCGAGAGAGAGAGAGAGAGAGATCACTAATGGCCGTAGGAGATGATCTGGAGAACCGAATGTCGGCGAAGGATCGAGGGATCGGAAGCAGAGGCGGTGACCGGAGTGGAATCGGACCGCCGCCTAGGCCGGCACCGTTGGTGTATTCTGAATTTAGCGATGACGCGTTGTCGTCGCAGTGGACGTCGTGGCTTGTTCCGATGTTCGTTGTGGCTAACGTGATAGTCTTCGTCGTTGTGATGTTCGTCAACAACTGCCCGAAGCATCCCGAGTCTCATGGTCCCAACCGGCACTGTGTCGCCAGGTTCCTCGGGAGGCTCTCGTTCGAGCCTCTCCGCAGTAATCCTCTCTTCGGTCCGTCTTCTCGCACGTACGTTTCATCCGAATTTTGCGGTTCGTTTTTCGAATTGGTTGCAATGTTGATTTATGGTTCTTATTGCTGGTAAATCGCCGTTTCAGAATTTTGTGAATCCTCATTTTGTCGGTTACAATGATTTGAATTTATGTGTTTAAGAGATCGGATTCGAAATCCTGTAGAATTTTGAGATGCAAATGATTGAGTTTTGTGTCTTCCAAATACAACATTTTGACATCATTTATGTTTGATTCATACTTGAAGATTGGAGAAGTTAGGATCACTTGATTGGTACAAAGTTGTGGAGAAGCATGAAGCTTGGCGTCTCCTGACATGTATATGGTTACATGCCGGTGTTATTCATCTTGCAGCTAATATGCTAAGCCTCGTCTTCATCGGTATTCGCCTTGAGCAGCAATTTGGTTTCGGTATGCATTCCTTTTCCTCAATTACTCTGAATAGATTGTCAATCGTTTGAAAATGTTTGTCATCAAGTTCAAAGATGACATCAAGTGTTAAAAATCTAGTCATCAAGTTACTGTGTTCTGAATTTGAAGTTAGGATTGGAGTTATATACCTATTCTCAGGAATGGGAGGATCCATACTGTCCTCGCTGTTTATCAGAAGCGGTATCTCTGTTGGAGCTTCTGGTGCCCTTTTTGGCCTCCTTGGCTCAATGCTTTCCGAACTTCTCACTAATTGGACAATCTACTCTAACAAGGTTAATCTCTCAACCCTAAGATAGTGTTAGCAATCTGTTTTTCCTTTTGAAAATGCTAATAATTCATGTGCCTCTAGGTACAATTTCTGATCTGAACATGGAAGGTTAAACCATTTGTGATTTCGGGTTAATGACTTTGTTTTCTTTTTTGGGGGCACAAGTACAGATCGCGGCATTCTTGACGCTTTTGTTTGTCATTGTGATAAACCTGGCTATTGGGATCCTACCTCACGTTGATAATTTTGCTCATGTGGGTGGATTTCTCTCGGGGTTTCTCCTCGGTTTTGTTCTACTGGCTCGTCCCCAGTTCAGGTGGTTAGCAAGAGAGCATATGCCACAAGGCACACGTCTGACATCCAAGTACAAGCCTTACCAATACCTATTGTGGCTCCTATCTTTGGCTCTATTCATTGCCGGGTAAAGTTTGCATTGCCAAGAATCAACCACTCTCTTATTTCAATGTTAAATCCCAATGTAAGAAATTATGCGAATGTTTGTGGGCGTTTGCGCAGGTTCGTGGTGGCGCTGCTGATGTTGTTCCGAGGAGAAGACGGGAATGATCACTGCAGCTGGTGTCGTTACCTGCGCTGTATTCCCACCTCAAGATGGAGTTGTTAAGGCGCCTGATAAGTAAAGCAACATGTTTTACTTTGTAAATGTATAGGTACGTTTATCATTTCCTTTGATAGTGTTTCAGGAGATTATGTGAGTGTGTATGACTGTCTTTTTACCGTGAAAGAAAAAAGAGAAAAATAATTTGTTTAATAGGAAAGGTTATCAATCAACTCATGGCTCTAAGTTGTGATTCCCACGTCTTGACTTGACATCACTACAAATTATTGAAGTTTTTTTTATCAGACAAGTGTGGACCCCTATCCATAGACGTAGCTTGTTGGTACGAGATCTGTACCGTAGGATACAGTCAAAAGAAAATACAGAACAGAGATTGATCACTGTCTGTACTTGTGTGTCGAAATCTAATTTACACATTCCGCTCACTTTTTTGTTTTTATCATTTCGACTACTAAAACAAAATAGGATCAGAATTGCGAAACGAAGAATACATCTTCGATTTCTCACTTTGGTTTCGACCTAACTGATCAGAAACTCCACCATAACCTGTGATCCCATTATCCGAACGCTGATCAAACGATCGCTCTGCAGCTGCCGTGTAGTAGTAATACTGTCCCTGCACTGACCTCTTGTAGCCACTCTCTGAAGATAACTCTTGTAGCCTCTGTCTTGGGGCGCTTTGCGACCGGACTTTTGCTCTGTAAGACTCAGTGTTAGCCATGTAGTTAGGGTGATACCCGGAATAGTACTCGTATTCGCTTCTCGTAGGCGTGAACGGCGTTCTTTTCCTTGAACCGCCACTGCTGCTTCCTGGTCTAGACCGTACTTGTGGACTGTTATCAACACTTGTCGGGACCATAAGAGATCCTCTATTCCTTGGTGACTCCTTGTGGTGGGAAGGGAAGTGAGGCTTCCAAGTGTCGACTTCTAGGATCTTGTCATCATCTTCGTTGTAGCGCGGTGCGTTCCATAGAGTTTCCTCTGTCCTCCATTGGTCTAATAGCCGGCTCGAACCCATCTGGGAACGGTGGTTGTGGTGGTGGTCCATGGCAATGACTTTGCTGTATTCAGCCTCCGATACGCATCGTGCGTGGAAAGATTGTGGGGAAGGAGGAACCATTAACATTGTCGAATGGAATGAGTCTGAAACGTGAGAAGAACGCGATGCTCGAGCGCGAGCTTGGAGCCGAACCAGCGTTTGCATCCGACGCAGCATATCAGCCGTTTGTTTCCTCACTATGTGTCCCTTCACTAACGCTTGAAGCTTCACTAACGCCTTCAATGCTCTTAACGCCCTCCTCGCCTGAATTAAAAACAATCTTACTATACAAATAAAATACCTACTTCATACCAAAAGGAGATGCAAGAAAATTGACAAAGGAATATTAAATCTACTTTTAATTTCCCAACTAGTTTCATTTGGTTACACCTAATTAGTTTTCGAACCAATAAGATTAGAGAATCTTTAAATCCTTTAACAAAAAAAAGATTAGAGAATCTTTAAATTATGTGTGTTTGAACCACGTAACCTATCAAAGTATCATTTGAAGAAAAAAAAACTAATCAACATTTAAAAATAAAGGTTGCAATTTTGATAATAAAAAGGATGCAACTTTCAAGCTCATAAAGCTTAAAAACCCATCTGTAGTTCCACTTTTTTTAGTAAACGAAAGGGATAAAAAAAAAAAAATGAACTTGACACCTTCTTTTCTTATATGGTTTACTTACTCGAAGGATTGGTTTTTTAAAATTCTGAATTTCGTACTCGTAGATGAAAGGATAAGCGCTAAAGCTAAATCCGGTTAGGTAAGATATTGTTTGAGATAATATATGCATATTTTTGAGACCAAAATGGGAATTTTTATCTATAGTACCCGAGACCATTAAATAATGTCGGTAGAGAATCGTATCGGTTTCTAGCAAGTCTACATTTGTCTCTTTTCATAGTATTTTTCGGGGACCAATACAAATTATGCTCATCCTTTCTAGTTTTCAGTAATTGTTTAAATTTGTGGTTAAGTAGAAAAATCAACATCAGACAGCTATTTCACACTTGGCTCCTAAATTTTTTTCTTTTCAAAACATAATTAAAGATTCAAATTTCGAAATTCGGTTTAAAGATATTAATTTAGGGAAGTAACTAACCAAGTAGCCACGGAAAGCTGATTGAATCTTCATCGCCGCTACATACTCTTGAGCCCACCGGCGATTATTCCGATTGGTTTGAGTTACCGACGAGGTTCTACCGCCACCTCTTCCGGTGAGTTTCACAACCTCCGCCGCCGCATGAGCAGCCGCTAGTGCCGCCTCTGCCACCGCGGCGGTGGCAGCCGCGACGGCTATCGCATGCTTTTCGGCGTCCAAGCTTTCTTCATCGGCACGTCTCCTGCTTGGATGAGTAGACGACGCCGATGAAGCCGTCGCCTGATTTGAGGATCTGGTGGTGAAGCTCCATTTTCGTCTGTTGTTTTTCGTCGGTGCTACTTTCTCTTGCCTCTTACTACCGAACAGTCGTCCGAAGAAACCCATAGTTACTTCATTGCCGGAAAATTACCAGATAGTTTGTCGGAATTTTTTTCGCTTGTATTTTTTTTTTTTGGGGACAAGTCTGAAAAAGAAGAAGCAAATTAAGACAATTGGGAATGGAGAAGCTCAAAATGAGCGTAAGTTATGAGCTTGAAAAAAGTTATGCGCGTTGTTACACGCGTTACAAAAAGGCCGATTTGACCACGCGTCGATACAAGTCAATGGGTCTGTGGCTCCGGTCCACTCCAAACCAAATCTTTGGTTTGGTTCAAACTTCAAACCAACGAGATTATATCATTCTTCTTTTCATTTTCCTTGCATTATTTTATTTTGTTTTGTCAATGTGATTAATTATTTTATTGGTAGTTTTCACTTTTCAAAATTTGAAAATAAAAATTTGAATTGAGTTTTGCCTGAAGTTGCATATGTAACAATACCACGCCGATTATAAAAGCAAGTCTATAATGATGCCAATTACAGAAAATATATTCCAATAATAAATAGTAATAATGGTGAAAACGATATTCAATAGATCTGTCATAAGTATTGAACAAACCCGAACAGCGGACCCAATTCAAAAAGAAAAGAAAATAAGAAACCAAATCGTAGTAGTTTATTTCTCATTATTTTCTAATTATTTTATTTTATTCGCCTTGTCTTTTGCAGACCAAACTCCCCAAATCCTCGGAACTGACCGTTGCTGAAACTAGGCACTTATATGGTTATACCTGCACAGTTCACAAAACACGGTCCACAAAAATATAACGACAAAAAACAAACACTACTATCGAACTACAAATCTATCATTTCATTCATATATTATTAGATAGAATAATCTAAACATAAAGGTTTAATGGATTGATCTTAATTACCACAATCAAAAGAGGGGAGGTTACAAAGAGAGGTAAGTGTGGTAGCTGCTCGAAGAGCGTTACATAGACAATCTTTGTTAGTTGATTGGAGGGCAGTGCAACAATTGGAGTTCGGGGCTGGATTGACCGCACCAGGCAGAACCAACGGCGCACATACCTGCATATTGCTCAGACTGTCTCTGCATTCTTGGGCTCCAACCTTAGGTCCGGTCTCTAGAGCCCTCATGGTCAGAAACATCACAATGAGAATAGCTGCAAAGGATTTGAGAGATTCCATTCTATTTAGATATTATCTATTTTATTTTTTTTGTTATGTTTTTAACTTTTGGATCGGTGGATTCAGTCTATATTTATAGAATGTATATATAGTTTTGAGCTTTGAGAATAATTAGATCATGAAGTGAGATGATGCTTTCCATGATCTTGGTCTAGTTACTTCATAAGTTTTGCATGATAAAAACTACTAATAGCTAGGGGAAAATAATAACAAAGGGTGTGACGGAGTGAGTTTCTTTTATAGAATAACTAGTATATAAAATTAATTTATGATTTATAAATAAAATTAAAACATTGTGAATCAAATCTTTTAAACATCATTTATCATATTTTTTTTTTGTGGAAAATCAAAATCGACATTAGTAACTCTTACTAAATTTTCACCCGAAAAAATAATATTGTACTAAACTTTGGAAACTCATGAACCAAAAGTTTGTGGTAATTATAGAGGATATATATAAGGAGTTGAGATCAATATATGAGTTAGTATCGTTAAGTATTTTTCCGTTATCTAAATCTTTTTTTTTTTTTTTGCTATGAATGTTAATATCATATAAAATGAAATGTTAGATCTTACAAAGCAAAATCTAGAACTTACTACCTTGGCATAAAAAAGAAATAAAAAACAAGGGAGCAAAATACAAATTGAAAAGAAACCAGAGCTCTCAAAATCAACGAAGTACATTAGATTTGTGTAATTTCTTCTGTCTTCTTGCGGTAATCGTATTGCGTATCTCTTGATCGATGCGTTTGTAAATTACCAATGCAGGGGTCGAGATGTGGTTGTGTAGAACATCGTTACTGTGTTTCCATAAGTGGTAAATGGTTGCCTGAGCTGCTAGTTTTTTAAGAGTTGAACATCGTTATCTAAATCTCTAATCCATATCTATATATTTATTACTCGATCTCCAGCATAAATCGCATTAATTATGTTTAACTATGGATCTTTCTGGCATCCGTCTTAAAGATTCTTACATGCTTTAATTAAGACTCAATCACGACAGCAAGCAATTCAATGATATAGTACGATACATAGAAAGAAAAAAAATCATGCCAAACAAAAAAACCAAGGAAAATCCATTTCCCAAATATCATATAACTTGAATAAATATAAAAGATGGGTGATTCCCAAAGTTGTGGTGGATACAATTACTTATTCGGTGAAGCTGATGAAATCACCAAGAGAATAGAGGAATATCGCAGACAACATGGTAGAAACGATAATTCTCCACCGCTCGTATCGCCGGAGCATTTGTCCGAAAACATTTCTCCTACGAATAATTATTATCGGCCTCAAAACCAACCTACCATGTCTATACCTTTTTATTCCATTTCAGCGGAACATCATTCTTCACAAGACATTTCTCATATGATTTATCATCATCAATTTCAAAATCAATGTCCAAGAAATTGGTGGGAAGTCTGGAGACCAAGACCCAGGCCGATGCCATTAATTAACACGCTTCCTCCTTCAATTTCAGGTCTATCATTTTATGCAGTTTTTCATATGTTTTTGGACTATAACGATATACTTTTATAATTTTCATGACCATTAGCATCGTATAAAATCATTATATATATATATATAATATATATAATAACTAGAGGCTATTTGATTAGCCAGTAATGATCGACTAGACCAAAACCCGGTTCAGTTTATCACCGGTTAATTAATCTCTAATATACGTTTACAGAACACTCTGAGGATCGACCTAACCAACATTCACTTGATGTAAGAATATGTAGAACAATTCTAATATTTTTCAATCTCATTTCCTTTTTTGCATGAGAAATCAATAATATTCACTCGCAAGACAAAAAGAAAATGTTTGTTCAAAAAAAAAAAAAGACAAAAAGAAAATGCTCAGTATTGTTTCCGTTGAGTAATTTATTCATCGCAGGGGTTCGTCTGTTTAATTAAAGAGTACGACTATTTAACTAGATAAAACTTATATAACTGCATCTTATCTTGCTTTCCATAAGTTTTTGAAAAGCATTTTGTGTTTCATCTATAATTTGGTTTTTGGATATAGTAATTAACATAGACTAGTTTATATTCATAAAAAAAAAAAGAGAAGAAACAATGTTTGTAGGTGGAAGAATAACAGACCATTTTTTGGTTTAATTAATATATTAACATATATTGTATTCTATAATCGTTTTTTTTTTTTTTTGTAAACATATTCTATAATCGTTATTACATCACAGGGAATAATCCGACGGAGTGAAGAGCGTGAAAGAGTAAATGTAGGTGTAGGATTAACAGAGAGACAATTTTCTCAATTACCTACCATCAAGTTTCAAACTTCTATGGAAGATAAAAAGTACTCCCTCTCTTCTTAAAAAAATAATGTTTTAAGGGTTTTTTTTTTCACAAATAAGTGATGTTTTCAGTTTTCATTACAAAATTAAATAATTTTTTTATTGTTTTTGACTATTTATATTCTGTAGATTATTTTCTTATTAGTTGAATTGTGTTTAAATATATGTGCAAAAACCTTAAACATCACTTATATTAGAACAGAAGGATTATTATTACTTTCTCTTTTCTTTTTCCCTTAAACTTACATACATACATTTTTCTGATTTTAAAACTGAAAAGGATAGTATTCTTATCATCTAGTATTATTATATATTCACCCACTATAAATCTAGAATTTAGCTTTTCCATTTTAAAAATACCATGCAAGTTTTTAGCAAAACAAATAAATAATACCATGCAAGTTGGAAGGTAGAAAATAGACGGGAGTAAATAACCTAAACAATTTTGATTACATAAATGCTGTTTTTTTAATAAAAATGCTTTGGGGAAACAGGTGTATGATATGCCAGTCAGATTATACTCGGGGAGAAAATTTGACCATTTTACCCTGTACTCACAAATACCACGAAGATTGCATTCGTACGTGGCTCAAAAACAGTAAGGTTAGTTCCGACTTTCTTTCCTTTTCTTGTATTACTTGCATCAAGATTTGCTAATACGTGTGTTCACTCCTAGATAATAGACCCAATCATATTATAAAGCTTTTATATTTAAAATAAAGTTATAAGTCTGAGCAAGAATATAGTTTCTTTTAAAGTTATAAATCATATTATAAAGGTAATATATTTTGAATAAAGTTATAATTCTGAGCGAGAATAGAATTTTTTAATATGAAAAATTAAGCGATTGTTTTGTATTATAGTTTCTTTTTAATATTGGGTTTCTTTCAACTTCTTATATTTATTATAGAGAGGAAAAACAGATAAATTTTTGATGTGAAACATATAATTCAACAATATATTGATATATCGTTCAGTAAATATCAGACGTCTTTTGTACCCCAAAGCTATATCATAGCACCAGTAATTTTGTGAAATGTTATGGTTCTTAGCTAAATATTTTTCAATGGCACTTATAGTATCCCTTTTATTTCTCTCACTCTGCAGCTTTGCTGCGTTTGCCAAAGGGAAGTGGTTGTTTGACATTAGCACTGATCAACAGAGGAATCAATAAAACTGACATTAATTTATTCTCTTTATTTTTCTATATGAAAATTTTCAACTCATTTTTATATAGAAACATTTAGAATTTGTTTAATCTCTTTGAAAAAAAAAAAACTTTTTTATGAAAAACGGAAGTAGTATATATTTTAAGTACTAAAGAGCCCCAAAAATAAAGTGGCCCTAAAATCCCAGCAAAATTATTGGGCCGGGCCTGTTTTGAAACGGTTGATGGGAGTCTTTGTCGGTAAGCTGTTGTTCTGAGTCTGACACTGAAACTCATGTGGTCACCAGAAAGTGACTCTACAGGTGGATTGGATACTGAAACTTGCCATTTGTCTTTTTTTCGTTACAAGAACTGGCAATTTTTCGCTGCAGAGTTTTGTTTTATTTTCACAAAAATAAGAGGAAGATTAGTTATAGACTCTATAGACTCGATCGGGTTTTTTAGCATAACTATTTTTGTATTTTTATCTGAAAAAAGAAGAAAAAAAAATCAGAAATTAATCCCAGTTACAATATCTTTGATTTTTACCATTGACATGACGCAGATGGATTATCTGTATCTAGAAAGACGACCAAAATACAGAACATAGATTTAAAAGAAAACATAAACTAATTGTTGAGAATTTAGCTTTGATTTACTCTCTCAGTTCGCTTGTGTTCTTGATGAGGATCAATTATGTGTTTGAGTGAATCGTAAGAACAAGACACAAATTTGTTAACCCGGTTCGAGGTGTTAACTAACCTCTACGTCCGGTTAGGATCTTTGATCCCTAAAACTCCATTAACCTCAATGGACACAGATTACAACTAAGCTAACCTAATTGTTCTTCTTTCTCTCTTTGTTTCAGGTAAGATAAGAAGAAGAAGATAAAAGGATTAGCTAACTATAACAGTTGCTGGAGAAGATTGCCGAGCTTGCTCAACCGCAGATTCTCTCTTCTCTCTCTGTCTTCCTAGTAATCTGATTGTGATTTATGTTTTCCCACGCTGCCGAAAACCCTCGCTCAACCTCTGTTATATATTGAGGCTTCTTTCCTTTTTACTTAATCGAGCTTCTTCCTCATGGGCCTTGTCTAAATTTGGTTTCAGGCCCAAGACAATTTTTCAACCCAAGAACCGAAAACCCACAAACTCCACCTCGGTTTAGGTCGAAAAAAATTGTCTCCTTTGGCTACACCTCCGAAACCTCCGCCTCCTTAGTTCAGCGAAGCTCTGCGGCGATTCCGCCGTGCCGTCGCTTCGGCTCACCGGATTGGAAACTCACACCGATCAACGTGACCACCGTCTCTTCCTCTATCTTCGACCTCACCCTTGAGCAGGACTCGGCGATTCTTCGAGCTTCCTCTCTTCCCTCATTTCCGACTTCACCGCCGGAAATTCTCCTTCTGGCGATAACACAGCCGACAGCCTCAGACCTGTACCATCGGTAAGAAACCCCTCCGAATCAGCTTTGACCAGCTTCTTCTTCAGCTTTTTTTTTTTTTTTTTTCCCGATTGATGTCTGTCATTTTCAGTTTACTAACCCATCTTCCTTGTCTTGCTTTTAGCAGCTTTTGAAGACCAGTATCACCCACATCGACGATCCTTTACCATCTGAGAGGTAAACCCCTCCTCAAACTCAGATCGATTTTTCCTTCTTTTTTATTTTATTTTATTGATTATCTATCGATTCTTTTATTTTCTTAGAACAGAAACTAACCCATGTTCCTTCTGTGCTCCTTTTGCGAGGCAATCTGAATCGACAACGACCACCCGCGAACACTACTTCCGCTGCTCAGGCTTGGATCTTCAGCGTTGAGAGGCACCTCTCAAACGCCTGACCAGGTAAACTCTTAGTTAACATGTTTGTTGGGTTTAGGGTAGTGTGAATCTTTTGGATTTTGACCAACCCAAAATCGACAATGTCTCTGATGAAATGTATCTTTGTTGCCACATGCTTTGTCCTGTCATGATGAACTGCGTTTTTAGCTAGACAAATAGCACTCTGTGAATCGTAATTCAATTTAAAAAACTCTGACTTAATTCCCAATTCATCACAAAATTCTCTTAGCCATAACCCTTCCTTCGTTGCTTCTGACAACGCCATGTATTCAGCCTCTGTGGTTGAAAGAGCTACCACATGCTGCAATACTGATCTCCAGCTTACTGTGTTACCCCCAACCTGAAAAACGTATCCAGTAATAGACATTCTCTTGTCTAAGTCTGTGGCATAATCTGAATCACAAAACCCTTCGATATCAAAGTGTTCTGACTTTGTAAAGGTGAGACAAACTTCTGATGCGCCCTGTAGATACTTAAAAATCCACTTAACTGCAGCCCAATGATCTCTACCTGGCTTTGCCATAAACCTGCTCACTAAACCCACAGCATAACCCAAATCTGGTCTTGACCCAATCATAGCATACATTAGGCTTCCCACTGCACTAGCATAAGGAATTGAATCCATTAACCTTGATTCTGAAATAAGCTCTTCATTGGTCAAACTCTTCAACTTGAACTGTGAATTGACTGGAGTAATCACTGGTTTGCAACTATCCATATTGAATGTCCTTAAAACTTGCTTCAAGTACCTTCCCTGTGACAATTTCAGAATACCCTTCTGTCTATCTCTTGTGATATTCATACCAAGAATTCTGTTCGCTGGTCCAAGATCTTTCATTTCAAACTCTGCTTTCAAACTTTCTTTCAAATCGAACACTTGTTTCATGTCTTTAGCAGCAACCAGCATATCATCAACGTACAGAAGTAGGTAGATACTGTCATGTATCGTTTTACCTTTGTGATACACACATAAATCTTTGGCATTCCTGTGAAAACCTTTAGACTTGATGAATTCATCAAACCTCTGGTTCCACTGCCTAGGTGACTGTTTCAGACCATATAGGGATCTTTTTAGCAAGCAGACTTTCTTCTCTTGCCCTTTCTCAATGAACCCTTCAGGCTGTTCCATGTAGATTTCCTCATCTAGAGTTCCATGAAGGAATGCTGTTTTCACATCCAACTGTTCCAACTCCATATCTAAATTCACTACCATTGATAGCATAATACGGATGGAAACATGCTTAACTACTGGTGAAAATATCTCATTGTAGTCCACTCCTTCCACTTGAGTAAACCCTTTTGCCACAAGCCTTGCCTTGTATCTAGGTTCTTCCACTCCTGGTATTCCTTCTTTTAACTTGAAGATCCATTTGCTACCAACTATCTTCTTCTTTGGAGGTCGTGGTACAATGACGAATGTGTTGTTTTTATCCAGTGACTGCTTTTCTTCAATCATAGCATGATTCCATTTCTTCCAATCTTTGCTCTTCTTGGCTTCTGAAACTGACTTTGGCTCATCTAATTCAATGTCTGTTGCACTAGACAAAGCATAAGCCACATATTCACCGCTCTCAAATATTGCTGGTGGTTTAGAGACTCTTCTTGTTCTGTCTCTAGCCAGCAAGTAGTCATCAAGGGATCCTTCCACCTCTTCACTCTCCTGTTCTGTACCAGTATCAACTTCTGACCCATTCTCCGACTCTGATGAAGATTCTGATTCATCTGACCCAGCTCCACCTAGACCAGTAGATCCTGTAATCTCGGATGTTTCTTCTCTTTCAAAATCATTTCCAGAATGACCCAAACTTCCACTGTTTTGCCGAGAGGTCACACCTGAACTGAAGACGACCTTCTTAGATTTTCCTTTCTTTGAATCTTCTTTCAGTCCAGACTTCATATATAACGTCTCCTCATCAAAGATTACATTCCTGCTTATGGTAGATTTTCCTTCTTCAGGTAACCAGATTCTGTAGCCCTTAGTGCCGTGAGGATATCCCATAAAGATTCCCTTGATAGCCCTAGGACTGATCTTATCCTGAATAGTGTGAACATACGCAGTGCATCCAAATCTTCTGAGATGATTATACCCAATCTTAGACCCTGACCAAACTTCCTCTGGTATCTTGAACTTAAGTGAAGCATTTAGTGTTCTGTTAATCAAGTAAACTGCAGTAGCTGCTGCTTCAGCCCAAAACTTCTTTTCCAACCCAGCTTCGGTCAACATGCATCGTATCTTGTCTGCTATAGTCCTATTAATTCTTTCTGATACTCCATTTTGTTGTGGAGTATAGGTACAAGTCCTATGCCTCTTGATTCTTGAGTCCTTACACAGATTGTCCATCTGTAGATTGCAAAATTCTAGACCATTGTCTGTCCTTAGACATTTGATTTTCTTTCCTGTCTGATTTTCAACTAACTGTTTCCATTCTGCAAAATTCTCAAACACTTCATCTTTACTCTTCAAAAATCTGATCCAGACCTTCTTAGAATAGTCATCAATGAAAGTTAAGAAATATTTATAGCCTGACATACTCTCTGAATTTGCAACTGAACCCCACAAGTCACTGTGAATGTACTCTAGAACCTCCTTTGATGTATGCTTCGCCTGTGGAAAAGGCTGTTTGTGTGACTTTCCAAGAACACAATCTTCACAGAAATCCAACATGTGAACCTCCTTAGAACTTAGATACCCCTTTTTAACCAAGGTGTTCATGTTCTTCAAACTCATGTGCCCAAGTCTGGAATGCCACCTATTTGTCAGATTAACCTTTGTCCTTGCAACTGAAACTTCTCCTTCTGCAACCGTTCCTTGCAGGTAGTACAAACCATCCTTATATTTTCCGGAAATTACCTTATGTTTTCGGTCACCCTTTTTGTAGAATGTAACACTGAAATCTCCACCTTCATATGTACATCCACTCTTTTCCAATTGACCGTAGGATATAAGGTTCCTTCCCATAGATGGCATGTATCTCACTTCTGTTAGTATCACTACTGAGTTGTCTGGATTAACAATTTTTAATTTTCCTATCCCCTTGACCTCACTGTGTGTGTTGTTTCCCATTAACACCTTTCCTCCATTTATCTTTTCAAAATCGAACAGTAAGGTCTTGTGTGGTGTGATATGGAATGTACACCCAGAATCCAGAACCCACTCATCCTTAGCGTATTGGGGACTTGCAGTCAATATCATATGATACTCTTGTTTCTGAGCCAGGTTAGCTGCGTTTGAAGGTTTATTGTCCTTTCTTTCTGGACAGTCTTTCTTATAATGGCTTTCCTTTCCACAAATCCAACACTCTCTAGCTTTTGGCTGATTTTGCTTGCTGACATTTGACTTATCCTTGCCTTTTCCTTTCCATTTACTATCTGATTTCTTTTCTGCCTTGCCTTTGCTGACATAAAGTCCTTCAGCATCAGCTTTACCCTTGCTCAGTAAACCCCCTTCTCGCAGCTCCACCTCTTTAGCGTAGGCTAGTGTGATTACCTCATCTAGCTCTAAGGTTTCATCCTTCTTCTTACCATATTTCAGAGTGTGAGCAAGTGCATCATACTGTCTAGGCAGACTTGACAGAACTTGTATTGCTTGGTCTTCTTCAGAAACTTCAATTCCCAAGCTGGCCAAATCATCTACTAGTTTAAGAAACACATCAACATTTTCTTCAATACTTTTGTGCTCTTCCATCTTAAAACTAGCAAACTTTTGCTTCAGATAGATTCTGTTAGGTAGGACTTTGTTTTGATAATCATCCTTTAATGCCTTCCACACCCCAGCAGCTGTAGTGTTCTTCATCACCTTTCTCAGAACCATGTTAGTGAGGCTGGAGCAAATCAGATTCCTTGCCCTTACATCTCTGTCTTTCTTTTGTTTGGCAGTCAACTTTATTTCTGGTTCTTTATCGGAAGAGTCCTCTTCTTTTTCTTTTCCCTTAGCTGTTGAGGATGTTTCACCTGTGATTTCCTGAATTAGGTTTCCGAAACCTTGGAGTTCCAATTGCATTAGCATCTTGAACTTCCACATACCAAAATCACCCTTCCCATCAAACTTCTCCATCTCAAATTTCTGTACCGGTTCCATGATAATCTTCTGACCTTTAACCAGGTCAATCCCGAACACAAATACCTTGCCTGATCAACCTTGTGCACCTGGATACTCGACCGTATTCCCAACCTGCACTAGACCAAGCTCTGATACCACTTTGTTGAGAATTTAGCTTTTATTTACTCTCTCAGTTCGCTTGTGTTCTTGATGAGGATCAATTATGTGTTTGAGTGAATCGTAAGAACAAGACACAAATTTGTTAACCCGGTTCGAGGTGTTAACTAACCTCTACGTTCGGTTAGGATCTTTGATCCCTAAAACTCCATTAACCTCAATGGACACAGATTACAACTAAGCTAACCTAATTGTTCTTCTTTCTCTCTTTGTTTCAGGTAAGATAAGAAGAAGAAGATAAAAGGATTAGCTAGCTATAACAGTTGCTGGAGAAGATTGCCGAGCTTGCTCAACCGCAGATTCTCTCTTCTCTCTTTGTCTTCCTAGTAATCTGATTGTGATTTCTGTTTTCCCACGCTGCCGAAAACCCTCGCTCAACCTCTGTTATATATTGAGGCTTCTTTCCTTTTTACTTAATCGAGCTTCTTCCTTATGGGCCTTGTCTAAATTTGGTTTCAGGCCCAAGACAATTTTTCAACCCAAGAACCGAAAACCCACACTAATAATTCCAATAAAATGTGGGAATCATATATATATATATATATATATATGTGTGTATATATATATGTGTGTGTGTGATTACTGATGATGAGACATAACAACAATACCATTAGCTGTCAATCTTTTATTTATTTATTTACGATTTATTTATGTATTTTTATTTAAATAAGACTTGCGAAAAAAAAAATGTATTTACTTCCCTTTGTTCAGACGTTTCTTTATTCTTCTTGCTTCTTCATCTTGATCGTGTTCGGACATCATATTCATTGCAACTTTTTTTTTATCTTCTCTCTCTCTCTCTCTCTCTCTCTCTCTCTCTCTCTAAGTTGGATTCTTTATAACATGTGAGATCTCTGTTCGATCAGAGACAAGTAGAAGCAAAGAATATTAAAGAATGATGAAAATGAAAACAGGAACGACGCCGTCCGTCAGTGGCGGCGGCGGCGGAGGTAGCGGCAATGAGTGGGAATCCCGACCTGGAGGAATGGTCGTACAAAGGCGGACGGATCAGAGCTCCGATGTGCCACGTGTCATTCGTGTCCGGGTCAAATACGGGTCGGTTTACCACGAGATCAACATCAATTCCCAATCTACGTTCGGTAACCAAACCAAAACCAACATCAAAACTCAATTTTTGCATTTCGAATTCGGCATTTATAAAGCAAATTTTTTTCTTTTAATTGGATTTAGTTATTGTTACAGGAGAGTTGAAGAAGGTATTGTCTGATCAGACCGGACTTCACCACGAAGACATGAAGATTTTGTACAAAGACAAAGAGAGAGATTCGAAGATGTTTCTAGATCTTTGTGGAGTTAAAGATCGGTCAAAGCTTGTTCTTAAAGAAGATCCAATTTCTCAGGAGAAACGTCTCCTTGAGAAAAGGAAAAACGCCGCCATTGAAAAAGCTTCTAAATCAATCTCCGACATTAGTCTCGAAGTCGACAGGCTCGCCGGACAGGTAAAAACAAAAAAAAACAGAGTTTTTCCGGCGACGACTCTAGTTCGAATCTGAGATTCTGATTTTCGATTTATAGGTGTCGGCGTTCGAGACAGTGATTAATAAAGGAGGAAAGGTTGAAGAGAAGAGTCTGGTGAATCTGATTGAGATGTTGATGAATCAATTGTTGAGACTCGACGCGATAATTGCTGATGGAGATGTGAAATTGAAGAGGAAGATGCAGGTATAATTTTTTTACCTAAATTCAGTTCGAAATCTCTAATTTTGATTGATTAGTTTAAGTGTATATATATGATTTGATTCGATTGGATTGGATTGGATTTTGGAAGGTGAAAAGAGTTCAAAAGTACGTTGAGGCACTCGACGTCTTGAAGGTCAAAAACTCTACCAAAAAAGTCGTCGAAATTAACAAATCGGTCCGCCACAAACCGCAAACGCAATATCCGCAACGCGATTTGTTATCGTTTGTGGAGGAGGAGGAGGAGCCGAGGAATTCCGGAGCCTCCTCATCAGGTACTCCGGCGATTGTTACTAATTGGGAGACAATGTTTGATTCCACATCGACGGCAAAGGCGGTCGAAACGGTTAAACCGGTCCCTCCAAGATTCAAGTGGGAATTCTTCGATTAAGCTAAACACTATATTACATACACGATAAAATATCTTTTTTTTTTTCATAAGTGATTTGTATTGTTTTCCATATAAATGAGGGTGTATGATTTGTGATTAATCTTGGCAATTTTTTTTTTTTTTGCGGTTTGTTAAAAATATTTTTTGTTGGTCCTCCCCTTTAAGTCAATTCACAAATAACAGGGGAGTTTCAACAAATAGAGTTTCATCATCATCATCCTATCATTGTAATACCTAAAGATTTGGAATTTCTTTACTATTACAAAAAAAGTTACAATAAAGTTGCAATGGTTTTATAAAAGACTGTTATATGAATGTTTCTTGTAGGTAGATCTTGTGGGTTAAAATTCCTACCATTTGCGGAATCTCTAACTGTTATATGAATCTTAAAAATGGTTAAAACTGAGTCACAATAAAATGAAATCGACCTCTGAACTCGATTAATACTCACTATACAATCACTTCACTTTACTCAGTTGTATGAAAAGGACAAACTCTAACGTAAAACATTGCAAACGTTCATCAAAATCTAGTTAATGAAAATGGAGACATAGTCTTTGAATGTTCATGTGCTCAGTGGTGAATGCATCATATTTGGTGCGTGTTATCATTTAAATGTTTATCTTGTTTTGTTTTTTTTTACAAAAATTAACATGAAAAAGAGTGAAATAAGGGTGGTTGTATATATATAATTTTTATTTGAACAATTTTATTTGAAAATAACTATTTTTGATCATTTTAAAATCTGTAAAAGAGTTAATATTTTTTTATTATATTATTTTATATCATAAACTTGATAGTTATTATTCCGTTTGTTTTGTTTGTTTGTTCCTCTTGTTATGCACTTATGCACCAAATTAAATAGTCAAACCCATAAATTCAAAGCAACGAGATGTAAGAGAAAGAAAAAAAGAACAAGAAAACAAAGCAGGCATGTTGGTAACACATGCCAATCATAACATTGAATATGTTTCTTATGGAATTGGTAACTTCTGGTGACCAAAATTATATTCATTGCTTCCTGTTTAGGCTACAAAGTCGACCGAGAGAGAGAGAAAGAGGAATCTCTGGATAACTAAATATCTAATCCAATAGTCTATTGACATGAGAAAAGGCAAAGTACAATAAAGTTCATTAAGGAAATGATTTAGGATTTAGTTAATCATATTATTATTATTATTTTAAAAAGCCAATTTAACATTTTTTACAAAATTTTCAGATCTTTTGATATGATTTTTTTTTTTTGACGTCCGATCTTTTGATATGATTAAGCAAGCCTTTTTGGTAACCAATAAGAATTAATGGATTGACTATAGGATACATCAGATAATTTATTGTGACATGATTGGTTTTCAATAAGAACACCTATTTTAATCTCTAAAAGAAACACATAGGAAGTATTACTTTTAGATTTTGCTTCTACAATGGGCGGCTCTTCAAAAAGAGTTGAAGTGAATACTAAAGATATTTTTTTTTGGAGATATTTGCGTTCATTATCATTTTATCAAAATATATTTTGTAATTCTAACATTTCGCCAAAATCTGTATAAAAAAGTAATATTTTTTCTGTTGAAAAGACGATTTTTTTGTTTGTTATTGTACTGTACATTGTTGATGCGTGCAGTACTGTATAGGGATACGATTGAAAAGTCAACGCATGTATAATACATGAAATGTTATTTATTAATACAGTTTTTGTAAAATGCTAAAACACAAACTATGTTTTGATAAAGTAGCTGCCCATGCAAGAATCCCTATTTTTTTTTCAATCTACAGCTTAAGTTTTTTTTTTAGAGTTAACAAGTATAACATAAAAATGAAAGGAGTTAGATGAATAATATGGAACTACTTTGAATATGGAGGGGATTAAATTTTAGTTGAATGAGATTGTAAATTTTTTTTAGTAATTAGAAAGATAATATTTATGTCACATTAGCATATTTAAAAAAAACATTATGTTGATTTTGTTTTCAACATGAGAAAAATAAAATGGAAATATCATCTTGGGCTTTTATCCGTGACACTCTTATATAAAAAAATATTTTTGCATGTTTAGTCATTTTTTTAGATTTTATTTAGTATTCTAACATTTTTTGAAAAGTTGTGCAAAACTAACATTTTCTGTACTGTACATGCGCTGACTTTCCAGTTTTAACTTTGTATAGTACTGCACAGTTCAATGTGTACAATACACATATCAATAAGAAACAAAGACAAAATCGTCATTTGACATTGAAAAAGACAAAAAGATGTTAAAATTGTAAGTAAAGTTAAAAAGTAACTATGTGTGCAAATATAAAAAAAATGAAATAAATCTTGTTAGATTTATAAACCCATAATTGGTAGTATTTTGAACATTTTCAGAGTTGTATTTTTAATTTTCTACGTCTATAAACTGTGTGTATAGTATTTAGAGTATTTCTCTGAAATATGTTGATTTCAAAATTTTAGTTTATATGTATAGTTTTTTTTTAATAAAGTTTTGTTTATATGTATAGTTGCTATATAAATATACTGAAGTCGCCAAATATGAATGTCTATTGGGCTTTAAAAACGATCAATAGAATTAAACCACTTAATCATAACCATTTGGTCTTTAGTCCATACTCATGTGTATAATGTACACTCAAAACGTTTTAGATCTATTAGTTTATATGACTTTGGACTTTGATGATTTGACATCAAACCAAACGTTTATTTTAAGGATTTCTTCTAATTAACTATCAAACGTTCATACAAACGATCAAATTACACGACTTGCAATATTAATATATAATAATAATATTTATGATTGATAATTTTTTAGAGAAGATTGGATTTAGGAATAGAATCTTTGTAATTCGTTGGTCCAAGAACACAAGCGATTCATACAGAAATTAAATGAATTAGTTGGACAATTGATTTAAAAATATGACAGATATATATATATATATATATATAT
>PKMM01004794.1:248426-260499 GCA_002933915.1 Eutrema heterophyllum | reverse complement strand
GTTTGGAAGTAGGGATAACAAAGAAATTGGGAAAAAATTAAATTTCTCATTTAATAATTACAATCGGATTAATAATATATATTATTAATTTAGATAATTGTTTTTTTAATAAATGAATTGTATTTTCTTAAAGATATTTTAAACTAAAATTAAAATATAATATTGTAATTATTTATTAAAGATATTTTCGGAATTGAATTAAAATATAAATAAAATGTTTTTTTAATTAATATTGCACAAAAATATATGTTTGGCAACATGAATAAAAAGAAGGGAATAGTACTTATCCAAGATATGAATAGACTTATATGCATTTTTCCTGTTTGGACACAAAAAATGTCTCTGTTTTAATAGATTAGATTTTTGATATCTGAACGTCGCCATAATATAAAAAATAGAGAAATTGATCAAAATGACACTAAAAAATTAAAACTTGACAAATATATCACCCTATTTGGGAATCTACCTAAATTAGCATTCATTAAAGATTAAAGGATTAAAAGATTAAAATAACAAAGAATTAGCCGATTTTGTTTAGCTGATTAAATTGATCGCCGCCGGCGATCATCGACGATTTCAATTATTGGAAACGAAACTGAATCACCAGAAATCAAAAACAAAACTGAATTACTTGATATGGATCATCGACTAACAACTCCGCCGTCATTGTCACTCTTTGGAAACACAAGTCAACACTCCTCGGAAACGCAAGTTGAGATCGGATTCCGCCGCGGAGACTTTAGCGACGGAGGTCCTGACTGGGAATTCGTTATATACGCCGATGAAATAGAAATCTCCTCGCCGATGTGTTGTTTCAAGCCCCATGACGCTTAAGGATGTAATTGATGAGCTCCTTGATCGTATTCCTTAGGAGTTGTTCAATTGTCAGAAGATCAATTCGATTGTTATTCTTATTGGATTTTTGGCACCTATTATCATCATCTCCTCAACTGTTAGATCCATTTTTGGAATTTCTAATGATTTATTACTGTGTATCCTAGAGGTATAAATAATCCTCCTGATTCTACAACACTCAATAGATTCTAATGCTTTTTATTAGGTGATGTACGATTGATAGATTTTAAATGCACATATGATAACCAAATGAAAGCTGTGAAGGAAGCATTGCACGTATGTTGCAATGGAGATTAAATTGTGAGTTAGATTTAGTTCGTCTCTAGATCTGCACTTTGTACACATCTTCATAGTTACTCTTTTTGATGAGATATGATTTGATTTTCCTAATGTTTGTATCATTGTTTGAGGCTGGTCTAAGACAAAGAAACTAAAAGAAGAGACGGATCAGAAGACATTAGGAAGCTTTCTTAAATGTTTTGAAAGACTTTTCTAAACGTTAGGAAGTTTTCTTGATTTTTTAAGAAGCAACTTTAAACTTTGTCATTGTTGTCTAGAATACACTTAAGTGGCAAAAGATTGGATAACTACTAATAGTAATCGTTTGCATAAGTCAGGGAATGGCGTACATTAAAAATAGAACGCCTTTAGAAAGCCTTCCTAAATAAGTAAATATGTATTTATTCAAGAATTTATTTAGAAAGACATTCCTAAATATGTATGAATCATTCTAAATTAGGAAGCTTTCTTGAATGTGTGGTGTTACTTCAACATGCATGCACATACCACCATTTCTACCAAAGAGACAATGATAGCTTAAAAAAGAGACAAGGAAAAGGGTGATATAGACAGAGCCAACTGATTAAAACCCATACATGAGCTAGTTGTAATTGGCCTGAGCGTATAAGTTCCTTCACAATACGCATGATTTCCTCACTTTTTTCTTTCCACCATCACTGAAAAAACACATGCACTCATCACAAATTAACCATGTAAAGCTTTTCTTAAACTATGATGGTCTGTTTTTAAGTGTTTACAGTTTTATGTTTTCTTAACGAGCCAGGAAGGCATTCCTAAACTATTACAATTCCTTCCTAAAATTTTAAAAAGCTTCCTAAATCGTTTAGAACATTTTCTATTTTAAATTTAAACCAATCATTACTTGCATTCAAAACCCTATTCGTTGTGACATGAAACCATAGAACATTCTTATTAGTGTGAAGTGTGTTATCAAGGTAAGATAAGCTTAATTTGACTGTGTAGGAAACAAATTTCAAGAATGTTGAAAAAGCTACTCAGGAAACCCTTCCTAAAAATATAGACACCCTTCCTGAATACTCCTAAGTTTTTAATGATCCTCCTTTTTTTAGACAGATAATGCAAGTAAAAACAGTAAGCAAAACAAAACATACAACCAGTGTTGTAAAATACGTTATACGCTAGACATACGGTAGAGCACCGTATAGCATATATACGTATTTACGGTCGTATATGCGGGAACTATACGATAGATATTTTTTGTAAAAAAAAATATAAACATAAAGAAAATGTAAAATATGCATATATAAACATATGGTATACTAAAAGTGAATATAAAAATAATATTTATGATTTATATTAATAAAATTAATATACATGAATTGCAAAAAAAATCTCAAATAATTAATAAATATTGAAATAATAGTCTAAAATCTAAATTAAGTAGTTAAAACGAAAAAGATATAAATAAATCTCAAGTCTTTAATAATAAAACGATAAATTATATCAAATTAATCTTCACGTGGAATAAATAAAACTTTAAAATGTGATAAAAACGAAATAACATAATGTAAAGTCACATAAAAACTTTTGGGAGAAGATAAACGTATCGACATAGTTATTTTTAGTTAATTTTTGTTAATAGTAAAACTATGTTGTTTTGTTATTTGGAAACTTTTTTAAAAAAAACATGATCGCCGTATATACGGTTTCCGTATAACCGTATATATGTTGTATAAACGCCGTATATATGGCCGTATTAGCTTTCACTATATAGGTAAACTGTACAGGCTAAAAACAGTTCGGCACCTCACTGTATAGCGTATATACGCCGTATATATGGCCGTACATACCGTATTTTAGAACACTGCATACAACACGGGCTGTGTAAACATTCTATTACATACATACATTTTCAAGATTAAGATGTTTAAGAAGTTTTCTCAATGTTTTAGGAAGCTTTATTAACGTTTTAGAAAGCATTCATAAACATTTAAGAAACCTTTCCAAATTTTTAGGAAGACATTCCTAAATGTATAAGAACCCTTACTAAAATTTATGATGTTTGTTTTAAGAATTTATGAATGTTTTATAAGAGTCAATGAAAATCTCTATTAAGTTTAAGAGGTTTACGAAGCCTTCTTAATGTTTTGGAAAGTTTTTCTAACGTTCTGGAAAACCTTCCTAAACATTTATGAAGTTTCTCAACATATTTAAGAAGATCTTCCTAAATTTTTAGGAAGGTTTTTTAAAATTTGATGAATTCTTTCTTCAAGGGTTTCTTGAAGGGTTTATATGAATCCTTTCTAAGAGTTTTAAACCTCCGGAAACTTTAAGAGGTTTACAAAGCATTTATAATATTTTAGGAAGCTTTTCGAACTTTTTAGGAAGCCTTTTTAAACTTTTAGGAACGCTTTCCTAAATGTTAGGGAAGTCTTACTAAAAACATTTATGAAAACATTACTAATGTTTTAGGAAGCTTTTCGAACGTTTTAGGAAGTCTTTTTAAATTTTTAGGAACGCGTTCCTAATCTGGGTTTGATTAGGCTTTCTACAATTCTCTGTCATGGACTTTTCTCTTCACGGTAATTTTTCTTTGGGTTTCATAGTTTTTCGAAATTTTGTTTCGCAAGATTTATCGAAATTTGTGCTTGGGTTTTAAGATGATTGAGAATTGTTGGAGTTTCTGCTTTAGTTTCGAATCAAATGGAATTGAAAGTCTGAGACATTTTATTAAATTTCGTGAAGATGAATGTAGTGATGGTTTTACTAATTTACTACTGATTTTAGATTTACTGTGCTCTTGATTATTCATCATAATCTTTGCTTTTGCAAGTTTTATCATTGTGAATGCTAATTCTATTGGTAGGTCTTTTATTGTTCTAGTTCATTTGATGAATCGTACCATAAAAGAAGAAAACTTCTTTGTGTATGTAGATGTTCTTGGAACTTAGTAATGAATGTGGTTTCTTAAAGAACCATCTTGTATTCACTTGCTTGACAGTAATGAATGTGGATTCTTAAAAAGAGTATCTTGTTCTCTTATGGGCATTGTGAGCTTTGTCTTGTTGTTTCAGTTTCTCAGACTCGTTGATATCTCAAATTTAAGTCTTGGATCCAACAAACTTCAGATTTGTGTTTCTGTCATGAATAATCAGTGTTAAATCATGTAAGACATTGTTCTTCTAGGAGTTGTGTTATGGTCAAAATGTAAATTTACATCCTTTTTTCTTCATGTATGAGCTGCATGTGACTCATTTAAAGACATTAAAATGAGTTTTGATGAAAAGAGATAGCTAGTTCATGAACTGTCGACAAATTCGGATTTAGCCTTTGAAGCCTTGCTTGTGTGGACCATTGAAGAGATTCTACAGGTCTTATGCGCAGAGTTAGTGAAGGAAAGAAAATACAAGAACTTGACGAAAGCTAAAATCATCAATAACCTCTTGAAAATTGTATCAGAGAAAAAAGATTCATCGCCAATTGAAAGGGATTCTGGAGATCAAGAAGACAAAAAGAGAGATTCATCAACAACTAAGAGAAACTCAAAAAGACGAAGGAAGAACGCTAATCCTACTCGCTATGTGGCTCCGACCAGATTCTTTGTCTTCTACTTCTTCACACTCGGTGCATTTCAGACCAGTTACCATATGAAATTCTCTAATGGAGAATCTCATAGGCTGAGCCCTGAAGTGAAACCAAAGCCCGTTCTTTTTATCTATCTTTTAATGATCTCGTAAGCAGACAATGTATTATTTTCCCAGACAGCTGCAGATTTCTTGAGTTAAACCTCAGAACTGGTCCTATAAAAGAATCATTTATCCTCTGGAACAAGTCATCGCCGAGAATTAGTTTGACTTCGTTGATGTTTTTGTATACTGCAAATTGGTTTATTGCTGCCCCTACAACTTGATTAGGCTCATCTCCTATTGCAAATTGGAGCCCAGGGAGCCTGATCCTTGTAGTCATTGAATCTCCCATTGTGTTTTCAACTGTTAAAACAGACAAACAATTAGACATTTGTCAGTAATTACGTTTTAGGAAGAGTTCACACATGTTTGGGAACGCTTTCCCGAAACATGGTTGAAGCATTTCAAATTCGTAAATGCTTCCTGAAATTAATGAGCAAGCAAGACCATACTAAATTTTTTAACATTCAGACACATAGAGTCTCGACTACTTCTCTAACTCAACAGCTCGTGCTTGATCTTTTCACAACTGTTACTTTTAGTATTTACTAGTAATGAGAATCTTAAAGCTTTAGAACTCAAATTGACGGTTTTATGAATGACTTCCTAAAACATTAAGAAGCCTTCCTAAATCACCAAGAAATGTTACTAAAATTGCACAAATCAATGAACCAAGACACAAGTTCCAAATCAGAATCTAATCAATGTAGATTAGCGTTTGAAACAAACACGTATCTCTAGTCAGATAAAGAGTTTTGGTGAGAAAAAATAAGATTCAAAACAATCACATACGTAATCCTAGTGCCTTCCATGGAGAACAAAATATCATGAAACTACACAAAAGATTTTGCTCAAACAAAGTGCTTTAACTATAATTCACTTCACAAGGAGATGTTTAAGACATTCACACCAGAAAGATTCTCGAAGCTTGAAGAAACACCATAGGGATTAAGAACTTTTCATTTAAAAAATCAATCAAAAACCCACGAAAATCCCAAATAGAAAACGACAAAGCGAAAGAGATTTCAAAGTGGAGGAATCGTCACCAACCGGAAATAAGAGATGAAAGTCGCCGAGAATCCAGAGATCGAGCAGTTTTCCGGTACAATACTTTTGAAATCCCTTTTAAAACAAAAACTCGATTTAGGGTTTGAGTTTTTTTGGATCGAACATGATAAAATACCTTTCGCGATCAGAGAAATTTAGTCAGTCAAGTCCGCCGACTGGATTTCTATCTCCGACAACGATTTGTCGCAGATGAAGGTGACGATGGAGGAAAGCAAAGTCTGGTGAGGTGAATAACTCGTGAATTGTTTTTTGATCGGAGAGGAATGGTTAGTCTTTGATCATGGTTAAACTTGTCATTTGCGTTTTAATGAATCATCTTTTTGTCACCTTCTAAATGAGGTGCTAGTTTTTGTCCCCTTGAAAAGGAGGGTACTATTTTTATGAACTTATATTTTTTTGTACCATTTAGGAGAATTGCCCTCAAAAATATCAAAAGACGATTCCTCACTGATGTTTTCTCAACCATGTCGAATAAATCAACCTATACCATGTGTACGTAGTATAAAATATGACATATACATTGGAAATAGTTCAGTTCTTTAATCAGTATAGTTAGGTAAATACGGAAAATGAATGTATTTGTAGTACCTGTTTTTTTTTTTTTTTTTTTTGTAGTACCTGTCTATCTATATATCATATATGTATGTATCATTGCAGTCAAAATATCATACCGTTAAGGGTATCGGACCCGGTAATGCAGCTAAACATATATATTGTTTGGTTTTACAGAATGATGGATCACTAATTCAAATCACAATGTTTGGTTAGTAGATATTACAATATGGTGCATGTGCAAAAAAAAAAAAAAAAGTAGTGCAGCGATACATTTTATCTATTCACTAAACAATGAAACTCACCAGTTTAAACTTTAAATTAATGTCCGTCAATGTTACTAACGCATTTCTTTCCAATCAAATCTGCGTCGGATTTTTATTGGGTCAGTAACAATTTCATCAATAAATAACCAAAAATCACTGGTGGACTAGACGTCTACAGGAAAGATAGATTGTGGACGGCTTCTATATTTAGGGTTATAAAATCCCCCAATAATGTCACTTTCCTTTAAAAGTGGCGCTATCTATTTGTCAAATCCGACATTACACACTATATATATATATATATATAGTTCATTAAGCATCAACCAAGAACATGCTATTAGGTCAAATATAGATTAATAAAGTGACAAAGTGGATCAAAAAGGAATTGTACAACAGTGCTAATTAAAGGAAGAAGTCAAGACACTCCATCATTTTTAGATACCCAAAGTGACTTACACACACATTATCCAATTATATTCCTTCAAAAGTTATTAAAAAACCTTTTATTATAATTTTGTTGGGTAAAATGTGGCTTGGCCATCTTTTCAAAATGGAGTGCTGCAGTGAGAAGATTGGATATGGTTCATCTTTTTGGTGTCTTAACATGCATACAAAGATTCACTAAGATATATATGCCTTTCAAGTTTTATTTCTATTTTTTATTCAATTATTCTTTTTCTTTTTTTGTTGAAAATTTTAATTAAATTTATCTTTTGGTAGAGTATAGCGTTCAATTTCTTGCAAATTAAACATTAGGTCGCGAAAGCCAAAGACCAAAACCTCTTTGGCCGGTGGTTTGTAGCTCTGGATACGGACCCGGCAATTTGGCACCCCAAGGAGTTCGTGTGTTCGACTATGTGGCACCCGACAAAAAAATATATATCTTATAAGGATCAAATATGTCATTTAAAGTTTTAAACCATGCATGATATCTTGATGACTTTAAACTGTTTATGGATCGTAATTTTTTTTTTCTTTTGTTAAAGTGAAATTATTTTTATTTAGCGATTGATGCACTACAAGTCTACAACATATGAATTATGAATTAGTGTCACTCTTGTTTTATCTTTTGAAATCAATCTTGGAATGATGTAATTGAATTTGCATCACTTTTAGTAATTGGTATAAATATTTTTACAGATTATTTTAATTGATGCTGTTATGTATCAATTAGAAAAAGTGATGCTAATTTTTTCCTTTGATTATCATAATCGACGTAAATATTTCGACGTAAATATTTCTACCATTCACAAAAAATAATTTTAATAATTATTTCAGTTAAATTTTTTGATGTTAGTGTTAGCTGGTGTCTGTTTTCATTAACGATACTAATAATTATAACAATTCATAGTATTTTTTTAATGAAAAAAAACTGTTTAAGTTGTGCTAAAAATAAAATAGACTTTAGCCATGTTATTTGCATCACTTGTCAGTTTTGAATTAAACTGAGCTAGAGTGGTCTATTTTTATATGAGGTAGAATTAAATATTTAATTTATAGTGGTAAAATCCTATAGATTATACCCATCAAGGCTTAGTTTAGGTTTCAGCTCATTCACACTATACAACAAGTCAATAATCGTTTATTCCAATAATAACGTTTTTTGTTTTCTTTAACAAAAAAAAATGTTGGTTACCTTGCATTTTAAATTTGAAAGCCCTAGTTCAAAAAAAAAAAAAAATAGTGAATAAAAACATTGTAAACCCTAATTAAAAAACCACATTTTTTAATTATGGTTTACATCATCTTTTATTCACTATTTCTTCATAACTAAGTTTACATCATCACTGGATAACTCTACGTTTAAAAATATAATCAACTTAAACAGTAATACACTAAAATAACTTCGTATTTTTTTTTTGAACTAAAAATAACTTCGTATTTGTTCTTTAGATTTCCTAAAAGGAGAAGATATCAGTTACACGGAGAAGGCGGCTTTTTTTTTTCAGTTACAGGGTAAACAGAAAATTGCATGTTTTAGGTGTTTGGCAATTGGCGCACAAAGAACACAACAGACCAAATCGATACGCTCGAGGATGGAATCGTGTAGATCAGTAAAGAAAACGGTTACGTTAAATTGTTAACGTCCGTTTCTATACATCCAAAATTACTTTTATGTAGAAGACAATTAAGATGAATTTAATACATTAGCTCCTCTCCAAAAACTACCAAAACCAATAAACACGAGAGAAAACATATGCATCTCCATGCGCCTTGAAGCTGTGTGTCACTCGCTGACATCATTGAAAATGTTGGTTCTGCCACACTCTCCGCATGAAGACAACCTTAACCGCTTCAAATTTGTGTTTTGGGTCAAACAACTCAACTCTCTTTAAATCTATAGTTAAATAATCCTTATTTATTTTTTTATAATATTGCTGACACAAATAAAATAAACTTTTCTTTCAAACATAACAATTTAAATAATTTACCTCAAGAGCTAAAATTATACAAAATCTATTTTAATGAAAATTTAAGTACATTCATTATTTTGTTCTTGCATTTTCTTTATAAATAAGCCAGGAATCAACTCTTATTTTGTTCTTGCAGTTTCTTCGGTTCTTTAACACCAAGAAACTGTTGTTTTATACCACAGCTTTAATAACTAAGAAAAGGCCAACATTTTTTTTAAATTACTTTTCAGTTTTCTTACCAATCAACTAAAACGTTTTTTGGATTAATACCAATTCACTTGGTATTGTTATTAATAGTTGTGATGGGCTTCAAAAAGCCTCAAGGCCCCCAACAGCTTTTCATGATCAATAAATTATGACCGTTCATTAAAATGATGAAACCGTTTCAATAAAATGATGTAACGGTTGGGATGTCAAAAAAATAATACGTTTTTTTTTTATGAAACGGTTGGTTCTTTGATGAACTTTGAAGCGGGCGATTTTTGTATAATTTTTTTTAGAGAGTATCAAACTGCCATATTTTGCATTTGTATGCGTATTATTTTTAGAAAATTATATGTTTAATTTAGCTTAATTTTTTATTTAACAAGTTAAAAAAAAAAAAACCAAGGTTTTGAATGACCCACAAATAAAGACAAACTATTTCAATAAAATGAAATAAACACACACACACGAAACACTGACGTCACTATTCCCTACGCCTAAGTTTCACTCTCACACCTATAAGTATCACTCTTTTCTTCTCCACTTACACGACCACTAAATAAATAAGTCTCTTAACGTTATTAATTTATATATCTAAGAAACCCTTTAAAGGATCTTTCATTTCCACTACTATATCTATACATATAGATAAATGGCAATGGAATGCAGCGCAACTCTCCCTCAAAGATTCAATGAAAACAAAAGCAAAGAGGATCCTTCAATCTTCGATGCAAAGCTCCTGAATCAGCAAGAAAACCGCATACCTCAACAGTTCGTATGGCCCGACCACGAGAAACCATCCACAGATGTTCAACCTCTTCAAGTCCCTCTCATAGACCTCGCCGGTTTCCTCTCCGGAGACTCGTTCTTGGTCTCGGAGGCTACTAGACTCGTCTCGGAGGCTTCAAAGAAACATGGCTTCTTCCTAGTCACTAACCATGGCGTCGATGAGACGCTCTTGTCTCGTGCCTATCTGTATATGGACTCTTTCTTTAAGGCTCCGGCTTGTGAGAAACATAAGGCTCAGAGGACGTGGGGAGAGAGCTCCGGTTACGCTAGTAGCTTCGTCGGGAGATTCTCCTCTAAGCTCCCGTGGAAGGAAACGCTGTCGTTTAAGCTCTCTCCCGAGGAGAAGTGCCATTCCCAGAACGTTAAAGACTTTGTTTCTAAGAAAATGGGGGATGGATACGAAGATTTCGGGTAATCAAATCAGCAAATATTTTTGAAACTTTTTTTTGAATATCCAAGAAGACACATCACCATCATTGTGGTTTTTCTTTTGTCAATGTAGACGCCTTAATTAGTGGCAAAGAATAGAATATCCCTCGAGAATTAATTTGAATTTGAGCTCAGTATCTACCCAGTTACCAAATAAATATCCAAAAAGACTGATAATTGGTTGATTGTATCCATGCAGGAACGTTTATCAAGAATACGCGGAGGCCATGAACATTCTCTCACTAAAGGTCATGGAGCTTCTTGGAATGAGTCTTGGGATCGAGAGGAGACATTTTAGAGAGTTTTTCGAAGACAACGAGTCGATATTCCGGTTGAATTACTACCCGCAGTGCAAGCAACCGGAGCTTGCATTAGGGACAGGACCTCACTGCGACCCAACATCTCTAACCATACTTCATCAAGACCAAGTCGGTGGTCTTCAAGTTTTCGTGGACAACAAATGGCAATCCATTTCTCCTAACCCTCAAGCATTCGTGGTGAACATAGGCGATACCTTCATGGTACTTATCATCATGACTAATGCATGCGTTAATTAGTTGATCAAATGACAAGAAACTTTAAACATTTTTTCTTGTATCATATATATTCAGGCTTTAACGAATGGAATATACAAGAGTTGTTTGCATCGGGCGGTGGTGAACAGCGAGAGAGAAAGGAAGTCATTAACATTCTTCCTATGTCCGAAAGGAGACAAAATGGTAACGCCACCAGAAGAACTAGTAGAAGGAGTGACGTCTGGTAAAAGAGAGTATCCTGATTTTACGTGGTCTATGTTTCTTGAGTTCACAATGAAGCATTATAGAACAGACATGAACACTCTTGAAGAGTTCTCAAATTGGCTTAAGAACAGAATAAGTTTCTAAAACGAGGAGACAATGATATGGCCCATAAGTTGACTTGTAGTTATGTAAAGAGCTTTCATATGGGTTTTCTTAGTAGACAAGAGAGAGAAAATGTTCAAGATTAGTTAAGGAGCCTTTGTTTTTTTGTTTTTTTCCTTTTATTAATTATCTTGCTTTATGTTGTTTGGTGTAAAATAAAATATATGTACGACAAAAAAAAAATATATATATATATATATATGTACTCCATAATCTCCATTCGACCGAATTATGGTTTTTGGTTCGTAAAAAATGTTTTTCTCTATTCCTTAATATCACCTTTAACCCATGAAAAGTATACTCATAAAATATAGCATTAGTTTAAAATTTAAATATATTTCAGTCCTTGTTTAGAAAAAAATATGGTTACACCGAAAGCTGAACTGTGGGGACTCTTGAAGATTAACGATGATTCAACCATTAGACTACTAAAGATGTTGGCCAGTTCTATATTTTTAATAAAAGTAAAAAATAATAATAACGATATCTACACTGATATAATAAAATGGCTATATTAGTAAGGATTGTATAGTTTTTTTTTTAAATGATAATGACCATTTTATTTTATTTTTGGCATAATAATAATAACGATTGTATATGATTACTTTTTAAGTGCATGAAATAATAGTAACGATGGTATATATATA